>JAWNMV010000140.1:2382500-2765000 GCA_035043635.1 Drosophila rellima | reverse complement strand
AGTATTAACTCGGTCGTGTAAGTTATAAAAGAAACAACTTTCGAGTCATGCTTATAGACACTAGAAACTACCCAGTATTTCACAAGACCGATTAGATCAAGTGCCAAGTCGTTGACTCTTTTGATAAGATAATAAGACAAAGTAACGGGTAAAATGGTAACAATATTTCCTTTACTTGATTAATATGAAACTAGTAAATCAATTTAAAGTTGGAATAATTAAAACATCTTATATGTATAAGTATACTATGAACAGTTCTAAAGCTCCATTAAAAATGTATACATTTTGTTTCTTTCCTTAAACTTGGGGCAAGTAATGCTTCTTGTAGTACAAGCAGCCTTCCCAATTTTCCTCCCAGCCGGGAGCTTCCTTCTTGGCCTCCTGGTACCATCTGGTGACATTGGCGTATTTGGTAAAATCATAGCCAGTTACCTCAAAGGTGGACACTGTGGCCAAAAGGGCAAAGTCCGCCACGGTTAACTGATCGCCAGCTGCATATTTGTGACCTTGCAACAAAGTGTTTAAGCCGCTGAAAGCAGCTTCAACCTTTTTTAAATTTTCAGGATCAGCTGGTTTTTTGACCTCCTCGAAGAACTGGGGATAGTAATAATACGCATAGCTCTGATAGAGCGTTCCCAAATCGAAGAACAGGCGATGATTGACCAAAGCCCTCTTCTTAAGATCCTTGGGATATAGGGAATCATCCTTGCCGCACTTATCAACCAGATAAGTCAGGATGGAACGGGATTCCCACAGCGCAAAGTCGCCATCAACCAAGGTGGGAATTGTGTGCTGTGGATTAATCTTCACAAACTCCGGCTTCAAATGCTCTCCAGCATCGAGATCCAACTGAATTTTGTTCAATTCAATCCCCAAAGCTTTGGCGGTCATCACTATGGAGCGACAGGGCGCCGAGTAGAGCATATAATAGAAATCCAGCATGATGAACACCCTGTTGATGTTCGAGTAATTTTATGAGCGGGCAATAAACACTAGGTCAAGAAAATGTTGTGACAACGATTTATTAATTTTTCTTATTTTATTGTAAAACCATTAGAGCAAGTCTAAGAACATTCATACATACATATATGTTTATAAAGAAATACAATCAATTTCATTCGTTGTCTCCACTTCATATACTGAACACTTTGCTTACCTTTTTTTTGATAGCCTACGAAAGCTTCCGACTTACTTCACCTTCTTATGGCAACTGACTTAGAAAATGATTCTTGATTGTGTAGACCAGTGATGTCCAAGCTCCCACAATCAAACCTTGCGCTTGTGTGCGTAGCAGCGAAACAAGAAGTCCCGAAACGTTTTCCTGTTTTACACAGAAAAAATTAAATTATGGCATATTTGAACTGTCGCATCGTTAAAATTGCAAAGTAAAGAGAGCAAAACATTAGTTGCAGTGTATGATCAAACTTTTGAGCTTCCCTCATTGAGCTCAGATCAGCGTCTGACAGCAGAAAACATCTGCCGAGCAAATGCCTCGGTAGAGAATAAAAGCCGAAGACACGCATCGTGAGAGATCAAGCCGCCGAACGTGCTATTTATAGAACACAAGTTTTCTCTCTCTTTATACGTATGTAGACTTTACGCAATTGAGTGCTGTAATAGAATTGCCGGCAATTTGCTGTCATTTACGAGAAGCAGCTCAATTTATGAAGAGTCGCAAATTGTATATTTTAAATTGCAGTCAATGGAAATGTATACTTTTTAGAGAGAGACGTCCAAACAATTTCTACAATTTAACTAACTCTACACATATTTATTCACATATGCATGAGTATCCATTTTTTGCTACTTGCGCACTATCGAAAGCTTTCGGCAGCAGGCGAATAATGTGCAGCCGGCAAATGTTAAGAGAGCAACTCTTTCATCAACAAAAAAAAGAGAGGCAGAGAGTAAGCTGTGAGAAGAACAAGTCTACACACACAACAAATACACGTTAGCTGCAATTGAAAGCTTTGGATACTTAGTATTACCGGTTCTAATGGCGATTCAGTACACCCACCAATTAGTTTTAATTTATGTGATTCAAAAAAACAAGTAATTTAGTCTGAAATTGTATGTATTGACTAGTACTCGTATTCAATAAGGAGAACAAGTCTATACTAGTGTTGCCAGTTAAGCATATTTAATGCTATATCTAGCTTATTTTAAACTTTTAATTTTAAATTAGAGAATAACAAAAACTCTACGAAAAAAGGCTTCGTATTTAAGCATATTTAAATTATACTTACTTTTTTGATTTATTTCCATCTTATTTCTAATAAACCCATTAATTAGTAAATAAATAAAGAGTAACAAATTTGAAATAATGTTTTACTCGTATTCAATAAAAATGAATACTTTTTTTTAATATTTTAAGGAGAATTATTTGCAGCAAGTTTTGGCCTGATGCAAATTAGCACACAACAATTGGACGATTTCAAACCGTTTTGTGAATAAGTATTAATAAATTAATTTACAAGGATAATCGCTTAATCGAAGTATTTCTTGAACTCCAGGCAGCCGGCCCAGTTCTCTTCCCAGCCGGGAGTGACCTTCTTGGCGTTCTCGTACCACTTGTTCACATTGGCGTATTTGCTGAAATCGAATTTAGCGACCTCGAAGGTGGACACGGTGGCAACCAGGGCGATGTCGGCGACGGTGAGAGAGTCACCAGCAGCGAACTCCTGACCCTCGAGGAAGGTGTTCAGGAAATCGAAGGCAACCTCGATCTTCTTGAAGGCCTCGGGATCAGCGGGCGCCTTGGCGAACACCTGGGGATAGTAGTAGTTGGCAAAGCTCTGATACAGAGTGCCCATATCGAAGTACAGTCTCTGGTTGACCACGGCACGCTTCTTGGGGCACTTGGGGTACAGGGAGTCGGTCTTGCCGTACTTCTCCACCAGATAGACCAGAATAGCACGCGATTCCCACAGGGCGAAGCCATTGTCCACCAGAGTGGGAATGGTGTGCTGAGGATTGATCTTCACGAACTCGGGCTTCAGGTGCTCACCATCCTGGAGATTCAACAGTTTCTTGTTCAAGTCAACGCCAACGGCCTTGGCAGCCATGATGACGGAGCGGCAGGGCGCAGAGCCGGGCAGATAGTAGAAGTCCATGTTTAGTACTACAATCAAAAAAGCACATACAAAATTTCACAATTAGAAAAAGTCGAAAATAAAATTAATTTGATACATTTTGTATAAAATATCAAGATCTAAAATCATTATTGCAGTTATTCAAGTAGTGGTTTTGACAAATAAGAAACAATGAATTTATCCCACTACTTTTTTTTTAATTTGTTCTAAGAACTAACTTTAAAAATAGCCAGATTTGACTAGAAAAAAGCTGTTCTAGCAACACTGGTAGCAACACAAGTTAAAGTTCACTTATTGTCTCTTCTTTTATATCTTGAAATCCTGTGCAATGATGTCATTCGTTTTTTTTTCCTTTAGTTTCAATTGTTTCTTTTCTTTTCTATGTTTTCTGCACACTTAAGTTCATTTTTTTCTTGAATACACAAAACACACACAGATGATAGAATACACAAAAGCACTTACATTTGGGATTGTAGTAAAGACGCGGCGCACTGTACCAAGTATCAAGCAATACTGTTGGCCCTCTGGAGAGAGGTTCGGCTTTTATAGGCGTCGCGATATCGCCAACTCACTCACTCGCGAGTCGCGACTGAGCAACCGCCATGTTAGTGCCAAAAGTACAACAAACAAACGGCAACTCGCAGGGGGCTGCACAGTTATGCACACACACAAGCAAGCGTCTATGCAAGCGTACATATGCCTGAATGCATGTGTGTGTGCACAAAAGCAGCGACTGCCATAAAGAGAGACGAGCGTCATTTGAATTCGTGTGTTTGCCGTTGTCTTTGACTTTGCTTGTTTGCCAGCCATTGGATGTGTGTGTGTGAGTGTGTAGGTTTAGCCCCAACTGAATTCAGACATTTATTAAGAGTTGCCGATGTGGCATAGTCGAGTATTATGAATCAAATTGTAACTTGCAACATGTTTAGTTGTACCCTTCACTTGTGGCACTCTAGAAACCGGCAAACTTTCTAATAAAACTCGTTACACTACATTGCAGATCGCCACATAATGTTTGGAGAGTTATTTGCCGCTCTCTGCGCTCAGTTAGTTTTCGTTTCTCTCTTTTTTTTTTTGTGGGTTTCGCTTATTTCTTTACAATTTTGTTTGTCCAACGTTCTGTGGATCGCTTGTGGGCATTTATTTTAGAATTCCCCATGTACGTATTTAGGTACATACATACATATGTATGTATGAATGTATATGTATGAAATGTATAAGTGTAAGTGTATCAACTGTAATTTAAAATGATTTTCAAACTGCAAACTCTTTAAAGCTCTTGCAGCTGCTCAAAGCTCTTGCGGTATTCGAATCAGAGATTAGGTTTGAAATTAATCACACAAACAACTTGTGTGTGAATCAGAACGAAATAAACTATTAAAATGGCAACAAATTAAAACTTTGTAGATGGAAAACTACCTTGAAAGTCTCATTAATACAATACAACTTGGCCTTGAAAGTCATATAACAATGTTACTAAGTTTGAGGCCTATTAACGCCCTCTTCAGGTGATCAACTAATAGCCAAAGTGGCTCCCAAAAGTCTTTGAACATAAGATCATAACTAATATTAAATTATAATGACAATCTACCTAAGTACATAAAATGAGCTTAATAATTAGAATGCGGCCAAGTACATATTTAAAATTACAGGAGATATGATATACATACATACAGTTCATCATAAAATTCTTTGATCATAGACATTCAAGTATTTAATTAATTTTTTCTCATTTATTTTTAATTTATCTTTAATTCAGTTTTAATAAAACAAATAAATAAAAAATCAAATGTCATAATTTTCATTTCTTGTCAAAATAATTTCTTGATATACTGTGCATATTTTAGTTATAATACACAACTTAACATTTGTGCTCGAAATGTACAAATCTATTTATTTACGTCAATAGTCCTGCCATTATCCTAATGACCATTTTAGCCACGTTAATGACCAGTGGTTAAGACTCCTTTCTTGGTCAATTCTTAAGTAAACTCAATAGATCAATATTTACGATAAGTCAATTGGGTATCGTGTGTACAAAAGATGGATTGCAGTTAAAGTGAAGTCAACAATTTAATCAATAAACAAATTGTGAAAGTCATTGCCAAACATTGGGAGCATCGAATTTCACAAGATACTGGAACGTTCTATATATTGTAATACATATGTATGTATGTGTGAATGTATGTACATATGTATGTACATAATAACACCATGGCCTGTCCCAAGCAAATAGCACTATATATCAGTTTCACAACTTGCAAACTTTATTATCAGCATGATACAGCAAAAAATATTTAATAATAAACAAGACGAGCATCTGATGTACACATACATACATACATATGTATGTACATACATAGTACACGTCATATTTGCCGCAAACGAAACTTGAAAACAAAAATAACAACTTTGATGTGTCAGCATAAAAGAGAGACATACTAACATACATACATACAAACACTCATTTGGATAGCCGGCAACTTAAGAGCACATCTGGAATATTCCAAACAGTTTGTGCTTCCCACAAAAGCCGGTCGCGGCTTATTACTCATTTGTACATAATTTATGAAATTCTGCGAAACGAAAAACATAAACAAAAGCAAAGTTGTTAGGTTTTTACGCACAATTGTCTGACGAAGAATATAGAGAAAGGTCAAGACGCTTAAATAATAAAAACTATGAAGTCCACAGAAGAACCTGTTTGGCAGTCCGCATACTCTGACAACGCATGCGTCATAAGTTCCACACAAGAGATAGATCTCTTGCGTTGAATAAGAGCTTTGATCACTAAGAGTCTGTTGCAAAGAGATCAGATGATGGAAGAGAGAGAGAGAGAGAGAGAGCGAGAGTGTGCTTATATTTGATTAGTCTGTTTTTGTTTGTGCTTTGCAAAAATAGTCTCGCAATATGCTTGTCATGTTTTGTGTGTACTACGTAAATATGTATGTATATGTAAGGATATATACATATGTATATACATACATACATAAGTTTGAAGCTGGAACGTCTGATCTAATGAGAAACACAGTTAAATTCTTACATACTGCAGCTACTTAAAAGTTTTGTCATGTTCAAGATATGTACATATGTATGTATGTATGTATGTATGTAGGCATATTTAAGTACATACATAAATAAAGATAAAACCGTTTGTTTTTGTTAAGCATTGTTGTCACCATCTCAGAGGAATTGTTTTTTTTCCGCTTGCATTTGTATGTGTGTGTGTGTGTGTTCAGTAGATAACGTTTCGTATATGCCAAAGAATTCCAACAAATGTATTTTGAGCTTTTCTGCCGGCAGCCGGCAAATATTATTTATGTACAGTATATCAAGTAATTGTCATGACAAAAAGTGCACATATTTAGAAAAAGTAACATAAAAAAGGAAACACATGATTATATTCAATGAATTTACAATTTTTAAAAAATAAAAAATATTTAAATACTCTTTATTGTCAAAACAATTACTTAACTGAGCGTAAGTATATCTGTGTGCACTAATGTCGACAATTTGCCGGTTGCTCGTGATTTGCTTGCACTGTACATACACATATGTATGTAGATAGCAATTGTGTATGTGTGGATCTTAAGAGAGCATCAATTAGAACGATGAGAGCAGCGCTGATTGGAATAACTATAAAAGCTTTTACACCTGCAGAGGGAATGTCAGTTGACGTTCATTGCTTGTGAAGGAAACATGGATCTATATTGCGTGCCTTTTGCCACCCCGAGTCGTTCTGTTATCTTGGCAGCCGCGTCGATTGGCGTCAAGCTTAACAGGGTTATTGTCAAGACCCACGAACAGGAGCATTTGAAGCCGGAGTTCTTGAAGATCAATCCTCAGCATACGGTGCCCACGCTCGTGGACAATGGCTTCTCTCTGTGGGAATCTCGCGCCATTATGGTTTATCTCATTGAGAAGTACGGCAAAGACGATTCTCTCTTCCCCAAGGATCCAAAGAAACAGGCGCTCGTAAATCAGCGTCTATATTTCGATATGGGATCTCTGAATCTGGCCTTCAGTGACTATTACTATCCACAATTCCGTGAAAAGCTGGCCGGTGATCCAGAGAAATACAAGAAGATCGAGGCTGCCTTCGATTTCCTAAACACATTCCTGGAGGGTCAAAAATACGTAGCTGGCGATCATTTAACTATTGCCGATATTGCCATAATTACCACGGTGACAACTTATGTCGCATGCGAGTTCAAGATCAAGACCTATCCCAACGTGGCCAAGTGGTACGAGACTGTCCAAAAGGAGATGCCCGGCTTCGAGGAGAACGTTGAGCTGGCCAAGGAATATACAGCTCGCTTGGAAGCAGCGCGTAAAATGTAGATTCGGCTAATTTATTTTCCTAATTAAGTTGACTTGTGATTACTTTGTTAAATGATGAAATAAACAATTCTGAAATCAATTGTAAATAACGAGAATGTTTCAATGTGTATTTACTAACACTGTTTTTAGCTCATTTCCATTACTGTATATTAACTTCATTATTGTGTTACACTTTGGCGATAAGTTATCAGCTGTTATCGCTCTGCTTCAGTTCTGTTAATAAGCATTTCAATTGTAATAATCCCCAAATATCAATTGCCATCTTATCTTATTGTTAGCTTGTCCTAATTGATAACAATAATTGAGTTACTGTTATGATTGTTCTAGAATTATTATATTGATAATAATATTAGCTCTTACTTTCTTTCGAAGAGATCTGCAACCAACAGTGATAATTTATATTTGGTAAGAATAGAGCCCCGAACCATTAGCTCTATTCAGAAAGGCACTCGAATATTTCAAGAGAATGTGTTCTCTCTTAAAAAAAAAAACAAATGGAAACAAATTTGTTAAATATTATTTTTTGTTTTTCAAAATTTTAGATTATTTTAAATATTAAATTTTAATCGCTTAGAAAAATATACAATTACGACCCCTAAGGTTAAAAGCGATTGGGACCACATTCCCCAGATATGGTCAACTTATCAGTTTTACACTTATAAATTATGTTTGATTGTACTATTTATAGACACTATTGAGGGTTGCTTAACTGACGTGGTCAAATGAAATGAGTTCCTGTTGAAAATGGGAGAATAGTCACACATGCCGTGACAGTTGGTCTTATTAAAAACTTAAGTATTAAGCATAAATACCAATTTGGATTCATATTATAATCAATATCGATTGAAAAATTATGCCAGGGTAATATCATTTTGTGGAAATGTCTGTAATACACTTGGACTCTTTAAAGAAATATTTTCTTGTTGAAATATAAATAAATCCGAGATTGGAAACTTTTTATATTATGCATAAGATCTCTCTATATTCTACCTAGAATATTTCAAAACGATCGGTATTCGAGAAACTAATTTAAGTGTTTCCTTATGAAAACCAAATCCTTTATGGTTTTTTTTTTAAATATATTTTTAAAAATAATTTGATTACTAGTATAATATATTTTAGAGTAACCAAGAGCAGTCTACAGGGTATCTCGCAGTCGATCACTATGCAACGCAGCACTTTTACTGATTTTAGTTTGCAGCAAACACAAAAGTGAAACTAACAATGACAATAACAATTGAATAAATAAAATATAGTACACGTACACAATCATAGATAATTGTTAAATTCGTGAGTCACAAATTCTCATGAGCTTTTTTTGTATAAATTGAGCGCGTTTCTCTTAGCCGACAGTCAGTACGCTCTCAGAGTTCTCAGGGGAAACAAGTGCAAGATAATTTCCAATTTATTCAGATATGGATTTTTACTACTTGGCTGCTTCGGCGCCGTGTCGCTCGGTTCTGATGACGGCAAAGGCAGTGGGCGTGGAGTTGAATAAGAAGGAACTGAATCTTCTGGAGGGCGAGCACCTGAAGCCGGAGTTCGTGAAGATCAATCCTCAACACACGATTCCCACGATCGTCGACGACGGCTTCGTGCTGTGGGAGTCGCGAGCGATTCTCTCGTATTTGGTGGAGAAGTACGGCAAGGACGATTCTCTCTATCCCAAGGATCCGCAGCAGCGGGCGGTGATCAACCAGCGTCTCTACTTCGACATGGGTGTCCTCTACAAATCATTTGCCGAGTTTTACTATCCTCAGTTTTTGCACAACAAGCCCGCCGATCCCGAGGCATTCAAGAAGGTGGAGACTGCCTTTGATTTCCTCAACACTTTTCTGGAGGGTCACGATTACGTGGCTGGCGATAATCTAACCATCGCCGACATCGCCATCTTGGCCACAGTCTCGACCTTTGCCATCGCCGAGCTCAAGATTAGCGACTATCCCAACGTGGACAAATGGTATGCCAATGCCCAGGAGGCGACTCCCGGCTGGGCCGAGAACTGGGCGGCTGTGTTGGAGTCCAAGAAGTGGTTCGACGCTAAGAAAGAATCCAATTAATGTGCAAGCAAAAATACTATTTATTATTTAAATGTTCTCAATGTTGTTAGTAAAAAGTCAATAAAATTAAATATACATTAAATGTGATATAACTATCGTTATTGCCCACTTTGATTTATGATACTTTTTATAAGTATTACTGAGCGCTCTTAAGATACCAAAGTCCTATAAAAGAGTTCCTGTGTTCCATTTAATAAAAAAATAAAAAACTGAATAAATACCCCCATTTATTACAAAAATAATAATAGGTTAGTATAGTTTCCCAACTCTAAGCATGTTGATATCCATATTATAATCAATACCTATAAAAGTATAAATAGAGTGTTATTATTTTGTGCAAATGGTTGTAACACCGTGATGGAGACATTTTCGACTCTAGTTCAAAATCAACAGTGAGTCGAGATTAACGATTTCAAAATAATAAGGCGATTGATTTTTTTTCCAAATTATAATTCTTTCTATAAGGGTATAACAAGGTAAAATATTGACTCATGGATGGGTCTTACTCCAAATATAAAAGCGCTTTGTCATGTTGATTTCAACTAAGTACTAAAGCGCCCTCTATGAATCAGAGTGCAATGGTGAAAATTAATATTAAATTTATATATACTTTATTTCAGACAATCACAAAGACAAATACAATCAAAAGCAGACGGAAAGGATTCAGATTCGAATTCGGAGTGATTTATAAATCTGGATCGACAAGTTTTTGTAGCTGATGATATTTGTGAATGGCATTCCGGACAAATTCCGTAGTTCTGCGCACACGCTCCGGCGTAATTTCCTGGGCCAGCATGCGGCCAACATCCTGTGCTCCGCCAGAGCGAAGGTAGTGGACGGCTTTGCTCGGGATCTCGCAGACGGGCGTCAGCCGACAGAGGGCGTTGGTGATGGCGCCGCCAAAGAGAATGACGCCCACGGCGGACAGGACGACGGCGACAACGCGAAACAACGTGGACATCAGAATGGAGGGCAGTAACTTGGAGGCAAAGACCAGCAGGGGATTCATGGAGGGTGGTGAAGGAGTCGCTGCCACCGTTGTGCTCACATCGGAAGCACTTTCCGGACTGCCCGCCGGATTCGCCGGCACCAGGAATCCCTCGTAGCCGGTCTGCACCACAATGGGACCCGGGTAGGGATAGAGGCCAGGTGTGCCCGTCATCGGAGCCGGATAGGCGGCACCCAGTGGTGCCAATCCCGCTGCACCGCCATATTGATTCAGATACTGCTGAAAGGCCTCGGGCGTGATGAGTCCGCCGGCATAGATGGACACGGGCTCATTGTTGCTGCCACTCGCCTCATTGTCGCCCGACTGTAAATTGTAAATGATTCAGTTAGACTACTATTTTTTTAGTTTTAAACACTTATTTTTAAACTAATCTTAAAATGATCGATAACATTCAAACCACGATTATGTTTTTAAAAGTTTTTAAAATAAGTATTTCATATCTACTTAAATTTACTAGAACTTTTCAACGAGGGTTTCATTTAGTGTAAATTTTAGAACAATTTTAGAACATAAACAAAATATCCCTAAAATTCGGAAAATTTAATAATAAAGCGTATTGATTTTTAAAATAAAGAAGGTGGGTAAATAAATAAATAGTACATAATTTTAAAATGGAAATTCCATTTGATCTTTAAAAAGAAAATATTTGCAATGTATTTCTTATGTGTATAGTATTTGATTTAAGATTCTATTTAAGTAGCAATCCGTTGAGTACATTGAAATGATTATGCAAATTTCTATCTAACATTTCTGAACAAGAAATAAAAACTGATGAAAAATGTTCTTCTTTTTTTTGTATAATATCTCTTATAATTTTCAGTTATTTGTAAGTTTCATCGTAATTTGTTAAGTTCCGTTTGTAAACTTACCAGGGTTGGATCTGTCTCCGCATCAGTTGCTGCACTGGTCGTCGGATTTGTTGCATTGCCAGCTTCTTGAGATATAGCTGTGATAATCGGATCCAAGTTGGACTCCGGCAACTTGTCCGACTCCTCGATTGTATTCACTCCCGTTGCCACAATCGCTGTGTCCACAGCCGGCAAAGTGTTTGCCCCATAGAACAACATCAGCAGGAACAGCACATGGCATGAATTTCTATAGAACATGATTGACAAACTTGTTTCACTAAAACCAAAAAGATGACTGACTTCGGAACACGTTTAAAGATCTCCTTTATAGGCTCGGGATTGTTTGAAAAACTGTGTCCATTTTGCCTTTGCCTGGATGTCCTTGCTGTCCCTTTTGCAATTAATGCACAATTTTCCAGGAATTTCCCACTTAATGTCATTGCATTTCCCAACATTAGCCCATTGTTTTGAGCTGTTTACCTGCCCAAGGAATCGCGACACAGGTAGCTAGGCAAGTGTCCATGGCAATTGTTAAACCATTACCCTACAGTGCTGGTCAAAATAAAGTGCCAACTGCAGCTGCGTTACCTTTTGGGAATCCCGCATATTTTCGTAAGAGTTACAATAACATTAACAAACAACTTGGAATCAAATTTGAAAACTAAAATAAGTCTTGAAGACAGAACTTTCATTTAAATAAAAATATATATAAATATTTATTTATATAAATATTCAAAATAAAAATTACAAATTACTGAAAATGAGCAAACAAAATATTCTGAATACAAAAATGATCTAAAATCGTAGCTCATTAAGATATGAATAAAATAGCTGTAACTTTTCTGACTCTGGGTGAAATTTCATTTTTTTAATACTTATATAATCACAAGATTTCGAGTTCGTCTTTCCTATTTTTATTTCCCAATCTTAAAATTCTTCATAATTTATATTTGTAAAAAGACCTTTTCGGAAGTTGCCTTAAGCTAGAAACTTGGAGTGATAACCACTTTGGGTGTAAACTAAATGTCAAACACCCACTTCAAATTCATTGGACACTCAGAGACTCGTATCTAAAGTTGATTCACTTAAACGGGCACTCAATTGAAAGGAGTTTCGGGCAATCAATAACAAGTAAAACACGTAGCTACAACAAATTATGTAGTGACTTAATTTTAGACACAAAAAAGGAAAAGAAACAAAAACACACGAACATGAAATGCTGACCGAGTTTCAAAGGGGAATCAACCACCATAAGCAACACCCACTGTACAGGTGAACACACATCAGTTGAGGCGACGCGATTGTTGTCCAGGTAACGTTCGCCATGAAAACTAAACGAAAACCAAACGAAAATGAAAATAAAACAAAAGGAAAGGAAAGCAAAGGAGAGGAGAGGAGAAGAAAGCAAAGCAAAGGAAAGCGCCAAGCCAAGTTAAAAGCGCTCCATTGATGGCATGTTCTGAAAATTGAAACTGTCAGCGAACGACAACGGATACAACAACGACGGACAGTCGACAACAAGTTGACAACGAGATTATATCATCATATCAGCAACTGGCAAGGGAATCTGGACCACAAAAACAGACCGAGAAGGACCCAAGTTTGCTCCGGCAGGACGACAGTTGAGCTCGACACTCGGCAGCACACTGGGTAACTGCATAGACATCGACTCCGTGGCCGTTGTGCAACACAAGCTGGTGCAGAGAATCGTGTGAGTATGCAACCTCCCCACCAAGGAGGGGGAACAGGGTATAGGGACGTATAGTCGAGCGAAACAACACCATATTAATAATCTATAAATAAATAATGCGAAATGCTTGCAATTAATGCGAGTCATGACTGTAAGTCGAGGCCACAAACACAAGATACCCTAGAATATTGCAAATAATAAACAAAAGCGACACACTGAAAAAAACGAGATCAACGTGAATGGGGTATGTATGGCATTTTCTTCTATCAAATAATTTACAAATATAATTAATTTTTAAAGTCATTTTCGAGTATATTTTAAACAAATACCAAATAATAAAAGCAAGTAATCGAATTCCAACAGATAAAATAATAATTTTAAAATAATACAAAATATTTACTTTAATTGTTTTTTTTTATCATTTTACATTTTTTTATATTTTTAGATAATCCATAAAATCCTCATAACATTTCATTAAACTCAAAAAAAATTAATAGATTATAATTTTGATGAGTGAAAATTTGTCTTTATAATCACTGCGGACGGCAGTCCGCGCTAGTGACGAAATTCCAAAAAAATTAATAGATTATAATTTTGATCAGTGAAAATTTGTCTTTATAATCACTGCGGACGGCAGTCCGCGCTAGTGACGAAATTCAAAAAAAATTAATAGATTATAATTTTGATCAGTGAAAATTTGTCTTTATAATCACTGCGGACGGCAGTCCGCGCTAGTGACGAAATTCAAAAAAAATTAATAGATTATAATTTTGATCAGTGAAAATTTGTCTTTATAATCACTGCGGACGGCAGTCCGCGCTAGTGACGAAATTCAAAAAAAATTAATAGATTCTAATTTTGATCAGTGAAAATTTGTCTTTATAATCACTGCGGACGGCAGTCCGCGCTAGTGACGAAAGCAGCACAAAGGTTGCGAAAGGCGCCTAGCAATGTACACAGGAAGAATGGAAAATTTGTATACATTTCCAGATAGTTTCTAAATTAAGTAAAGTTTGAATATCCAGCACATTTATTAATGTTTTAGCTTAAATTCATACTAGGCATGAAATTCAAATAGAAATCAACTTGATACCTTTGATTTGTTCACTTTTTTCTCAGTGTAAATATAATATATTTAAAGAATGATTTTAAATAACCATTTCCATTCCCTTTTTAGCTATTCAAATACACATTCAACTGAATCAATTGTCATTTTAGCCGCAATTAACTTGAATAAGTCATTAAAAATCGATGCATTGATTTTACGAGTATTATACCTAGAGTCCCCACTCTTTGGGGCTGGCTTACGAGCCTCGGCTTTTCAGTTGTAACTGATGAATCAGACTGAACAAATTGTAACCGAGTTTGTCTACTGCCTTTGTCTTATCAGCGGCGGCAAGATGACCACGCCAATTCTTTACTACCTGCCCCCGAGTCCCCCTTGCCGCAGCATTCTGCTCTTGGCCAAAATGCTGGGCCTGGAGTTTGACCTGAAGATCGTCAATATACTGGAGGGGGAGCAGCTGAAGCCGGACTTTGTAGCCATGAATCCACAACACTGTCTGCCCACCATGAACGATGAGGGTCTGGTGCTCTGGGAAAGGTAAGAGTAAAGACGAAGATCAATATCTGTATATTTAAGTATACTTATATCTTATATATTGTCTTACAGTCGGGCTATTCTCTCTTATCTGGTGGCCGCCTATGGCAAAAGTGATGAGCTCTATCCGACGGATATACGAGTCCGAGCTCTGGTCGATCAGCGTCTACAGTTCGATCTGGGCACACTATATCAACGTCTCACTGACTACTATGTGAGTATATAATATTTGTAAATCGATTTTAACAAGTAAACATTCAACAAAAATCCTTAAATTTTAGAATAACTCTTACTTTTCTTCAACAAAGAGAAAACAATTAAATTTTTATTTTATTTACAAGTTATTCATAATAGTAGAAAATATCTTTAAGTAATTTACTGTCGATCAATATTTTAAAAATTCGAAAACTAGCATTTATTAATAAATTAACTCTTATTTTAAAATATTTATTAAACAAAATGTAAAAACAAACTTGATCTACCAATTTCTAGACTCTAGCTCTTATAGCCTCTGAGATCGACGCGTTCAAACAGACGGACGGACGGACGGACGGACAGACGAACATGGCTCAATCGACTCGGCTGTCTATACTGATCAAGAATATATATACTTTATAGGGTCGTAGTTGCTTCTTTCTGCCTGTTACATACAGTTCACATGACCATTATACCCTTTTTGCCCATTTTCAAATATACATTTATTTATTAATATTATTTTCATTACGAACAATTTGTAAAATAAACATATATCCTTACTGATTACCTGTCTGTTTGAACCTTTTAACAGTTCCCGACCATGTTCATTGGCGCTCCGCTGGACGAGGGCAAGCGAGCCAGGTTAACAGAAGCCGTTGGCTGGTTGAATTCCATATTGGAGGGTCGGGAATTCGCCGCCGCTGATCACTTCACCATTGCGGATCTGTCCCTGCTGGTCACCGTCTCGCAGCTGGAGGCCTTCGGCCTTGAGCTGAAGCCCTACAAACATGCCAGACAATGGCTGGAACGCTGCAAGGAGCACATGGCACCCTACGACTACGAGGAACTCAATGCCAGCAAGGCCATGTTGTTGGCCGACATGTTCAAGGCCAAAATGAACCTAGCGGCTGATTCATAATCAGACTCAAGAACTAGTCAAATTTGTTGCGAGTTGTATTGTATTTAATAAATATCTATTATCGTTGTAATTGAAAATATATCTTTATCTTCTATATATATATTTATTGACATATAGCCTAATCAAAATGACAATCCGTTCATTTTTGGCGATGTTATAAAAGTTTAAAATTGGTCACACCTTTGATATAGCCACTAAACAAGACAACATTTTGCATTTCGAAATATCTAAAGTTTTCAATTTATATACATATTTTTTTTGATTTTAAAAATTCGATATGAAATTCCATTTATTGTTTGGATTTACATTTGCTCACATGGACAACAAAGTTAAGTTGTGTTATTTAAAGTAAGCCAAGGGCTGATGACTTATGACAGATATGTTTCTCTATCGAAATTGAATTATGGGCAAAGTGTCGATAGCTGCCTAAAGTCCTTTTTCGAATACAACCGGAAATCAGAGAGTCCTTAACAATTTGGGGCATCCTTTCCAGCTGCCCAAACGGTTGGCTGACAATCGCCAATAAAAAGATGAAATCCATTTAAAAATAGCTTTGCCAAAGTCACAGGTTGTTGTTGTTGTTGTTGTTGTTGTTGTTGCCACAGGCGTTGACAGAAACTAACGGATGATGATGGCGACACCTGGCGACACCTGCAAGAGGTGAAAAGGAAGGCATGAGGAAGGCATGAGGAAGGCAGGAGGAAGGCATGAGGAAGGCATGAGGAAGGCATGAGGAGGGCATGAGGAAGGCATGAGGAAGGCATGAGGAGGGCATGAGGAAGGCATGAGGAAGGCATGAGGGAGGCATGAGGAAGGCATGAGGAAGGCATGAGGAAGGCATGAGGGAGGCATGAGGAAGGCATGAGGAAGGCATGAGGAAGGCATGAGGAGGGCAGGAGGAAGGCATGAGGAAGGCATGAGGAGGGCATGAGGAAGGCATTAGGGAGGCATGAGGAAGGCATGAGGAAGGCATGAGGAAGGCATGAGGAAGGCATGAGGAAGGCATGAGGAAGGCATGAGGAAGGCATGAGGAGGGCAGGAGGAAGGCATGAGGAAGGCATGAGGAAGGCATGAGGAGGGCATGAGGGAGGCATGAACTAGGTGCCAGCTTCATAAAAACCTCAACTTAATTTAATGACACGAAAAAAAAGGTGCACATTTTTATGGAACAACTGAGAGTCTCGATTAGGGTTGGGTTTGAGCTCGAGCTTGGCGGCGCGGAGTAGAGGTAGGGAATATGGGGCAACTGGCTATTTTTAAAGCACCCAACGAGGCGCAGAAGTGGCAGGACATCATCGCAGGACATCAAGGCGATGCCTGGCACAGTTCCATTTTGGCCGCTGCAGATGGCGGCCGCTTTGTTACCCATCGGGTTGCTTTTGACCTGGTCAATCTTGGCCAACAGTCAGCAGGTGGCCAACAGCAAACAGTCGCCGCTCTGGCTGGGTAAGTGTTTATTAATATTATGTTTGTTTATTAATATTAGAAAAAGTTGCTTTGATAATCAAGTTATTATTTAATGTGCAAAAGCCGAAATAAAAATTAATTTTGTTAGAAATCGAGCAATTATAATTGAATAATATAGTTTTGATTTTCAGATTTGTCTAATATTTGACTTGTGATTTTTGCTTTTCACAATTCAATAAGTTCCCTAATGGATTTTCGATTGCTAGGAACAAGTTTTGGTATTTTTATCAATTCCATATTTATTTACAGATTGTTCCTGTCTACATGCGAATGAGCGCAATGCGACACAGTGGGGCAACCTTGCCATTAATGCCAGCCATACAGTGGGCGCCAAAAACAACTGCCTGATGATCTTCATTGGCGGCCTGGCCGATGAGCTGGTCGCCTTTCAGTTGCAGCAGCTGCAGCTGCGCCCCGGGTGAGTTGCAACGCTTCCGGCCACAGTTGCCACTTGCCACCCGCCGAATTCAAATCCGAATCCGAATCGGAATCCGAATCGGAATCCGAATCTGAATCGCAATCCGAATCGATCTGAGATCTGGATCTGTGGCAGGTTGGCAGCTGCGCGACAGCCATCAAGAAAATGCAGCGAACTGCCGAGGAAATCGTGGAAATCGAGGAAATCGCGACTGCAATGCAAATGTAATTAAAATACCTCGTGAAGGCCAAAGCTGGTCAGCCAGTTTTGGGGGGTCTATTTGCGGGCTATTTATATTCATATAAATGGAAGACACGCCCGCAAATTTGTGTCAATTAATGCAAAATTTGCAGCAATTTTAAAATAACCAGCAAAAAAAAAAGAAATTCAAAAACCAAAAAAACGTTGAAATAAAAATCGATTTGTCAATAAAATTGTTGGGCAAAGTCGCCGCTGATTTCAGTGGAGCTTGGGCAGAGCGTTGGGCCACAACGTTGGCCGCAGTTGTGAAAAGTGTTTCGGAAAAGTGAAAACTGAAAAGGTGACACAAATCAAGTGAAGAATTCCATGTGAACGGAATTTATTGTGAATCGCCTGTCAATTATCAGTGAATTTTCTGTGACTTTCATGCTCAAATTCACATTCACCACTGAATTTTCTGTGCCATTCGTGTGAATTTTTCCGTACATTTCCTGTGAACCGTTACGAAATTTTCTATACTGAATTTCCGGAGACTTTTTAATCTTGTAAATCTTTATAACTTGTCGAAAATTTCCTGAGAGTGACTTTTCTGTAAATTTCGTGTGAAACTCTTGTGAAATCGCAAAGTTCAAAATGTCTATGGATCCAACGGTGTCCTTGGAGGATCTGGATCGCGTGAGTGAACACTGTTTAAATCCTAACCTTAATGTTGGTAATGCCCCCCTTTCACTCTCCAGAGGCGTCGTCGCACCAGCTCAGCTCGGAAAGCGTCGCAGACACCGCAACCGCCTGCGAATCTTTCCACTGACTCCGAGGCAATGGCCGTGATCAATGAAATCTTCAATCCGCGACTGAAATTGCCAGAGAGCACGGGACATTATAAATTGCCGGAGCAGCTGAGCATGGATGATCAGGTGTCGGCAAAGGATTTGGATATTGCCAAACTGGCCGAACTGAAGGAAGTAAGTTTTAGGGTAAGCCAAAATTGAGTTCATTGGTTAATGGATTCCTAAAAAGGTGTTTACCCTCTTCGACACGGACTGTGATGGGCTGATATCGAAAGATGACCTGCGGTTCACCTACATGGCACTGGGCAACGAGCCCAATGAGCAGCTCCTGGAGCAAATGATGCAGGAAGCCCACGAGCCCTTGGACTACGAGGCATTTGTGCAGTTGATGTGTCGCCGCACACAGGAATTGGATCCGGAGGAGGTGCTCCTCGAGGCCTGGAGCAAGTGGGATGATTACGGCACTGGCAAAATCGATGAGCGAAAGTTCGTTATAGTCCTTGTCTTTTATGGGGATTTCTTGTAAATATCTTCTTTTGCCAAACAGAATCTACGAGGAGCTGATCAACTATGGCGACAAACTGACCGTCAGCGAGGCCAAGGAGGCGCTCAGCCACGCCCCAATGGCCAAGCCCAAAACTCTGGAGGAGCCCCCAATGATCGACTATCCCGCATTCTGCCGGATGCTGGGCGGCATGCGAAAACGCAAAACTCCTTAGACTAGCTCCAAATCAAATAACAAATTTCGAAAATTCGATTTTAAATTTTTAATTATTTTTCGAGTTTTTTTTTTTATTTTTTATTTTTTTTTTTTTATTTATTTGACAGTTGGAGTGAGATAAAACCTCTAAATTTTAAATCATTTTTCGAGTCTTTCGTTTTTCTTATTTTTATTTTTTCATTGAGAGTTTGAGTGAGAGAAAATCTCCCTTTTTTTTATAAACTATTTTTTTCCTTGCTGTTTTTTATCCACATTGACATAAACATTACACCTAATTTAAATTCGGTAATTTCTCTAAAGCTGAATTGTCTTAATTTATTTAATATTATTTTTTTAGCTTATACTGAGCAGAATCTTTAGCTTTTTTTAGACTCCTAAGCAATCCGACTTCAAAAAATGATTTTTTACTTTTTTGAAGATTATTTAGTTAAAATGCTATTGGAAAATACATCAAGCCTTCCCAGTGAAGTTTTCTTCTAATTATATTGTGTTGGAGAAGCATCTTAATATATATTTGATATATAGTCATATGGCTATCGAATCAATCGGAAAACTTTGTAATTTGAACATTGTATTCGCATTCGTATTTGTAGCCCATAAATACGTACTTATGTTAACCTTAACGCCAACTTTTGTTAGACTTTTTATCAAAATAAATGATGAAGAACCAAGCAGCAATGCAATGCAATAATATTCTTAATGGCAGCTCACTGATGAACTATTTATAGGCTGGCCAACGAGGCGGCCAAGCGACCAGCCCCAAAATGTATCGGCCAATAAATTTTCGACATCATTCGAATTGGCCATTCTGCCATTTTGTCATTTGGCCATTTCGCAAAATTTGATTAGCAATGAGCATTGCATTCTTTTCACTTTTTCTTTATATATATATATTCAATTTGGTGACAGCTGCTTGGACACCGTCGAGGTCTTTCCGTATCTCCGGGAGCCCGTCATCGAGAATTCGACACTGGCGGCGTTCACGTGGTGCCAGCACAGCAATCGGAATGCCACGCCTATTTATAGCGCCGGGAGGCTGTTGGGTCTGCGATTGAGTTTTCAAAAGCCGCCAACAAAGTTGGATAATTGGCAACTAAATCTCACGGCCAACTATCGATTCCTCAAACAAGGTGAGCAACTTACACCTGAATGAAAACCGATCTAGGATAAATCATTAATTTTTTTATAAATAAATAATTATTTTACTTACTATTTTACAACTGTCATTAAGTTGCATTCATTTTATATAAATCTTCAATCTGACCTGTAGGGTAATCTGAATTTCTTGCGACTTTCCTCTGAATTATCTGTATATTTCTTCTGTGAATCGCCACAAACTTTAAAGATTTAACTCCTGTGAATTTTCTTTAAATCTACTGGGTACATTTGTACCATAAGTTCATTTTAATTAAAAATTTTCATTGAACCTAAATATTTAGTAAAGATTTTCGTTTTTTACCCAACCCTTCAGGACAGAGAGTCGACCCCTGAATTTGCTGTGACTTTCCTCTGAATTTTCTGTATATGTCTTTCGTTACTTTCCTGTTTATTTTTCTGCTGATTCTTTTATTTTGTGAAATCGAATAGTTAATTATGGCAATTAGCTATACGTGAAAATGTCCTTTACTGGATATTTTCACCCTTTTAAATCTGACCAAATGCCATCTTTGTAGATCTCTTCAAGACTGGGGGTCGTCTGGTGCCGCACAGTTACTGCGATTATTATTTCTTCGCCAGCACTGCGACAGAGGGCAATTTGGGTCAGGGATACTTTCATTCTCCGCGATTTCCCGCCCACTATCCGGCGCACATCAAGTGCGCCTACAAGTTCATAGGTCGACCCGACAGTCGAGTGGAGCTGCTCTTCGAGGAGCTGCAGCTGCCGCCGGTGGCACACGGAGGCTGTCAACTGGATGCGGTCACGATTTTCGATGCGGAATCTGCGCACATGAATGCGGTCATCGATGTTCTCTGCACTCCGTGTCCCACCCGACGCATTCTCAGCAGCGGTCCCGATCTCCTGCTGGAATTCAATGCCAGCTCCAATCGCACGGCCAAAGGATTTCGCGGTAAATACAAATTTGTGCCCAATGAGCTGAGGCAAGTGGCGCCTGTTTTGGAGGCAGCCAGCGTGGCCTTAAAGCCGTCGTTGTCTTTGCCGGCCAAGGAAAATAGTTTGCCGCATTCGACGGAGGCGAAAGATACGAAGGACATGAAGGACACGCAGGATATTCAGTCCGGACGCACAAATCGTAAGTTGGCGCCACATAAATTAGCCTTAAATTCAGTCCCAATCGATCGATCCAATCGAATTATGCTAATCGTCGCCAAATGACGACAAACTTTCTTGACTTTTTCCGTCCGCCTCTCTGGGGCGGAGGTCCAAACGGATGTGGCCAATTGACTTGGCTCGAGGGTTGTAGAAGGCAGACGGAAAGTGGCTAAATCGCTGTCTTAGTCAAGAGTCGATGAAGCTGCGTCGATTTGAGTCTTTAGTTGGCTGTGAGTTGGCGACAAGTTCAAATGGTGCGCTCCTCGGTGTTATTCGTGTTCTTGGTGCAAATGTCGGCATCCTTATCCTGTGCAGGACCTGCCACTGGCAGTGAGTTTGTGTAACATTTCTTCCATTGTTTTACTTTGTCAAAACTTCACCGATTTCGTTGCGGAATGTTCATTTTATCTTAATTTGACATCGTAAATTATTCTGTATTAAAAACTTATTAATTTGGAAAATTTATTATTTTTCCAACACTGTAAATTTTTTCCATACTTACCCCTTGTCAAATTTTCAAAAACTTCAAACGGTCTCAACTTTGTCAAAACTTAACCGATTTCGTTGCGAAATGTCATTTTATTCATTATTTTAGCTCTAAATTTATTCTGAATTTAAATCTGATTTATTAAAATTTTTTAATTTTTTTCCAACACTGTCCCCTTTTTGCATACTTACCCCTTGTCAAATTTTCAAAAACTTCAAACGGTCTCAACTTTGTCAAAACTTAACCGATTTCATTGCGAAATGTCATTTTATTCATTATTTTAGCTCTAAATTTATTCTGAATTTAAATCTGATTTATTAAAAATTTTCAATTTTTTTCCAACACTGTCCCCTTTTTGCATACTTACCCCTTGTCAAATTTTCAAAAACTTCAAACGGTCTCAACTTTGTCAAAACTTAACCGATTTCGTTGCGAAATGTCATTTTATTCATTATTTTAGCTCTAAATTTATTCTGAATTTAAATCTGATTTATTAAAAATTTTCAATTTTTTTCCAACACTGTCCCCTTTTTGCATACTTACCCCTTGTCAAATTTTCAAAAACTTCAAACTGTCTTAACTTTGTCAAAACTTAACCGATTTCGTTGCGAAATGTCATTTTATTCATTATTTTAGCTCTAAATTTATTCTGAATTTAAATCTGATTTATTAAAATTTTTTAATTTTTTTCCAACACTGTCCCCTTTTTGCATACTTACCCCTTGTCAAATTTTCAAAAACTTCAAACGGTCTCAACTTTGTCAAAACTTAACCGATTTCATTGCGGAATGTCAATTTTTTCATGATTTGATCTCTAAATTTATTCTGTATCAAAATCTGATTCATTCAAAAAATTTAATTCTTTTCCAACACTGTCCTCTTTTTCCATAACTACCCCTTGACACTTTTTCAAAAATTTCAAAATTTTAAAAGTACGCTTGTATTTTGTTATTACAATTAAATTTTGAAATTAAACATAAAAAGTTTGAGAACAACTCGATATATTGGTATTATTTGCCGATTGATCGACAGCTCAATTCGATTTCTGTCGATTTTTACACTTCAATTTTAAATCGATCCACAGATCCACAGAACCATCTGCTTCGTTTTAATTTGGTTTTGTAGCAGAACAAGTACAGGGTCTCTCACTGTCGAGTTTACTGAACTATAGTCTTTCCAGCTAGTTGATTTCGTCTAATTTGTGTGACAATATGTGGACTAAAATCCAAACAGAGACTTCGACACATAGCACAGAATGGCAAGTGAACCGCCGTAAAGGACGAGCTGCAGCAGTCGATGAAGTATCAAGTATCTGAGGGTAAAGAATTGATCGTAGATTTAGTATCTGAGCATAGATGAATGACATAGACTGACTTACCGTGCTCTCACCCTCTGAGCCCGCTTGATACCCTCAGGACTGGGATCCTCCTTGCCCAGATGGACACGCATGCCGCCGGTTGATCGATAGAAATAATCATCCCAGTCCAAGGTGCTCATGTCGAACTGGAATAGCTCTTGGTCCTTTGGCGTCAGGGAGTGCCAAACGTTTTCCGTGTTGCTCGTCTCAAAGGTCCAGGTGGTTGCCCCAAAAAAGGCCAGAACATGCATCGTATTGTGGAATTTGTTGTACATCTTAATCATCCGCGGCTTCTGGCCTTTCAAACGCAACGCGAGGTCCATTAGAAAGCCGGGCACAAGGTGATAGAAAAATGAGAGCACCTTAAAGACCCAGATATTGGTGGTTAACTGGAGGAAGGGCAACCACACCATTTGCTCAAACGGAAAGACATTCGCAAGTGCCGCCGTCTTGTCTATGAAGCCGCCCCATTTCAGCATATTGTTCTTCGAGGGAACATAGTTGTAAACGGTTGGCGGTGGTGCGGGAATCCCCTCCATCTTGCGGGTGGCTTTCTCCTCGGCGGTGCGATAGGCAAGTGCCAGCAACAGATTGACGCAGTAATCAACGGGCAAAATATTCGCATTGGCATCGACGTTCAGCGGGGCTATTCTTAAATATCCATGGGCGGTGGCGTAAAGTAGAATTGTGGGACCATAGACATTGTCAATCCATCCTTCGACGGGCTCCTTGTAGCTAGTAACAACTAAAAAGGCAATAGTTCAGTTTACGGAAGGTGATATTGGTAAGGGCGAATAAAGTTAAAAGGGGTAAGGGGTTAAGGAAGTAGGGTGTAAAAGAAAGCTGCATTCTACTCTGTGTGAAGACTTTATAAGACAAGGGTGAAGAGGGTCAAAAGGCGTAAGGGAATAAGTGGAGGTAATGTGGGGTAAGAGGGGTATTCCTCGCTTAAGGAGTCTATGGGGAGAGGACGGGTGGAAAGATGAGGTGTTAAAGAGTTTGGTTAGTTAGGTGGAGAAGGGTGAAAGACGAGTTTAAATCGGGTAAGAAGGGCATGGGGTTGAGGGGGTCGAGAGTAAAGCCAGGTGAGTGGATGACGGGAGTAGGGATATATAGGGGAGATAGAGGGGGAAAACGGGTTGAGATAAGAGAGTTAAGAGGTTGAGGGGATATTGCGGGTAAAAGGGTAATGGGGTGAGCCTGGTTTAAAGAAGGGTTTAAAGCGATGTAAGTGAAAGATGGATAAGATGGTAAAAAGGGTAAGGATAAGAGGGGCTAAGTATGAAAGCTCGGTCAGTGGATGAGGGTTGTGGAATATGACAAGTGAGGGGGTAGGTGGAGAAGGTAGGGTAGTAAGGGGTAAGGCAAGTGAATTGAAGTAAAAGACGGATTGGGAAGTAATTGGCCGAAAGAGGTAAGGGATACGAGGTTAAGGGTCTAAGTATGAAAGCCCAGTGATTGGATGAGGGCGTAGGGGCTAATGGAGTTAGAGGGAGAATAGGGATATAGGACTAAGCGGATAAGGAGGGTAGCGAATTGAGAAAATCAGTTATGGTTTAAGTCAAGTGAAGGGAGGAGGAGAAAAAGACGGGTTAGGGAGTAAAGAGTTGAAAGGGGCAAGGGTCACAGAGATGTCACTTACTAATGCCAGGCCGAAAGATGCACACCGGCAAGTCGCCCGCCTCCTTGTGGATCACTTCCTCCGCCAGGGCCTTGGTGTAGGAGTATGTGTTTGGGTATTTGCCAACCATCGATGGGGCCATTTCGTCAACGAGATCATCGCTCAGCATCTCTCTCATAGTCAAGACCTTATCGACGCTGCAGGTCAAGTGTTCCGGATAGAAGTCTTCTTTGATGTGATCAGTAACGCAATTCGAGAAAGCCGTCGACACATGAACAAATGCCTCCAGCTGAGTCATACTCTTGGCCAACTGCAGCATAAGCCGCGCGGCCCGAGTGTTGATGTCGAGGGCCAGATGCAGTGGCTCCGTGAAGCGCACTGTGGCCGCTCCATGCACCACCACCTGCACCTCCCTCGCCAGCAGCTCCCGGTCGCCTTGGCTGATGCCCAGATCCGGTTCCATGCAGTCTCCAGATATGGGCACTATTCGCTCCAAGATCTCAGGCTTGGACTTGAGCAGCTGACTGAAAACCTTTACGGGTGCGAATTAGATTTTATTAACCTAAAGATCCTGTCACTTACGACATCGTCCTTCCAGGCGGCAATGCGATCCTCCACATCCTGACCCTTCTTCGGTCTGATTAGGACATAGATCCTCTTCACGTCCGTCGATCGCAGCAGCTTCTCAATGGTGACTGTGAGACACAAATGCGTCAAGTTAATAACTTAGTTTCATCTCCAACCTGTTTCTACATTTTGATTTAAATTCTATTCTCGATAGTTTCTCATTTGAATTCGATTAAGGTGCGACATTTGATTCCAAATGTGGCAATCGACATTTTTGGATTTAAATTTAAGTTGGTTAGTTTTTGAAGACAAAATGCGTAAGCTACCGAAAGAAGCTAATGAAACTATTATTATTTTTTTATTAAATATTCATAAGTTATAATTTACGCTCAACTGTTTTGTGTTTTATGTATATTGTAAATTGTAAATGTAAATATATCCATAATTAAAGTCTTTGTCAAATTCGAACTGCATTTTATATATTTGGTTATTTGTAATTTTGTATTAAAATAAATGTAACTTCACTTTAAGGATATTCGCCTTAATGCTGAATTAACTTTAAGGATCTTCACTTGCTGATACACTTTCACTTTTAATTTAATTTTTCATTTATTTCTTCAACCTTTTCCTACAAATCCACTGCCACCGGTTATGAATATGGTCTTGTTTTTGTAAAATCCTTCCATTGGAGATGTCATTTCGTAGTCGGGTATTCGTATCCTTATTCACACACAATTCAGGAGTTCGCAATTATTTAATTCCTAAGGCCGTCGCGACTGCTGCTTAACTGAGAAGAAATACGAAACCGCTTTTGCTTTTTATACCAAAAAGAACTAAAAAATGTAATAATTTTCAACGCACTTTGTACCAACAAAATTCGCACAACTTAGATATCCATAATAAAAGCCTGGCTATTGACGCACTACCCGTTGTTAGCCAAGATTCGACTGACAGTTTCCGTATTCAAATATATATTCATGATTCTGAAACTGGAACTTGGAGTCGACGCTTTTATGGCTTTCCAAGCCAAGTAGAATATTTTAAAATCTTAGAGTTCGCCACATCAAATGGGGCTAATTGATTATTTGGCTAATTGAAAAGCTCAGTTGCTCAGTGAAAAGGGCTAAGTGCGCTCAACGCAGACAAATGTATGTATGTATTTCAAAATGAAAACAAACTCAATTTACCATATCAAATCAAATTTATCATAACTTTCTTTTTGGCTTGCGTACTTCGAAAAGCTCAAACAAAAAACTCAGAATAAAAGTTGGGGAATCACAAAAAAAGGATAACAAAACTAAGAAATTAAAATATCAATTGATTCTATATATTGTAAATATCGCACAATTATTTATTTTAAATAACAAAACCACTGACAATAAATTAACAAGACACATTTGAAAAATTAAGTATCACTGCAATAATAATTGATATTAAAATATTTACACTACAAAAGCTTCCATCCACATATGGATTTAAGGCCTTTATTCCACTACAAAGCTTAATTAATTTTAGTACATTTGTGACTTGTGTACATTTGTGAAAATGAATTAAGTTAATTAACTTGTCTACGATTTCAATTGCAATGCATAGAGCGAATATGGCTGAAGCGTCTTGGCCTCTAGCGATGCCTGCATCCATTTAACGCTCAGATGGCGACAGCTGCGACGGTAGAGGGGTCTATAAAGAAAATATAAATATTAACAGACATTGACAGAATGAGCCAAAATATATTAAATACTAGCAAAGTATTTAGCGCTTTTAAAAACATTTAGTAAGAGTTAAAGCGAAGTCGTGTCAAATTTAGAAGTTTTATAAGTTTACTTTTAACAGAAGAAAGACTAAAGTCGAAATATTATTAATGATAATAAATAGAAAATTATGACAAGCTGAAAGTTTCAGTCCTGTTGGTCGGGAAGTAAAAGAAAATTAAATTGAACTGATTATAGTATCAAAATCGAAATTAGAGTAGATCGCATAATACTTATAATAGAGCTACAATTAATTGCCGTGGCTAAATAATCACCTCAGCTGCTGCAAATTCATGTCATGCTTACAGTCATGAAATGCCAAAGTTGCCTTTTGTGTATTCGTCGTCAATGTGCCACCATGTTGCACAAATTCTTTCATTTCCTTGGACTCGGCTGCATTAGATGCAAAATGTGCCACAAGTCCACTGAATAGATTGCTTTTCTCACTCTCGATCTTCACTTCGTTTACTTCTGGGCAGTTTTTCGTCTCGGAGCACTTTTCATCCTTTACAACTGTCGTGGCCATTTTGGGCTTAAAGAAATCTTTTAGTTTGCCCTGAGAAGTCTCCAGTTTCGTCTTTTTCCGTGCACTGCAACTGGTCGAAGGTGCGTCCATCTCATTGTCAGAGTCATTCTTGGACATCCTTTGCTTCTTTTTACTGCTCGTTTGAGTCACGACGGCTGCCTTGTGCTTTTGCGGTGTCTTTTCCAGCTTCGTTTTCAATTCATCATCATTCTCACTCTGGTCGCAGTTGGCCAGCAACAAGTCGACGTTTACATTTTTCTTGGAGGCCGCATAGAGCTGTTCCAAATGTTCCAGATCATTGGCCTCCTTTGCAGTCTTGTCGCTGCGCAGTCGCGTAATGCGTGGAAAGCGAATGGAAATTCCTCCCGCTGTGTGCGCCTCCGACTGTGTGAATTCGGCACCTGTAATCTCCCAAACGGGCATCTTCTCCGGCGTCTTGGCCAGCACATCGGGTATCAGGGCCTTTTTGCAGAGTAACCATGAGGGAATCTTGCTTGAATCCGCACGCTCTGTTAGCTTCATTAAGGACTCGTGTATTTCATCATTGGTGGCATCGTCTAGGCCAGAGTGCACCTTCGTGACCGTCTTCCACAGATGATCGCGGGCATCGTAGCAGCCCATCAAAAAGATGCTGAGCACGCCGCCTTTCTTTCCAGATCCATACCAGGCGCCCAGCACAATCAAATCTGCCGTGTCGGCCATTTTGCCGCCAAAAAGATAATCCTTCTTCACTTTAAGCCAGTTGCGTTTGCCAGGCTGATAGGTTCCCGTGGGACTTTTAAGCACGACGCCTTCTAGATTTGCCTGCAGCACCTTGGCCGTCATCTGGGCCAACTCCTGTTTGGTCTTTAGAAATTGTGATTCGGACAGCTGCACATGCGATTTGATGGGTTGAATGTTCTGCTCGAGAATCGCACGACGTTTGCAAAATGATCTTAAAAGAAGGCAGTAAATTTTAGCCAATTAATTGAAAAAAATTATTAAAATATTAAAAATAAATTCAAAGTGAGTGTGATATAATAAACGTAAAGAAAAAAAAACTATAATTATTTTGCAATATTATAAAAATTAAAAAATAATTCATACAGGGGAATTAAAATATTTATAAAAATAAAAACAGGATTAGGGATATTTCCTTGTAAAAGTTTCGAACTTACAGCTGTGTGAGATCATCGCCATCGTAGAGCAGACAATCAAAGACAAAGAGACAGACGGAGGCATTGGCGAAAGTGTGTTTCTTGTGGGCACCCAGAGTGCCAAAGGGCAGCAAGGCGCCCGTTTCGGTGTCCACGAGAATGATTTCCGAATCGAGTATCATGTCATCGGCGGCGGGAAAAGCTCTGGGTATGAAATCCTTTAGCTGTTTTATTTTATGATCCATCACAGGCTTCAGATTTCGGCTGAAGAATTTAAATTCAGCGCCCTGTTTATGGATCTGCACACGCTCGCCATCATATTTGATTTCGCTGTACAAGCCAGCGGGATTCTTCTTGAACGCATCCTCGACCGACTTGCAGGCATTGGCCAACATGGGGGAAACAGGCGTCATCACCTGAATTCCACTGGCTGCCACCTTCGGCTTCGTCTTGCCAACTGTCTTGACTGTCGACTTGCCAGCAAAAGTGTTCACAATGGCAGTCAGATCGCGGGAAGACTGATAAGCTGGATAGGCTTGTGGTCCGAATGCATCCAAAATGTGCCGGGCACGTGCATTGATCCGCAGATCCTGTTTGATCAGTCTGATAAACGTGCGCAGATCCAAGTCAGTTGCCTGCTTGCAAAGATCGCGCAGCACCTCCGTTTGCTCGTCCTCCTTGGTGCGCTTCTCCAGTTCTCCGAGCAACTGTTCCACTTCATGCAGGTAGAGTTTGCTCACTGTCTGTGGCTTCAATTTACTGGAGGCGGCAAAGTGTTTGCGCAGTGTCTCGGAAATGTCACCATCTAGAAGAAAAACCGATTTTAATAAAATGTAACGCCCCCTGTCGGCAGTTAAATGCAGTTAACGCTGACTCACCCTGTTCCAAGTCCAGATGCATCTCCTGTTGATTCTGTTGCAAGATGCGTGCAAACAACTTGATTAACGCCTTGTTTTGCAAATTGTAGACACGTTGTGTAGCACCGGGTATCAGAAATTGCACCCACTGTAATGTGTTGCCCTCAAAGCCGTTGCCGGTTGAGCCCTTTTTGAAGAACGTCTCCAGTTTTTCCACCTTCTTCAGGTAACTTGACTCAGCCGCAATTTCATCACAAATCCGTCGAAACGTGTCCAGCTTATTGTCTTCATTTTGCAACTGTTTGCTGGACATTTTTCTGCTCCAGAATCGATTAACGGGCCACACGCGTACGTTGCTCAGCAATTTAAGCATAAATTATATTAAACACAATTATTTACAAATATTTATTTACAATTTTTCAGAGCAGTGCAGACAATTTGCACGATTCGCGCGTTCACAAGTCTGGCAACGTCGAATCAAATCAGCTGTTGAACTCGTTTATCGGTGCATCGATAAATGGGTTCACACTGCATCACATTTCTGATATACTTGTGACAGACCAGAGTGTCACAGTGTGACGCAATGTGAACCTTATAATTACTCATCAATTTATGCATTAATTAATTTAAACATAACTTTATATATGTGATTATTTATAATTTCAAATTTATATTTATTACATATTTTATTTTTCAGAGCACTGCCGACACCTTTACGACTCGCGCGTCAACAAGTCTGGCATCTTCGAATCGAATCAGCTGCTGGGCTCATTTATCAGTGCTTCGATAAATAAAAATATCGATTCGGCAGTCGTTGTGCAGTGCCGTTACGAATTTGAGGCGCAAAAACCAGAACGAATTCAAATTAGGTTTCATGATTTCAATATTCCAACGGAAAGAGAAAATTCCAGTCGCTGCGTGGAGGAAGACGCACTACACGTGCTGGAAGAGGTGCGGGGTAAATATGATACTCAAGAGTTGTTATGCGGCGCCTTTTTGCCCAAGCCTTTAATGTCCAGCGACCAACGGCTGCAACTGCAATTTGTGGGCAAGTATCCGCCAAAGATGACTAACAAGGTGCAGTATTACGGATTTCGAGCAGAGTACAAGTTTCTCAAAAGTAAGGCACAATTTATATTGGCTTATAAATTTCAGTTTTTATCGTATAATCTTACATTTATGTTTTAAAAATTGAAGTTAACTTTTATTATATATATCCATTTATCTTTATACAGACTTTGGTATTACATCGGGCGTGCAACAGGGAGATGAATGTACATTTATTTACAACAGCAGCGAACGGATTAGCGGCTTATTTCACTCTCCCAACTTTCCTGGATATTATCTAGAAAATGTTGTTTGTAATTATTATTTTTATGGCTATGACGAGCGTGTAGTTCTGCGATTTACTTACTTTGATGTCGAAGGCATTGGCACGTAAGTTCTCAAATATATTTTTCTTCAATTTAATAATGTTCACTTTCTGAATTTTCAGCTGCGATCATCAAACTGCCAGCGATTATGTGGAATTCTCCAATTTCATGACCACCGATCGCAAGTACAGTCGACATTGCGGAAAACTGCCCGATTTCGAAGTACGTTCCGACAGACTTTTCTTTCGCGTCACCTTTTATTCCAATGATCGATTCGTAGCCAATGGATTTCGAGCCTTATACACTTTTGAATCTATTATTTCGGAAAGTTCTGGCGCCAATATGGACTTGAAAGACGATAGTGTTTCCATGCAGAGCTATGTGGGAAATGGATCACCAAATTTGCTTATTCTTAATATAGTTTTAGTTATTGCAACCGTAGCTCTACAATACAATATATATTAGAAATTAAATTGAATCCGAACCGCTTATAAAAACACTTTACTTTCAAAAACAAAGCATGGGTGAGCTATTTATTCTCCGCAAATATACAGAATATATTTAATATTATTGCAAAACTAAGAAGAAGTTGTTAAAAAGTAACATTTTCTTTTTAAAATATCCGCTATGTAAATGTTGTGGCTGCAAACGGTCGATATATTGTGGCGGTCGGGCGATAGACTATTGGTAGGTGGTATTTAAATTGATCTGTCTGGCAGCACTGCTTTTCAACCGCGTTTACCAGCACCGTTTTAAATCACAGCCGCGCAAGTTTTTTCCATTCGGTTGTCGTATTCGGCATTCGTTCATAATTCGCCGACAGCTTCGCGAGGTTGTATTTTCCCGCGGCGCGTTCAATACTCAGTTTTGTTTATTGGGGAAAATATTAAGGGTGTTTGGTCGTTATTGTCGTGTGTTTCTTTAGCGTAACCATAAAAAGTATTAATACATTAGTAATAAGTGTCAAGCAGAAGCAAAAACAACAAAAAAACTAAACAGTTAACGTAACGAAAGCAATTCAAGGAGCACAAGCGCAAAATGTTTTCAAGACCCAGGTGAGCATACATATATATAATCATTTGAAAGATGATTGCGACAAGAGCCATCATCAAGTTGCCAAAGGAATTCTGCGCTGCTTGCAACTATTTTCGTACATGTGCGAATTGACGGGTATTATGCAATTTTCAGTTCTCAACTGTCCATCTCTCTCTCATACACTTTTGGCGTCCCAGCTGTTTTTGCCAGTGACCTAGTCTTTCTTCTTCTTCATCGTTGTGCGCCAAGGCAGCGTCGCCCCCCGCCTCCCGCCTCCCGCTCCATCGCATCCATTGTCCATCGTAGGCTGCGCAGAAGAGCAGCAGAGCTTTCGTTTTCATTGGCACAAACTATACACACACAGGCGCGCGCACACACACTCACACACACATGTATACCTTAAGTCCCTTTGGTGGTGGTAGTAAAAGGGGCAGCTTCGCACATGTTTTTGGCATTGACCTAAGTTTTCTGGTTTTCGCTTGTTCCTATTTGTTCCTTTATCAGCTGCTTCCTTAGATTTACTTTGTCTTTCCCCATTGCATAAGCGCAAATTTGCTTTTCTCGCCTCTCTGTAATTAAATAAACAATAAATAAATATTAGTTAGAAAACTAAGCTAAACAAAAACAGCTGAAAAATCAATACATAAACAATCGCTACACACACACATGCATTCAAACAAACTTACTCTTATATACAAACAGTGGCTCACAGCTTATTTGACCGACTGTTCGTAAATATAAACAATTTAAAATGTGATAAATACCCTTCTATTTTTATTTTGGTTTTTTGAACATTAAATACCTAAGCTTTAATTTTACAAAAAAAAAAAACCAAGTATTTGATATCTTATCTTTGTCAAAATAGTTATTTGACATACTGTATTTGTTTGCTTCAACGCCAACGCATTTTTCATTTCACTCTGAAAATGAAAGACACCTTCATGTTCATGGACATGGACACTGTCTACGATTATGTGTGTGTGTGTGTGTGTGCAAGTTTTCCTTTGCCAAATTCTAAATTTATAAACCAAAAAAAGTCAATACATATATTCGTATAAATGTATTTACAATAACAAAAACGTGAGCTATTATTTTGTTTATTGTTCTTGCTCTCTTTGCTAGTGTTTTTATTTTTCATTTTCGTTGCCAAGTTCAAAAGTATTTTATTTTTTTTTTGGTTCTCTTTTCTTTTTCTTTTTCTCTCGATCTTGTTCTTTTTTCGTTCTTCTTTCTTCTGTTAGTTGCGCCACATTCCAAAATCTTTACTTCTGGGCATAACATTTCCGAGTACATTGACTTCTTTTTAGCAATAGTTTTATGACTCAGACTCATATAGTGTATAATTATACATATGTATATTACTAATAAACCGTTACTTTGCTCACGATATCATATCGTGATGTCACACATAATAATTGGATTAATTATATATGAATGCTCATACTACGTTTATACGGGAAACCTTGGGTGCATATTATATTCTATTTTAGCAAGAAATGCATTTATAAATATTTCAGGGCAATTTTTGTGGTTTATAATATATTAAATACATCGCAACGATGAAAACCTCATTATTTTACCAACAATATGATATTTTAAATAAAATGTCAACAATTAATTGGCTGTTCTAAATACATAAACAAAATATTTCTTTTAATTACTCATAAGAAATTGTATATCACCCATGGGAAAGTACAAATATTTAATGAAATTGATATTGGGAATATAATATTATAGAAAATTAAAAATCTCAATACAATATTCTTTGTTATTATAAAGGAAAATGTATATCAATAATGGAAAAGTACAAATATTTAATGGATTAACACATTTAAAAATATTTAATCTAGAATATCGCAATATTTATAATTTCACGTCATGTGTTTGTCGTGTAAACATGGAAAGCGATACGCAATTTGCATTTGTATGCGTGATTAGATACGTACGATTAAACATACATATACATACATATCTAAACTTGTTACATATGCAAAAAGTTTAAAGCATGTGAGCTCTTCTGGCATTAGCTTTTTATAAACAGTAACAAAATGACGAATGGTGATAACGATACCAAGTTCTTCTCCCCTTTGCTCTCCCCCGCTCTACACCCCCCGCCGATAATTAACCAGAAGTGTTTGCACACACATCGCAGTGTTGAAAACACGTCATAAGCGCGTGGGACAAAAAAAAAAATAAAGAACGCGTCATTAACGAGTTTCGATGGCACTTGGAAACTTATGTGACCATAATCCCAAAATTTGCTGATAGGCAATGTGTTCCATCAATGAATCGCTAGCAACAACAACAGAAATAAGTCACAAGGCACCTGCAATTAGCATTAATTATGCAAAAAAAAAAAAAAATCATATGGAAGCTTTGTCGTCATGCTCCAAATCAGAATCTTATCGTGAAAAAAAAAAAAATTATGCGGTTGTTGAGCTTAGTTGAGTGGGCTTCCTAGGCCCCTAGACCCTTTATCACCGCCCGCTGTGCGATAAACAACTAGTAAGAGCGCTACAGGCAAGTGTGCTCGATTGTGAGAGACCCTGTACTAGTTCTGTAAAAATATTAAATTATAGGAAAAAGTTATTTAATGTTAAACACGCTTAAATACATGATGTTATGTAAATACATTCAACTATAAATTTTTGAACTGTTTTCTATTCTTCCTTTTGAATTTACTGTGATATCTTGATAACATTTTTAGAGCATTTGGGGATTACAGCTATTATTATATTACCAAGGCTATAGAATTAACATTTCTCTTGTAATTCGTTTTCTCGATTTACTGGGGGCTTGGTAAATGTTATGCCACCAAATTTGGTAGCTCTAGCTCTTATACTTTTTAAGCATTTGGCTTATCGACACAGTTGTGGATGGTGATTAACTTATTACTTTATGGGGCCTCCTACGGCCATTTTCCTTTCGACAAACTGAGAGCACCCTTTGTCCCGTTGAAGTACAGGGTCTAGAAAGCAGCTGACACTGGCCTTGGACTTGGCTTTTGCGTTTGAATGTCATATATTCTGAATGTTGTCAGTACGTTGTGAGGGATCAGCGGCTGCCTCAATTGCTCCAATTGTCATAACATACTTAATTCCGCCTCTTGCAGCTTGTGTGGCAATATCGGTAAATTATGCCGCAGTGGAACTGCAGCGGTAACGACAACAACACCAACAACAGCAGCAACGCTGAGCGATGCCCGTGGATATCATGAGGTTGTCGGCGATATCATCTGTCCCTCACAGGTGCGCGGCATCGATCACATTCGCGATCCGCGTTTGAATAAGGTGAGTGTGACACAATTCTTATATCCATAGTTAATTACTCATATACTTCTCTCATCCTCACAGGGCTTGGCCTTTACCCTCGAGGAGCGTCAGGTGTTGGGTATACACGGTTTGCAGCCAGCTCGCTATAAGAGTCAGGAGGAACAGCTGCAGCTGTGCAAGATCGCTGTCAATCGTTATACGGAACCACTCAACAAGTATCTGTATCTGAGTGATCTGCACGATCGCAATGAGCGTCTGTTTTTCCGCTTTCTCTCCGAGAACATTGAGGATCTGATGCCCATTGTTTACACGCCAACGGTTGGCCTGGCTTGTCAGCGTTTTGGCCTGATCTACAGGCGTCCCCATGGTCTCTTTGTTACCTTCAATGATCGTGGTCACATCTTTGATGTCATGAAGAACTGGCCAGAGCCAAATGTCCGTGCGATCTGTGTGACGGACGGAGAGCGTATTCTGGGCCTTGGCGATTTGGGCGCCTGCGGCATGGGCATCCCAGTCGGAAAACTGGCTCTGTACACGGCCTTGGCTGGCATTAAGCCACATCAGTGTCTGCCCATTGTGGTGGATGTCGGCACCAATAACATTGATCTTCTCGAGGATCCGCTGTACGTCGGTCTGCGACAAAAGCGTGTGGTGGGACGCGAATACGACGATTTCATCGATGAATTCATGGAGGCCGTTGTCAGGCGTTATGGCCAGAACACACTCATCCAATTCGAGGACTTTGGCAATCACAATGCATTTAGATTCTTGGACAAATACCGCAACACATACTGCACCTTCAACGATGATATCCAGGGCACAGCTGCCGTGGCCGTTGCAGGATTGTATGCCTCGAAACGCATCACGGGCAAGTCCTTCAAGGATTACACTTTCCTCTTTGCTGGCGCCGGCGAGGCGGCCATTGGCATTGCTGATCTCGTGGTCAAGGGCATGGTTGCCGAAGGTATTTATTTATTTATTGGAAGCCAGGAATTAATAATCAATTAATTATTTTTATTTATTTTAATTAAGGTGTTCCCATCGATGAGGCTTATAGCAGGATATTCATGGTGGATATCGATGGTCTGTTGACCAAAACACGCAAGGTGGGCAGCCTGGAAGGTCACAAGGTTAACTATGCCAAGGACATTGAGCCCATGCAGGATCTCGAGCAGATTGTGTCGACCATTAAGCCAAGTGTAAGTTTATTTTTCAACTTATTGTAATCATTGTAATCTGCAACTTCAATCCACAGGTTCTGATTGGCGCTTCGGCCTGTGCGGGACTCTTTACGCCCAATATTCTGCGCACCATGGCGGACAACAACGATAGGCCCATCATCTTTGCTCTCTCGAATCCAACCAGCAAGGCGGAATGCACTGCCGAGGAGGCTTATCACAATACAGATGTGAGTGAAATTTCTTAAATATTTCCTGATTGTTTTTCTAACTATTTGCATGCTTTTTCCCGCCCAGGCACGCGTCATCTTCTCATCTGGCTCGCCCTTCCCACCGGTTACAGTGGGCGACAAGACATACTATCCCGGTCAGGGCAATAATGCGTATATTTTCCCTGGCGTCGGTCTGGGCGTCATCTGCACGGGCACACATCACATACCCGACGATATGTTCCTGATTGCCGCCCAGGAGTTGGCCAACTTTGTGGAGCCCACTGACATTGAGCGGGGCTCATTGTATCCTCCCCTGCAGAGCATTCGTGATGTGTCCATGAACATTGCCATTGGTGTGACCAAGTGTGCTTACGACAAAGGTAAAAGCCAGTATATATTTCGAAAATACTTCCCCTTTTATAATTATTCTTAATTGTTTAAATTATCATTTCCCATTGTTCATTTGATTCCATATATTTTTTTTTAATTGATATAGATATTTCCCATTAATAATTAATATTTTGTTATATTTTTGTATTGCTTAGGATTGGCATCCACTTACCCAGAGCCGCAGGACAAGCGCAAGTGGTTGGAGAATCAATTGTACAACTTTAACTATGAGTGCTCGATGCCCGTGACTTGGACCTGGCCCCGCATGCCCTTCATTAAGACTCGTGATACAGTGCCCACTAAACTCTATGGAAAAAAAAGTGATTAACTTGGTTTCTTTTCTTTCTATTTCTCATTTATAGGTGCAGAGAGTCCGCTAATTGCCGCAATTAAATAATTCAAGCGTTCAGTTCGATTGATGGCACCTTATGTTATGCATTCTAACCCACTCTTCGTGCTACTACAACCACCAATACTACTACCGATCACCGATCCACGATCACCTTCAGCACTACACACACTAACCAAGCATAGGCCTAGAAACCCTTACTTACTTCTCACGGCTGCAACGGTTTATACTATCTATACTCTATATGTTATGCTATTCTTATGATTCGATCGCCACGTTGTCTGTTAACAAGATCAAGATCTGACGACCAGAGGCTTTGGGCATTCCCAGCTCTAATCGATGGAAATGCAATGAAACTTGCTCAAAATAATTGTTAGTCATAGATCCGAGCTGACGAAACGACGAGTGCGATGAATAGTTCTACGTACTTTCGATATGTTCATTTAGTATTATATCTGTATAAATTATCATGTTAATTGTTATGTGATCGATAATGACAATGGATTCCCATCTAAATCGTATCTCACAACTATTGTTCTCCTACTATGCTTTGTTATTGGTTTTTCCTTTTATTTGTTGAATGTAAACTAAGTTAAATTGGCTTGCTGGTATTAATTTCCCTCTATCTGCCTCTCATTCATCTTTTGCTTTAACTCTCTCGCGCTTTTTATCTATATATCTATAAATCGATGCTAGTGTTACTAACCAACTGAATGCGGCACTGAGCGCGACACTTGCCTGATTGAAATATGCTTTTAAATCTCCTCTAAAGTACAATTTTAAGTTTAACAATTGATTGATATTGATCTCTTGCTATTTCCCTTTCGTTGATATATATAGAAGAAAACGAAGAAATCGTTTAAATAATTCAACCCACACCGACCGCAAATAAACCATTGGCAAATATAGACAGCAGATCGGAGAGATACTGCCCAACCATTAAATGAAAGTTATATCCAAGAGCAGCCGTTGACCTTAATAATTTACTCTTAACTAAACTAAACTAAAAGTTAACAGCTTAAGTTGTAATTTAATTCATATACGAGAGCTTAGCGTATATACACATACATATGCATATGTATTTATGTATATATGGCTATAGTAATTATTATGTTTGTTGTTGATCCATGTCTGATATTTATTACATAGCCATTAAATAGCCTTGTTTTAATTTATATTGTTACAAAAGTCAATTTTAATTTATCATATGAGTAGATAATACTTATAGAGACCTAAATGCCAGAGATAGTTTAATTTTACAATTGTTCACAATAAAATAAACAATATAATGGTTATGATTTCAATTGTGTCGCCTTTGAAGTTTGCTGTCAACTGGAGGAGGCGTGGTTCTATGGGCGTACAAGTATGATAAGAACGAGTTTCCGACTTCCGCGATATTTTTAAATAATTCAATTCAGCTATATATACTCTAAGGTTGGGTATGTATTTGTTAATAATCGGTTTATTTAAATTAATATTATTCTTTCGAAGTAATTAATATGTTTGCAATTACACAACATGTCGTATGTGTAATATGCGAAATGTGGGCTATAAACGAATATTATAAACAAAATAAACTATAAATAAATAAAGCGAATACCGCATATTAATCAAATCATTTGGAATGCAGAGTGTTATCTTTGACGGATAGAAACTTGGTTTAAATATCTTATCTATATTTCGGCAATTAAATGTAGCAAGTAAATAAGTTTCCTGCAACTGCTCAACATGACGTATGAGTAATATGCTTAGTCTTGGATGAAATATGAAAATTAAATTAATATATAGTTATGGGGAATTAATTAAGTGTTAAAATCAACAAACGACTATTCTAATCTGTCTGAGATTTTATTTTTCTGACTCATTTTCCGAGTCAAAAAATTCGACTGTCATTTAATTATTTATTTTATAGGGTATTGGAGCTTCAGCTTGATGGTTCTTTTCTTGAAAGAATTCTACAGAGCGCTGACTAAAGTTAAGAGACGCTGGATTCAGATTGAGATTTTTAGATTCTCTTCAGCTTGTATATGTAAACAAATGCTGAAAGAGCTGAACTATGAGCGAAACATTGATTCATTCACATAAATATTTGACTAATCTTTTTGATCATTGATTAAGTACTTGTAACGAGGTATAATTAGCAATTATGAAACTTGAATGAATTGTCTCAAGCAAAAAAGTGGTAAGAACCAATGAACAATGCGAGCGAGATGAGCTGAGAATTGAAATCTGAATCTCTCACCAAATGAGTCTCAAGTCAAGTTGAGAACTCGTATAAAGCGAGTGCCTGGAGCGCGATTCTCGCAGTACCGTTTGGAGCTTCAGTTGAGATAGTTCTGGTTATCAAGTCTGGCTTAAACGTCGAGTCGAGTCGAGTCAAGATCGCAAGATGCCTCGTTGCAGCTTCCCCGTTGCGTTCCTCTGTCTGCTTTTAGCTGGCGCTAGATCGGCACAAGCTGGTGAGTTAGAATCGGCGCGTTGTTCCCATGACTCGTTTCTTTGTTGTTCTCGTATCGTATATTAATTGCTTACATTGACGTTAACTTAGCCTACGCCGATGAGTGCAGCACCCCGAACGGTGATAGCGGTCGGTGTATGCCATTCTCCTCCTGCTCCGACATTGAGCAGCAACTTTTGTTGGCCCAAAAATCCGGAGAGCAACTGACGTCGCAATATGCCAGCTATTTGCAAAAGGCCGCTTGTGGCGAATTCAATAATGTGGTAAAAAATCCCCCATCGAATTAATAAATTCCAAATGTGTCTCACGGATTTTCCCCATCCATTCCCATAGCGACACTTTTGCTGTGCCAACAATCAGATTCAGCACAACTCCAAGGTCATGGAGGTCTTCAAAAGCTCCAACTTCACCTGTGGAACAATTCTCAATCAGCGTGTGGCCAATGGATATGAAGTTCAACTCTCTTCCAGGCCTTGGATGGCCTTGTTGCGATATCAGAGCATTGGCGAATCTCGCTTCCTGTGCGGCGGCACTCTCATCTCAAATCGTAAGTGGACTACTTAACTATTTATTTCCACTACCTCTGATTATCCTCTGTAGGTTATATCCTGACGGCCGCCCATTGCGTGTACGGACTCGAGGATCAACTGTGAGTATTCAACGAAAACATTTTAGGAACACTAGCAAACTTTGCACAATAGAAATTATTATATATACATATGTATATTATAATTTATAGGCCAAAAATTAGGCACAATTGAGATCTCAAATTTTCTCTAAAAAACTTTAGAGAATTCGAAAAATTTTCAAAATGAACACAAAATTAGGAAACTTGACAGCCCAGGGGGAAAACTAAAAAAACTATAAAAATAATTGGGAATTTATAATTAGGAAAAGTAAAAAAAATGTATTTAAAATTAGGAATAATATTTGGAATTCTTTAAAATTAAATTATTTTTAATTTTTATCTTTGTTATAGTAATTTTTACAAAAATATTGGAAATTCGCAATTGTTTGATCTTTAATTCAAAAAACTGTATTTTAGTTACGAGATTCGATTGGGAGAGCATCGGATTTCCACGGAGAGGGATTGCAGGCAGCAGGGACGCAAAGAGAAGTGCGCGCCTCCAGTGAAGGATGTGGGCATCGAGAAGTTCCTGATTCATGAGAAATACGACTCCAAGCGTATTTCCAATGACATTGCCCTGCTGCGTCTGAACTCGAGCGTTACCTTCGAGAGTGGGTTACCTTTTCATAAATCTCATTTATCCCATAATTAACTGCCACTCTTTCTAGAACACGTAAAGCCCATTTGTCTGCCCATCACGGATGAGCTGAAGCAGCAGGCGGAATCGCTGTCCAACTACTTTGTGACGGGTTGGGGCACCACCGAGAACGGATCCGCGTCGGATGTCCTGCTGCAGGCCAATGTTCCGATTCAACCCCGATCCGCCTGCTCTCGCGCCTATCGACGTGAAGTGCCCGAGACGCAGCTCTGTGTGGGCGGCGGCGATTTGCAGGATTCATGCAAGGGCGACTCCGGCGGACCCCTTCAGGCCCCCGCCCTCTACTTGGATGAGTTTAAGCTGCGCATGGTGGAGTTTGGCATTGTGAGCATGGGCGTCACATCCTGCGGCCAGATCAGTTTGCCGGGTCTCTATACCAATGTGGCCCAGTATGTGCAGTGGATCACAGATACGATGGCCAGACATGGCCTAAACTAAGTAATTTACTCTCACATAACTTTAATCAAAATATGTATAAACATAAGCCACAAAAGAATATATTGCATTTTTGCTAAACAATCGAATGTCACTGAGTTAAATTAAAAAATGCAAAAGCCAACAAAATGCAAGTTTTTACTTACAACTTAAGTTTACGCATGCGCGTTGATTAAAACAGAGCGACACCTAGTGATTTTTGACCGCCTATTAGCGCCATCTAGTGAGAGGCCACAAAATACTCAACATGTTTTGCAACGGTTGGGAACTATTGAACGCGTAGTTAAGACAGAAGCCCATTGAGTTAGTTGGTTTGATTTTTATTCCATAGGGCATTAACAGCTTCAAGATAAGTCGCTAGAGGTCGCCCTATCTTTGACGCCATTTGTTGGAGTTTGTAAGGTGCACAACGTGTTTAGCAACTGTTGAGTTTATGGCGCCAATATTTAAAATTTTCATGCTGCAGTTAATCTAATGAAAAAAGAAATAAACATCTACAAAATCGAATAATCAAGCTGACAAATATAAATCTAAAATGAATATATCTCTTTTGAAAACGTAATTGTTTCAAAAGTACTTCTCAAACCAAAGAGTATGTCTGGAATTCTGGGGATGTTATGTGCTCATTGTTGTGCAAATACGAGTACTAAACACTTTCGTACATGAGAAGAAGTGGGACTTGTTTTAAGTAAACATTGTTGTGCATTTAAGCGAATTAAATGTAAACACTTGGCAAAGCATCTTCAGACTCACAAGACATTAGTGGCTACTTGTATTTATGTATGTACATACATGCATATGTATATGTGTACATAAGTATATGTACAAACATAAATATAAAATGTGGGAGCCATCATAAAAAGTGAGTTTTGTATCTGGTGGGTGAGTGATCAAGGGAAAGGAGTTTCCTAAACTTATGTTTTTCTTTTCAGTTGCAGCTTATTTTAAACTTAACCAACTTTTCCACAGGCAAAACATTTTTCATTTAAATGCAAAGTTAAACTCATTTTTAATGTTACCTTCAACTTATTGTAAAGTTTTCCATCTCCTGCTACAAACTATTCTAAGTAGGTAATATTTTTTTGTAAGGATTTCCACCTACCTCTAGAATTTATACACGAATTTCCAATTTGTATTTTTATTAAGATCCGTTTGGGATTAAAGTTTGCTAGATCAATGCGAATATTATAAATCTGTCTGATTATTTTCTGCAACTTTTGTTCAACAAACTCAAATATTATGGTTTGAATAAATTTTAAATTGTAAAAAACAGAGAATATACAAACTTATCAGGAGTAATGAATTTTAACTTATTTATTCCTGCAATGATTTCCTTTGTGAACCTTGTGGAACAACTCGATGGAATGAATCTCCAGGCTTTCGGATTGAGAAGTCTGCGGAGTGGGGCGAGGGGAAGGGGAAGAAAGTGTGCCACAAACTGGATTCATCGACGATTCCTGTGGCTTGATTGTTTTTGCTTTGTCAGATGAAACTTTTGGGGTTATCTTATCCTTGCTGGCCGCACTAATTGCACAAGAATGCGAGGAGGCGTAAAGGATTTGGTCGGCTCGAGGTTTCACTAGTTCGACAGAGACACAAAGAGAGAGAGAGAGTGAGAACTTGGCAGCTGTTCACTGAACTGTTTGGCACTCAGTGCATTGGCGGCGTTAATTAAAACCGTCTCAAGGCACAGAAACTAATAACAGCAAACAACAATTTTTGAATCAAGACATTCAGCTCTTGCGTTTTCCTTTTGCATTGTCGATTTTCCCGCAAAAAGAACTGCGGTCGCGGTCGCCGCTGCCGTTGTCAGAGGTTGCCACATCAGTTGGCCAGAATCGCCTCCCTTGTACGTATACCCTTTCATTGAGTATTATCATTTTGTCATCAAATATGTAACGCATTGAAGAAAGCTAAAGATGGACTCAGCCTTAATATAAAATGTGTGGTGTTTGGAATTGTTGGTATAAAGAACTTTTTTCGTAGTGATTACATTTCAAGAAAATTCCTATATTATAAATTTGGTATAATCCGAAAAATGTTATTAAAATATATTAATGAAAATTAATGAAAAAATGCATTTCTTTTATTATTTTATATAATGCCAACCGAATGCAGTTGACCAAAGTTACGATTAAAATTTTGATGATATCTTAACGAAACTTCCAGATTATGTGGTTTCTATTATCGTAGAAGTTCCAACGAAATTTGTTTAAAATAGGACTAGTATTTCTTATAGCTTCCATGGGAAAGATCGGTAGAAGTATGAGTATATTTAATATAACTTAACCAATCGCACAGGACATGTTTTTTATATTATCTGATATACTTCAAGCAAATCTGTTTAAGGGTAACCAATTTTCGCCCAGTCGAAAATGTTCTTTCATTCATGTTTTGATTTTGAGTATTGCTATTCCGTTGGCTTCTGGGCGCAGCTTGTTGGCCCGGTCGGATCGGTTCGGTTCGGTGCGGTCCGGATCAGGTCGGGTTAGTTGGTGAAGTGAGAAGTGGTCGTTTTCTATTCAGATGGTTTGCTTTGTTGTTTGCCTGATTGCCTGTTTTTGTTTTTGTTTTGCAACTAAACTGGCAGAGCAAGGGAAACGTGGCTAAAACCGAAGTAGTTGCTGTTGGCCGTGTTGCCACCACGCCGTGTTTGCTTTCCATTACAACATGTTGTTGTTGTTGTTGTTGTTGCTGTTGCCCTGCACTTACACACTTGCAACAGTGCAACAACCGACGACAAAATATTGACACTGTCGATTCATGCCACGTTGTGTCCTCGCCACAACCAAACTGGGCGTAAAAGCAAATTAATGAAACTTAAATCTACTAACAAAAATAACAACTGTCAACTCTCGACTGGCAACTGGCAACTGGCAACTGCCAACTGACAGTCACTAAATATTTGTCATGTTGCGACCATCAAGCCGGTAGATCAGTGTCACAATTATTCATCCATTCATTTACTCATTTGCAGGACACTCACAGGATATCAAATATTGCATTGATTGGAAAAGTTTGTGTTACACTCGCTTTCATTTGATGCCAGTTAAAATGCGATAGCCCCTTTTGATATATGTACCATATACTCGAAAAAAAACATAGTAAAAATAATTACCCTTAACATCACATTTAAATTGAAAACGTATTAATTTAAAATACTTTGATATTATTCAAAATATCATTTCGAATTTGAAATAATACTAGCAAAGTAATTTTTATTTATCTATTTTATTTTTTCTGAATTCTCAATAGGTTCAAGTTTGACCAAATGTTTTAAGGACTACTTGACTACTTGTATAAATATTTCAGAATATTTTCCTCTCAGTGTATATATTGTCAATATAATACATGTTCAACTGAGTAAATAACGTATGCGAATTTAATTACATTTTATATTAAATTCGTAAACTAAATATTGCATTCACATATTTTTTACCTACCTATTCGAAAGCTTCTATTAGCTGGCAAATTTAGACTCTATTCGATTGAGTGACAAGTGTAATTTTGGAATTTAAAAATAAATCACTTTAAGAGTTGCCCTTCATTCAGATTCATTCACTTTGCTAGTGTGTAACAGAAGTGCAATAAAGTTTCTCTGGGCTCTGTGCGTATACTTAATATGAAATTATAATAAATAATGATTTAAATGAATTATTCACAGACTTCAGCATCAGTTCCATAAAGTGAATAAAGTCGGATGTCTGACGTGTTGTTTTTTTCTCTCTTTTTTACCATCCACAGGAATTCAGTTTTTGGCCTTGTTCGCGCACTTGCCGCTTGCTCCTTGCTTGGCAGAAATTACTTATTCAAACTTTTTGGTTTTTATTGTAAATTTGGCATTTCCGAATGCAATGGCATGGCATGTATATGTGTGTGTGTGTGTGTGTGTGTGTGTGTATGGCACATTTGCATACAGAATGTAAATTATATTGTCCGTTTCATGCTCTGACACTTAAGAGACAAAATGAAATAAAAGATGGCTCCAGCGACAACGAACAAAACGAATGAAATAACAAGAAAGGTAACAAGGATGTGCCATACACGCACGCACACACACACACACACACACACACACACACACACACACACACACACAAAAGGACAAACAAAGAAACAGACAAACAACAACAAACATCATCTCCTCCAACTGACGTGCGACTGAGAGTACGTTTAAGGTGTACAATAGAGAAGGAGGAGGCGGGCAATAGAGTATTACCACTGTTGTCGCATATGTTGTCATATTCTGCACAAACACAAACACACCTATACCTATATACACACACACACACACACACACACAGACTCATACACACGCCCACAGGCCGATTGAATGCGCTTTAATATTTCAAAAGCTTTAATGAAATCGCTTTGCTTTGCCTTTTCAATTTTCAGCGCGAGACAAGACGGCAGCCTTTTGGTTTTCCTCCTCATGCCCAGCTACACTGAGAGAAAACCATTGGATTTATTTATTGTCAACTAAGAAAAATATTCAAAACGACTAGCTACATTTTCATTTAATTTATTTATTTATTTAAATTAGTTGATGTAATAAAAAGTCTCAAAACATCTTGAATATTTTTTTTTCTTAATGTATAAAGTTAATTATAAAAAATTAAATTTCACATAAAAAATATATTTTTTAAAAGCTTAAATTTATTACTTTCATTAAAATTCATTTTAAAATTTCATAACATTGTCAAAACTGATAATTATTTTATAAAATTAGTTTTTTTTGGCACAAGTTATTGATCAAAGCAATCTGAAGCTAGTTATAACATTTAATAAACTACTTTTGTTATAACTAACAGAACTTAATTGAGTAGTCGATATATTAAACTCATACGATTGATTTTAATAAAAGTTATCGAGTTAAAGATTTGGAATATCGCTTCCGCGAAAATCGAGTTGTCCTTTTTTCGCTGTTTATTTCCATCACTAGTTTGTATTAGTGTATTTTTATTTTTATTGCTGTATGTGTGTGTGTGTGTGTGTGTGTGTGCTGGCACAGGTGAAAAGATGTCTTAGAAGGTGACGTTGAGTTGCGGTAAATGTAACGGCAAAGGTAGCGGTGAATGTAAAGGCGATTAAATGAATAAAAATTGTCACATTCTGTAAACTGTCAAAATGAATGCATTTTGTGTTGCTGGCGCTAAATTAGTTCCAGGGGGGCAATGGAGTTTTGGCGTTGCCATTGAACGGCAATGTGAATGTGAAATTTAAGGATCTGAATACTCATGCCACAAATAAAAAGAAAAAACAACAACATCTTGTAGTCGTTCAGTGACAAACACCTTGGGAAATTAAATAAAAGGCATGTATGAATAATTTACAACTGCTACTGAGTGAAAATAAATATATTCGTAAAATTATGGCTCGCATTGAAGAAATGAAACTTGTATCTAATGAAAGTTCAAAGTTACTTTCATGTTTATCCTTTGCACCCATGCGACCGATACAAGTTTAAAGGATATTTTTCAGTCGAATGCATTTGATAGCCAAAAGACCAAAAATAAATACGATTACACCCCCAGCGAACAAACACACTGTCCTGCTGTTCCCGCTCTCCCCTCATCCCTCTTGGTGCTCTTGTTTTGGCCCTGTTTGTCCATCACATTTGGGCCATTGTTGCGTTCAGCTCACTTCGAGCCGTAGGCAGTTGGTCATTTTGTCCCCGATTTACGTTTTCTAAAAACAATTTTCTCTCCCATAATGATGAGACGGTCGCTTCCGATTCGCTTAACCGCTCGTTGCTAGTTGACTTTCGTATTTCTTATGCCACTTTTACGAGTATGGTGACAGTAGCATTGCCAATTTAATCCTCAGCCCACTTCCGGCCTTTTAATACCCTCGGCCTATGAAAGTTGTAAGCCCAAAATAATAGGAAAATCTTAGATACATATATTATTTATTATTATTCTGATGGAGAATTATTTGATCTTTTTTTGATCTTAAGTAAAGCAAATAATTTAATAATATTTAAGTTATCATTTTATTTTATAAAATCTAAAATATCTTCTTAAAAATATTTGAATTATACAAATTATGAAAAAATACCAAAAATACAATAAATGTAAAAAAAACACACTTCAGGTATTTTTGCAATTTTTGATATTTGTTAAGCATGCAAAACTGAATTTTTGTGTTTTTAAAAAACAGAGTATCTACAAGTTGCATACTCCACATCAAATTTTCGAACTTAGTTCTCATATTTTTGTGTTTCTTTTTATGGAGCAACGCGAAGGCATTTTGCTGGTTTGCCAATTACTATATTGTCTATATGGCCATAAGTGTGTGTGTGTGTGTGTGTGTGTGTGTGTGTAGGGGGACTTTTATTGTTCAGCCAAACATAACTGATTTAATATTGGATAGGACAACGTTATGGCCAACTTGATTTCTACAACAAATTAGTTTATTTCGCAATTGCAACCAGAATTATTCGCATTATTCGAAATTTATGCGGCATGCGTCTCAATTGCCATGCCCCTTTTTGGGGGCGCAGTTGGGGCATCGACATCAATGTCTATTAATATTGTGGTGGCGCCAGGGAATCTCATTCTTAATCTGATTCTCAATCTGTTTCTCATTCTCATTCCCATTCTCAGACTCATTCCCAGTTGGAGAAGCTTCTCCTGCTGCGTCTTGATTATTTCGTTAAACTATGCCGACTAGTTACGCTCCAGATGATTCCAAAACGTAATTATTCCACTTACGAGTAGAGCAATGTAAATCATGAATTTATATATGTATTCGGTATTGCAATTGAATTCGAGTGAAATAACGCAAAATGCAAATGTGTTTGTTGTGAATGATTAATTGACTGATTTGGAAACATCTTGTTAAACTCATGTCTGTGCATATCCGAATGCCATAATTATTAACTGATTCAATGCGATTGAGGAATGACAAAATGGTCTGTTCAATTTGAATATTACTATCATTTTTATACTTTTACTCGCGGTTCCCAAATAATGAAAAAATTCATTAAAAATCATAAATAAATACTTTACAAATTTATTTTACTACAAATGCTCGTCTAAAAAAAATTAGAAAAATGTCCTGTTTGAGCAATGAAAGCAGAAAACACAAAACAGAATTGCGAATGACATTTCGTTCTGTTTAAGCCATGTATTCGACCATATCTGTTATTCAACAGACACTCTTAGTGTGTTCCGTGATATTTGTGTCCTCAGATTCCAATGTCTTCTATCGATCCGAATATTTGCTCTTTAACACTGAATATTGCTTTCAAAACATTTGCATTCGAATTGCAGTCGATGTTTTCTGTCTGTTCACGTTTTGGATTAATTTGGTCAACAGACGAGAGGAAGAGAGAGAGAGAGCGAGAGAGAGAAGAGGAATTGGCCATGGCTGACCATCAATTAGAGCGGTCACCAAAAATGGATTTTAGTAGCATGAATTTTCCCGATGCACTCGCACAAGTATCAACTTATGTCATGCTGTTTATGTGTGTGTGTTTGTATGTATGTATGTGTGTGTGTGTGTCACATGCAATGTTTTTCCGAGCGGAGTTTGGGTTTGTTGCACGCACAAAGTGCGTAGGTCGCATCTCATCACCGTCATTGGTTGGCGTTGTCGCTTTTGCATACTAAATGCTAAAAAGGATACTAAGACTATTTGCATTTGACACAAACAGGTCGCAAAGCGCATCCATGGCAGAGACGCTGAGCCGGGCCCAGAGGCAAGGCTGGATCCAAAGCCTGACGCATTATTGCGTATACGCCTCGTGTACCCACCGACTTTGTCCCTCATTAAAATGGCGCAAGTGTCCTCGCCGCAGCCCAAAGAAGTGCAATTAAAATGCAAGCCACAACGACAATGACAGCGCTTGTGATTCTCAAACAGCGCGTAAATAAAGTTGCCATGCATAAAGCCAGGCCAAGATGCTGCCTCCCTCCCACTCCTCCACTTCTAACGCATAATATTATTCTTGAAAACCGTTACGAAATGTAATTTATGCAATATGTGCACTCTAGAAGTTTGAATTCTCTTCTTCTCCTCATCGTTTTCAGAATACCCGATCACTATTCAAGCTGACTTCTCAATTGAAACTTCATTCATGCATCCTCTTACTATTGTGAATAGTGATTACTAATAATATAAATTGAAATCAAGAAGCAGAATTAGTTCAAATTTCAAACAATGATCAAAAAGACATTGCTCATCAAAATTGATTAAGATTTGATGACAAAAGAAAATTTCGAAATTTTTGAAAAAATGTTAAGGGGTTTGTATGTAAAAAGTAGACAATTTTGGAAAAAATTTGAATTTTCTAAATTTACAAAATTTAGTTGCAGGATCAATTTAGAGGTCAAACAATGATCAATAAGACATTGCTCATCAAAATCGGTTAACATTTAACAAAGATAGAAGATTTCAAAATTATTAAAAAAATGTTAAGGGGTTAGTATGTAAAAAGTGGACAATTTTGGAAAAAATTTGAACTTTCAAAATTAACTTAATTAAGATGCAGAATCAATTTAGATGCCAAACAGTGATCAAAAAGACATCGCTTATCAAAATCGGTTAAGATTTGACAAAGATAGAAGATTTCAAAATTTTTGAAAAAATGTTAAGGGGTTAGTATGTAAAAAGTGGACAATTTTGGAAAAAATTTGAATTTTCTAAATTAACAAAATTTAGTTGCAGGATCAATTTAGAGGCCAAACAATGATCAATAAGACATTGCTTATCAAAATCGGTTAAGATTTGACAAAGATAGAAGATTTCAAAATTTTTAAAAAAATGTTAAGGGGTTAGTATGTAAAAAGTGGACAATTTTGGAAAAAATTTGAATTTTCGAAATTAACAAAATTTAGTTGCAGGATCAATTTAGAGGCCAAACAATGATCAATAAGACATTGCTCATCAAAATCGGTTAAGATTTGACAAAGATAGAAGATTTCAAAATTTTTGAAAAAATGTTAAGGGGTTAGTATGTAAAAAGTAGACAATTTTGGAAAATATTTGAATTTTCCAAATTAACAAAATTTAGATGCAGGATCAATTTAGAGGTCAAACAATGATCAATAAGACATTGCTCATCAAATTCGGTTGAGATTTGACAAAGATAGAAGATTTCAAAATTTTTGAAAAAATGTTAAGGGGTTAGTATGTAAAAAGTAGACAATTTTGGAAAAAATTTGAATTTTCGAAATTAACAAAATTTAGTTGCAGGATCAATTTAGAGGCCAAACAATGATCAAAAAGTCATAGCTCATCAAAATCGGTTAAGATTTGACAAAGATAGAAGATTTCAAAATTTTTAAAAAAATGTTAAGTATGAAAAAGTATCAAATTTTGAAAATTAAAGAAATTTAAGTGAATTAAGTGCAGAATCAATTTAAAGGCCAAACAATGTGCGTACCTTTGAAATACCTACATAGTAAAGGATTTTTTGTACGCAGAGTTTCAATTTGTTGCACTTTGTATTTGAGTCACGTGCGTTGTAAGCTAAAATTTAATTTGCCTGTTTATATATTTTTCAATGTCCGAGAATGATATGCAAACGTTTGCTGATATTTGGCCAATTGTCGACCTTTGTGGCCTGTGACCTGCCCCTTGTCCCCGCCACGCCTCCACCTGTCAACAACCGCCCCCCTTGAACACACATTGAAAATGCATTAGGAATAAATAATTTGTATGTGCATAGACGGAGCAACTTTGACGCATAAATAACAGAAAAGTATCAAATGCGTTCAAACGTTGCAAGTGTTGCACTTGGCAGCTTTCAGGTAAAGGTAAAGGTAAAGGTAAATGTAAAGGTAAAGGAAGGTCAGGGGTAAGAGGTAAGCGGAAGGGTTTTCAAGTTTCCCTTATCTCGACAGAAGCAGGCAAAGAATTGTTGGTTTGCCTATCCAAGCGTGATTTCTCGGTCAGTTTGTTGTGTTCAACTCCTGTTCAGGTGCAAGACGAGGAAGAACTTTGGGTCTTGTTCCGTATTTACAATCAGTTTTCAATTGCAGCTACTCCTTGAACGCTCCTAAACGATAATCGAAAATCGATTGTCCTATAAGTTGAACAAACCGGAATGGAGTGGAGGGAGGAGGGGGGGAGGGCCAGGTGGGTTTTTTTTGAGCCACCAACACCTGTACTGGTATCTGCACCACCTGTTCCTGCAATTTGGATGCAAACGTATTTTGCATACATGTCCGGTACAGCCGGTGCAAGTTTCCGTACTTCCACAGAGCTTGGGATGAAAAGTTGTGAACTTTGATTCGCATTATGCGTTACCGTGCTCTGACCTCCTGACCTCCCATCCTACCTTCCCAGGCCATGCCTCGCACACTGGTTCGGCTGGCAAAATGCTGCGAATTCTTTTTTTTAAAAAACTTATTTATTTTATTTATAAAAGCTCTGAAACAATTTGGTGTCGAATGAGTTATACATTTTTCAGAATTTTATGCATACCATAAATATCAAAAACCATCAACTTACAGACCACTGTGCCTTGGTTGGAAGCGCCATCAAAATAATATTGATATATTCACCGTTTTTAATGAGATTTTGGGATTTATCAATTGCAGATACGAAAATTTCCACACTCTGTTGGGGGAATTAGCATCAAATCTATCGAATTAATTTATTTGTCAATGACATCAGAGAATTTAGATCTAATTTTTGATATTTCCCGCAGCTAGTTAAGTTTTATAGTTTTAATTATCTGCGTCCAATTACAGAATAAACAATTATTTATTTGAATTATTTTCAAGCGAACACGTAATGATGACCGACTGTCAAACTGACAGACAGACTGACAGACTGACAGACAGACAGTCCTTGCATAATTATGCTCCCAAAAGAAGAGTAGAGTAGTTCGTGTAAACCAGAGCGAAAGTGGTAGTTGCAAAGGGAGGAGAGAATTAATTTGACAAGGGAATTCATTTGCATTTGGAAATTTACTTACTTTACAGCACACACACACACACACTCACACACACACACACAGACAGACAGACAGAGTCGGAGGAATGAGCAAGGACCTCTCAAATGTCTTGACAAGAACTCGGGCATTGCAAGTCCTTGCCAACTCTCAGACTCGCAGACAATTATGTTTTCGCAAATATGTAAATGTGTATATATAAATGTGGGCGGGAGTGTGCGTGTGTGTGTTTGGATACAAGTGTATACTTAAGTGTGTTTGTTGTGGCCTGTACCTTTTATGTGAAAAGTTTGCTCTTTTATGGGAAATACGCTTAAAAAGTTGACGCTGATACGGCAAAATTATTATTTCCACATTTGAATACTGAATACTGCGTCACGCCCCCTTTGTGTGTCCTAGATTATTTTGATTATATAAGTACTTGTTGTCTCTGTGCTTATCAAATTTATTTTAACAAGTTCATAATCTCCGCTTAGAAATTTTCTTTCCCTAAAGTTATGGAAACGTATCGTTTGAAAGGACTTTTAAGCCAATATTTGAGACTTTGATTCAAAAATAATAGGGTAATAAATAATATCTAAAGTTCCTAACATAAATTATTAGCTCTTTTTACTAAACAATTTTGAAAATTAACTAAAGTTAGGTACTTTATAATTAATAAGTTCAAACAAGCTTCGAATCAAACATGAGATTTAGGCGCTTCACAAATAAATAATCGTGTTTTTATTTTTGCACATGAAAAGTAATTTAAATTTAAATTTAAATTGAGAAATTTCTGAAATTTTATTGACAACGAATTTATTTGTGTGACGGCATTGTTTCCATTGTGAAAGTCAAACTAGAACAATGGACTCTGGAGCACCTAATTTGGGGATACCATATGCCATATGGCGCCTGTACCTCAGTCACCTCAGTCACTTCAGTCAACCATAAACACATTAACCCACACTGGCTGCCAGTGTGGTTTTATAATGTGTGTGTGCGAGTGTGTGTGTGTGTGTGTCAGTGTGTGTTTCGGTTAATTAAAAATGTGCTGCGCATTAACATAATTGCCTTGGGAATACAATTGAATGATTAATAATAGCGCAGTGATTAAACGAAAAGACCCGGCTGTATATAGGGACGACCTTCGTCATTGTGATACTGGTTGGCCAGGAAGGAGAGGGAAGGGAAATAAGGGAGAATGGACAAGAGAGAAGGAGGAAGAGAAAAGGATACGACCATCAGAAACACACACTTCAAGTGTGAATTTACGTTAAATGCGATGCGGTGTTGGTAAACACAAAAAAGGGACACTCATTTAAACAGCAATTACAGGGTATATTCCAGTGAATGCTTCCAAAGTGAATCACTTAATTAAAAGACTTAGAAGTTTATAAATAAATTGATTACCAATTAAATCATAAGCACTATTAATTACTTAATTTGTGTGCTCGTATTCAGTTTTTGTATCGCTTAATTTATAATAGTTGAATTTACAGGGTCACAATGAACTCAATTCCTCCACTTAAATAAATTGACTAAAAAATGTCGTAGCATTAAAAAATGTATTATATTTAAGCAATGAAATAGAATTGAAATTTTCAAAGATTTTCTGTTGTCGGATATTTGCAATCTCTGTTTTAAAGTCATTTGATATGCCCCAGTTTTTGAAAACTGACTATTCAAAAAGTAAATACATTGATTTCAATCATTTTCTTGATTGTGCCAAGAATTAATGGGTATCTATCAAAGGGACTGTTTCTCATGGCTTTTTGGCATCGATTTTCGGTTAGGCTGTACTCGTATCAAAGGATTAAACTGTCACGTATCAAAAGTAATTAAGTGTTGGTGGAACTGTGACCAAAAACCCCAATTCCTCCTCCTGCTCCTCCTCCTCCTCCTCCTCCTCAGACCAATGCAACCAAATTGTGGGCTGTGGACTGCGGGTGTGGAAACCAATTCAGTTGGTTTGGCTTTGGCTTTGGCTTAATTTAATTATGCGACACTCGACCATGATCTGCGAATCGAAAGAGAATCGAAAGTCGTTCTTTTTGCCCGGATATCATAATGGCCAAGTATATTTTTTTGTTTTCTTTACTGAAATAATTGTGAGCTTTGAGCCTGAAATCCCAACACTCGCCATTCGGCTGCCAGCTCTTCACATAGATCGAAATTGGCTCAAAGTTCTGGCCTTCTGTCTGGCGAACTGGTTTGCCTTATTTTTTTCAGCACTTTCGATTGCTAAACGACACTTTTGTTTCGATTTATGGGGCCGTAAAAGCCAAAAGTGGCGCAGTTGTAATTTTACGACTTTGCGCCAAGCTGAGCAAAGGGCAAAGGACTTCCGAAAGGAATGGCATGGGTATGGAATTGGGCGCAGATTGGGGGTAGGGATAATGTAGGCAAGCCGGAAACTGATTTGCCATTGAGCTGCCAAATTTTGGTTTGGTTTTGACTTTAAGTCTTATCACACCTGGCATTGAAACCGATTTTTAAAGTGCTCCGAGCAACTAGAGAAAAGCACATTGGCAATTTTTAGTTAATTCGTTTGATTTAAAAGTCACAGGAGCACATAGAAAATGGAGAATGGTTAAAATCTTTGGCAAGTCAGCTAACAAGTTGTTTGAACAAGTTTTCCAGCTCTTTGGGCCAATGGTTTTCCATATGGCTGAGCACCGTTTAAATATATGTATAATCGAAAAAGTTATTGCATCGTTTTGATTTATTGTGCATGCAAATGTTTGTTCAGTTCCTCCATGTCCTTCGTCCTTCGTCCTGTTGCGCTTCACTCCGTTGCCAACGAAATTCAATGAAGCAATCATTACCGAATTGCCAATCATTTGGCTGCTGTCTGGCATGTTTCACGGACCAGCCAACAGTGCGTATACGTAGCCATCATATTATTTATGGCTATATATGGAAACTGTAAAAATATGGACAAAATTGTAAAATTTAGCCCAACATTAATGGCGAATAAATTGGTTTACAAGACACTTAAGTGCTTAATAAAATAATCCATCCATAAAACTCTTTGTGTCATTGATTCACTGACTCACAGCAATCAATCAGGCAGCCCAAAACGGTAAGAGCTAAAAGGCTTAAATTTTCACACAACTGAAAAGTAATTAAATATATCTTGACTAACATAAGAAGAGCTTTATTAACATATTTAACCAGCTGAAAGACAGATTTTACATCATACTGTACCATAAGCAATTATATATATAAGTATATTCGATGTTAGGAAAACACAAAAAAAAGAGACAAGACCGAATTATTGGCTGACGAATGTGTTGTGATTAGCAGTCATGGCACATGTTGATAGAAATGAAGTTGGATGAAATGAACACATCAGCTGCAAGTAAATTGATTTGCCAATTGTTTTGCCAACTTTGTGAGTGAACAAAAGCTCAGTCGGTCGAGAAATTAATCCAATCGAATCGAATCGAACCGAATCCCTACAACCTACCTCAGACCCCTAGGCTGAGTTCAGAATATGGCTTTATCGTGTTCCGAACTCAAAAGTTCAATAGAAAGTGCTTTCTATAAATTTGTGGGATGTAACGAACACATTTCCGTCGGATGTGTGTTTAATAAGAATATAAAAAATGCGAGTTTTTAAATCCTTTCGCGTTGCTCCCTTAGAGTCAGTCACAGGCAACTGAGCAACGACAACAACAATAATCAGAGGGCGGGCGGAGAGATAAAGTTAATCGGATTCAGGACATTGCGAATGCGGCGAACAATGGCGACGGAGGACTATGGACTGAGGAGAAAACTGAAAACTGCCAGCTGCCAGGAGCGAAGCGTTCAATTCAATTGTGAATATTGAATTTCATTCAATTAATCATCCAAACGAGAAATGATGACGTTGATCAAAAACCGCGAACGAATTCAAAAGAGGCCCGAAAGACAAATCAAATTGGAAGTCGACTCATGGGTGTCGATGATGAGGGGGGCAGGGGCGAGGAGGCTGCTGACATTCCAGGGTAAAGGGAAAATCATGGCGGCATTTACGTTATTAATGAATAAAGAATTCATGTCGTTGATCCTTCTTTGATTTATATGACTTCGCTGAAGTCATCGGATATGTGTAGGACAGTATGCAAAAGAAATATAACGAGTCCTGCAATAGGTATAATTTATACATACACAAGAGTACACACAGTCTATCGAGTAATTCTTTTGGCAATATGAATCTAAATATATTAAAAAATTAAAATAACAAAATTATGATAAAGAATAAAATTAAACACATTAAAAAAAGACATTGTATATTTAAGAAAAAAATATGAGTTTTTTTAGCTTTGTCAAAAGAACTACATGACACACTGTAGGTACTGCAGCAGCAAATAATAAAGTAAACTTCAGTCTGTTGCATAAATGTAAAAGATTCATGACTAAATCCGAGTGCGAAACTCTCTCTAAGTGACTCTGGACGAATTTAAGAGTAAGAAGAAAACAAACAAAAATCTGGAAAGATTAAAGTGAATTCAAATTCAACGTCAATTATGTACATATGTGCCTATGCGAAGATACGAGTATTTTGATTTGCTCGGGTGTTTGATTTCGCACAAGGGATTGGTTCCTTCAATCATTATCCGTCCTCGCTTCTTACCTCTCTCTCTCCCTCTCCCTCTCCCTCTCCCTCTCCCTCTCCCTCTCCCTCTCCATCATCATCGTCACTCTGTCCCCGTCTATCCGTCACATCATCTCGAATATTCGTATTTCCGTACACTTGTCAATCTCTGATGTTTGCTTTTATACAAATTAATAGCGAAAAATGCTTCGTCTCGTTGTCTGACACGGTTGCCAAAGCACATTTGGCTCAAAGGACACTTTGACTTAAGGCTGGGATCCGGTTCAAAACGGGACTGCAAACATCAAGGGTCTGAGAGATTCTAAGACTGAGCGACAATCCAAACTCATCCAATGTTAATTCCATACATTGGCCACCGACTTTCCCGAGGCTGTTTGTCTAGGCTCAAAAGGATTGCACGTCCTGAGTAGTCCTCGCATGTGGCTACAAGTTTGTATGTGAATTAGCGAGTTAGTCAGAGACAATATTTACATACTCCCACTGTTAACTGGCAATTCAATTGCCTGAGGTAATACTCAACTATTTGTCCACGTGTAAATGCTGATGATTAAAATGCTACAAATGATTTTCAAACCGCTTTTTCATAGACTAAATTCATTCATTTTAAAATATAATACTCATAATTCAAAAATATATTGGCAACATAAGACTCCAAACTTTTAATAACGAAAATCAAAAAGACAACTAAAATAAGCTAAAATGTAATTAGAAAAAAATTGGGATAAAATAAGAAGGAAAATCCGTAGCCAAAAATACTTTTATTTTCAGTTAGCAAAAGATTGTTTAATATTTTAAAGCTTAAAGTTTTTGAATGATTCCCAGCTCAAAATATATTTTCGACAATAGTACAACTTAGATTTAATAATTATTATTACATTTGGTTACATTTGACAAAGCATGTTAGATTAAAATTACAAAAAATAATAGTAACTTTTAGAATTTAATAATAAACTTTTAAATTTCGAAACTATGTATAAAAAAGTTTTAAATATAGCGATATATGAGCAATTAAATTTTAAAAAATATTTTTAATAAAGTTATAATAATTCAAAACCATTCTAATTATTTATTCGCCACTTTCGACGCTCTTATTTAAGTGATGCTAGAATCAAGGAGCATTTTAAAGTTTGGAGGTAATTTAAGTGTTGTTTTCGATGCGAACAGAGAGCAAAAAAGAGCATTGCAACCAAGGGACAGGGAAACAGGAGAGAGGATAGGAAAGAGAGTGTTTTTTTTAACCCTGCTCCATGGATTCAATTCGAGCTTGATGTGGAATCGCATTGCGCGTAAAATTGTCAAATGAGCTTACAGACGGATTATTTTCGCCACGTAAAAATAATCGCATTAATTTGTTGGACAAGCAATTACAGGGAACGGCTGGGCGGGCCGGGCAGTCTCACTCTCGAAGGACTCCCAACGGATTTAGAGTAAAAACATTTAACGAACCAAAAACATACCTTACAAAAAAAGAAAAAATGAACACAAATAAGTAAGTAAGTTGTATGTAACTACAAGTATTTCCCCCTTTGCCATCAGTTTACGGCAATTATCCGCGAATAAACTACGAAATTGAAGCTGTTTAAAGGAGCTGGCAAAGCAGAAAGAATAAGTAAAGTAAAAGGCAGAGAGGAGAGAGCAGCAAGTAGTAAATGGCAATAGACAAAATAGACTCGCACAATGCACAGGAATTACAATAGAGTTGGACGGTGAATGAACGTTGAGTGAATGAGCAATAAGTACCACAGACTGCTGGACTTCTGGACAATTACTGGACTGCTGAACTCCTGAACTGCTGAACTCCTGGACGAGTGCCGGAGCACTTAAGATGTTGTGGCTAACGGAGCTCGCAAGGCGAGAATCAAAAGCCACTTTCCTGTAATTGCGCCTGCAACAGGACGATTCTGGGGAGACGCTCAGCCAAGCGAGTCCTGTCTCTCAGAGGCGTTAATTAAATGCAAACGAACGCACACACACACACACACACACACACACCTATATATGCATGTTTATACACTCAGAGAAAAATATTATCTCATTTTGTAATTCTCTTTTATTTTACAATAATAGTTACAAATACTAGTTGTGAAAAATCCTTTCCTAAATTATAGAAACAAATTATATACACCTTTATTTTTTTTTTTAAAAAGTGATAGAATTTTTTGAAGTGTAGTTTTAGAAATTTGTCTTTAATTTCCAAGAAAAAAAATAATTTACGAAAAAAATTATACACTTATTTATTTGTTTTGAATAAGTGATAGATTTTTTTCAAGTGTATTTTAGGAAATTGACTTTATTTAACAATAATAGTAACAAATACTAATTGTAAAACTTCATTTCTGAATTATAGAAAATATTATTTAATAAATGGTAGAATTTCTTTAAGTGTATTTGTATACATCGACCAAGTCAGTACCAATATATGGAGCAATTGAAAACGAGCTCTGCTTTTGTGTCTGCCTGTTGTTGGTTGGCTTGTGGTCAACAGTCGAGAGACTCACAAAAAATGATTTAGATCATCAACATTGGGGTCTGTGGTTACTCTACCCCCTGCTCCTCCAATCCAATCCCTGCTGATTTCAGCTAGTTGCCGATAAGTCTTTAATTCCAATTATTGCTTAATTCCTCACACTTGCCGGGTGGCACCGAAGGCAAGCGTACAACGCGGCGTATGAGTATTTATTGTCATCTTTTTTGCTTTGCCTTTGTACGACTTGTAGCTGATTAAGACAAAAGCCTAGACTCTTGAATGGAATGGCTGGGAATGTTGTCCGGCTTTAAGTAAGCATGAGAGAATGAAAAGGAGCAAGAGAAGGATACTTAAGAGCACCCACTGTGAATTGGTAGATGGACGTTGGCCGGATAAACATTTGCACAAATTTTGTAGTAAAGACTGATTTAACTTGTGCTTTGCTTAATTTACTACAAAATTAAATTGTACAAAGTGGAATTCCTTCCGTTGGCTGGCAGATCTAAGTGCGAATTGCTTGTTGCCATCTGGTCAGTGAGCGACGTTGCCACGTTTTCACATTTCCAGTCTTCTTGGATGGCTTTTGACCCCCACAGCTAGTCAGTCAGTTAAGTCAGTTGCCTCGACGTCGTCGTCGACGTTCTCAATTGAATTGGTAGCTCTTGTTCATTTTCCGCCTCGTAAGTCTCACTGAACTCAAGCACTTGCCGCATCTAAATGAGAACTATTGTTAACAGCTGCGGGGCGGGGGCAGAGGGTTGAAGAAGGCTCTTGTTCAACAGCCTCTACGTTTCATTTGCCTGAAACTGTTCGAAACTTTAATTTGGCAGAGTTGAAGCACTCTCACATGAGCGGGGGACTTTCACTCCTTTTGAAGCATCCTTCGATCGACTCGACCTGTCAGTCGTTTCTTGTTAGACCCTGTACTTAACAAATGCAGAGGGTCTATTAAGTTCGTCCAGTTGGTCAAGTGGGTCAAAGGACCCCCTCAAATAAATATTGTTAAATAGCATCAACAACCGCATTTACACACCTTCATCTTTGAGTCTTGAAGAGCTAGACGCACCACAATTGGTGTGTTACTTTCAGCAGTGATGAAAATTTAAAAATTTGTTTTGAATGTGTGTTATTTTTACTTAAAATAAGACGACTTTTAAAGAAAAAAAAAATATTCCAAATTACTTTATCTGAATTGAGGATATATGATTTAAATTTGGATACGAAAATTCAGTAAGCAGCAATTAAAATAATTACAGGGTCTCTTATAGTTGGGTTCGTGCTACTGTTGCCTGTCTTACTCGCTTTCGTGCTCGTCTTTCTGCCAACATGCATTTTGAGCGGCAGTTGCTGTTAATTGGATGGAACAGAACCGAACAGAACAAAACAGAACAGAACAGAACAGAACAAAACATAACAGAACAGAACTGAAAGAAATATCATTTTTGGATACATGTATCTGCTCTTGGGCAGGTGGAATAGAGCGTATCGTTTTCTTGGCAGCAAACGAAAGCAACTTGACTTTTCTTTGTTTATCCCAGACACTGAACGAGTATTGAATGTCCTGTAGTTGTCCTGTCGACTGACCCGAGTCAATGGCAAAGGGTTTCTGGTGTAACGGTTTTTCGGACTACGATGATTGCCAGTGGGCCACGTTGAGTGGCTAATAACATTTTAGGCGACTTACCAATTGGCCAACTTATATTTGAACTTTTTCTTGACCCCAATTCAAGTTTGCTGCTGCCCGTATTTTATTTCTCCCTTTACCTTGAGATGTCTGCTTACTTTCGAATAAATCAGTTTACCTATTTGCTAAAATGCTCAACTTTTGTGTCCCCATTATCGGCATCTGTGTTTTGCGGTGGCTATAAAACGCTATCTCAATATATTTTTTAACAAAAGTTGCACAAACTTCGGGACAAGTTGTCGCCTGTGGCAATGTGGCAAATGCTCTGTTTCCATTATGCAATTTTGCACTGATCATTGGAGTAGATAATAAAATTGTTTATAAACTAAACACGGTATTAAAGTGCATCAGATTAATTTAGTAATTTATTTACCGTCTACTAAAAGCTGTTGACAAAAACTATTAGCATCAACAATAAGTACAGCTAAGGATAATATAGTCGATTTTAATAATAATAAGTCGTTTATTTATTTAATAATTTATTTATAAATTTATTTATTTATTACATGCACAATATATGTATATATTTAGAATATCTATGGATACATAAATCAATAACCGAGTGCACTCATTTGTTATTTACCCTCGCCGTCTACATATGAGCATGTTTTTTGGTTTAAACACGAATAGACCAAATTGGCTAAAAAGGTGGCGTTTGGAAAGACAGCTAAAGCTCTGCTCTGGGACAGGCAAAGCAGGGAGACAGTCAAACGAAGCGTTAACAGCTGTCAGAGCTTTAAACCTAATTTGGCTATGGCAACACAACGTTGGGTATAAATAAATCACCCTCGAGTTGACCCTTTGATCTAATAGCAGATGTCTGCTCTGCCTTTGCCTTCGTTTCTATTTTCTTTTGCTTTTCTTTTCTGTCCTGCGGCGGCTGCCTGATGAGCCGCAGCATTTTCCGAGTTTCCAAATGCCGAATTCACTTTCTTGGCAGACCGATGACCTCCCATGAGGATTACACCACACACTTTGACCTTTGAGCCTTAAGCACTTGTGTATTCAAAATAAATACTTGCACGTTTCTTGTCTAGATTTTGGACTTCATTCTCGCCTTGTACAGCACAGTAGGTCAAGTAATTGTTTAGACAAAAGAAAAATTCAGTTGTGTAATTAGAAAAATATTTTATTTTTTTTCTTGGTTTTTTTCTTTATTTTAATTTTTTTTTTTAAATATAAGTAGTTGCGATTTTGAGAATTTAAACGAGCACGAAATTTTGTTTGAAACAAGTATAAAATACTTAAAAGAAAATTGGGCTTTTAAATTGGGCTTAAATATGTAAAAATAAAGCAGCTTTATTTAATAAATTTAAATTTTCCAAAAAAAGAAACATTAGAAGAGAGTTCGAGTAGGAGACTAGTTCTTGTTTATTTTGTTATCATTTCACACTTTTTTTTTTGTGGCATTTGTTATTGTTTTGCTGGGCCGGCAATGTTGCATGCCGCATGTGGCATGTGGCATGTTGCATGTTGCATGTTGCATGTTGCTGGGCTATGCTTTGAGACTGCATTGGCTTTGGTTGACTTAGCCGCACATGCATGACCGCGCAATTCAAATAATAATAAAGTTGAACAACAAATGTCTGTTTGTACAGTGCGCCCCCATACTATGCCACCTCACACATAAATTGTAATAGTTGTTGAAATTTAACTACTTCTCAAATAGGTGCCACATAATGATATTATATGAAGTTAGTTTCAATTGCAACTTACAGAAACTGTAATTAAATGACCACTGCTTTGAGTATGTATTGTATTGCTGTCTGTGTCTGTATCTCTGTCTCTGTCTCTGACTCTGTCTCTGTCTGTGTGACTCCCCCAAATGTTCATACAAAACCTTGAACAATGGACCAACAACAGTTTCGATTTTCAAAGTTCTCGCACACGTAATGAGCTGCTGGCTGGGGAGCATCTGTTGATGTTCTCGACATGACACCGCCCCCAGCCACGCCTTCCTTCCGCCCGTGTCCCGCTGGGAACAAGGTAAAAAAAAACCGACCTCTGAGCTTCTGCTCAATTGACTTCTGAAAAACTTAACTTAAGCACTTTTAAAGGGCGATATTCATTCGATATGTTGGCAAAAAGTATCAATTCCAGGAAAAAAATCAAACTCCCTTGAACTGAGAATCATTAAGGGCATTGTTTGGCAAAAAAAAAAGTTCTGTAAAGTTTACAACAAATTGTTTTTTTGCCCAAAGCTTGCTACACAATTTTGGATCACTGAAAATTCTTTAAGCACCTTAAGAATTTTTATAAAAATATATTGTAGCTTTAATATTCTAAGATTATAGTTAAAAGCTTAAAATTTTTTTTAAAATTATACAAAATTTATATATTTTTGTATTGCTTATGTAAGCGATTTTGTTTATGTTTTTTTGACTTTTAATAAATAAATATAACTTCAAAGAACTTAAATATTTTTAAATATATTTGCAAGTGGAGGAATTGTTTACCGATAACTACGATTTAATTGAATATTTATAAATATGCTGACTATTTGATTTATGTCATTTAATTATTTCAGAAGCATATTGATTTGCATTGTAAAACCAGTGTACAGTGCTCAATAAATGTCGACTACACCAATTAAGTATTGTTTGAGAACACAACTTTGCCAATACTCTGGAAAAAGAGATACAAAGAATCATAAAGAGTGAGAAACAGATAGAAAGACATCCGTTTGGAGTTGGCCTCTTAAATGCACACAGACTTTTTATTTGGTGTCACAAAGTCAAAGTTCACAGAGGCATTCGAGCAGGTTTCCTACACAATTTCCAATGCGAATGCTTTACGGCTGTTTTACTGTCCGTTTCTCTGTCTGTTTCAGTTTCACTCAGTTTCAGTTTCAGTTTCAGTTTCTGTTTTAGTGTTGTCATCTGCTTTGCTTTATTATACTTAATTGCTCATACGCACCGTGCTCCGTTTTGCTTCTGCTTCGCTTGGCCATTGGACTCCACTTCTATCCTCCTCTCTCTCTCTCTCTCTCTCTCTCTCTCTCGTCTTTTGTCTGGTCTCTGTTTTCTGTTTTCTGGTCTCTGGCCAAAAGTGCTGACAATGTAGCTTTGTTTCGTTTCGGTTCGCTTCGTTTTTAAGACTGAATGCGGAGCCAACAAACGGATGCGATGGACGCTCTCGTATCATTCTTTTCTGCCATTTTTTTCAGCTCTCAACTATCTAGGAAACTAGCAAGTGTGTCAGTATGTGTCTCTGAGTCTCTGTGTCTGTGTTGGCTTATTTATTTCTCCGTGTTGTTTGCTTTAATTACGACTGCTTCCTCGCTGATATTCGCCTTGCACAGCTCTACACTCCAAAAAAAATGATACTCTAAACCTGTCTTAAACTAGTTGATTTCTGCAGACAATTTAATTAAAAAGCGGTCAAGGTGACTTGCAAGACGAGAGATTTCTCTTGCTATTAGCCCTTAATTTAAGAAATTTGTATTCATTTATTTTCCAATTTAAAACATTTGTATTTTAACGAACTTGGTTTTCTTTAATATTAGAAATGTGTTCTTAATTTATGGGCGTTTTCAATTGTCTCTTGAATTATTTCAAAATACGAGTAGATATTTAATTTTTCTGAGTGTATGCTCTGAATAATATGTTTGATAAATGGCTGCTGTTGCAAATCATCGTTATTGTTGACTTGGTTATAGCCAACTCTTTATCAACCCATCATCATTTTTGGTCTGCTACTATTTTTTATGCTTCTATCATGGATTTTATTGAACCTGAAAGGCAAAGAAACTTAAAATAGCTTAAATTCAAGTAATATGTGTAGAATGGCATTAAACGAGATGCGGCTAATTCGAATGGTAATGAAAGTACACAATTTATAATGAATTAATTAAATTTAAATTGAAAACAAGCGAATTGTTGGCAACTTGTGGTTTCATTTTAAAGCAAACTTCAACACAGTAAACGCTGGCTACAAGTGCTCGGCTGTTTCTTTGAGTCTCAAGTGTCGGAATTGTGCAGCTTCCACTCAGCCAATAGCTGGGGGGCATTGGCGAATATTCATTAAATATTTCCATTGTTTGGCAGCCGGTGTGGCAAGTGAGCTTAAAGTAAATTAATGTTGCTCTTTAATGGAGAACACGCGTAAATATCTCAACGCAGCCAGTTGCCAGTTGCCTGTTGCCAGTTGCCAGTTACCTGCTCTTACCTGTACATCCGAAATGGCGAGCCTTTAATTGCCACAGCGCCAAGTCATTTTCACCCACTTACCCATCCGACATTTTTCCCGTAATAAAGAAAATTCTCATCATACAAATTAACTGAGGTGAATGAAGAAAACACCGCAACGGGCAACACGCGTTTAAGGGATAGTTACTTAAATTGGCATGACAGCAGCTCTCTCTCTCTCTCTCTCATTCTTCCTCTCTCTATCTCTTTCTCTCTGACTAGAAACTGGCCACCAAATAGAGCGCAAGTTCTGGCTGCTTTGTAATGAATTAATTATGTTCAGCTTGGCCATGGTTGTTTAAAGTTAATTGCTATTTCTAAATGCATGCAACGCTCCGCCAGCTCGCCATGGAGTGGAAATATTTTATTTACTTAAATTTGAGCTTTTCTAAAAGATGTTCCAGGTAAGTAAGTTACCTGATTGCCACTACTTATAATTAAGCGAAAAAATCAACAAATAAACTGATTAAACAGACCGGTTTCTAACATCAAGAATATAGTTTTTTTAAGTATAACATACAATCTTCTACAAATATATAATTAAACAAATTTTGTTTTTCATTTTCTCATTACATCATTAATGATGATTTATGTGATAATCAAATATTTTTTTTATTAGTGCTTAAACTAATGTATTAAAAACACAATTTTACAATTAATGACATAAATTTGGAGTTTCATTTTCGTATAAGATCATTAATGATGATTTATGTAATAAAAAATATGTTTTTTCAAGGTTTCTGATCAGGTTTTATTATGCTTAGAAATACATGCGGCTAACAGAGAAAAACCTAAACGACTTTTAAATTAAATATTAAACTCGTATAATGTTGTTAGAAACCTGTGGATATTTTGATGAAATGTCATCATGGCAATATTATTATAAACAAATAATTGAAAGTGCGACGTGAATTTTATTGGGCTCCTGTCAACATCAATGTTTGGGAAAAGGTTGTGTTGACCAAATTTGATCAAGGGATGAACCAAACAATTGAACTCAGGATATTCAATTTAGGCAACCCACCGAGCACACAAAAGAGGGGGGAGAGAGAGAGAAGCAGGAGCAGAAGAAGGACAGCACACCTGCTCCTTGGGCAGGCTCCTTGAAAGCTGAGCGACATTATCCTCTAATAAATATTGATTTCGGGGTAATAAAAGAACATGACAGAAGCCAAGAGCATCCTCAATGCTCTTAACGCCGTTGTCGCACAGCCAGAGGAGCAACTGGAGGAGAAACTGGTGGAGGAACTGGAGAAGTTTGAGGAGTGTTTGCGAATACCAAAATTTATGGATTAACCAAAATGCGCACACACGTGCCAAGAGAATGACAAAAAATAAATAAAAAAAAAACGAAAGAAGACAAGCAAAAAAAAAAAAAGAATGCATGCGAATTACAAAATAAATCGATGTAAATTATTTGCAACAAAGCTTGAAATTATTCAAAATTAAATATAACTACCGTGTTCAAATTATGCAAATTTGTTCTCATTTTCAGTGCTGAGTGCTGAGCGCAGAGTTCACCTTTTTCTGGCTGTTGTCCTTCGTGTTGCTAGTCATTTTTCTACACGTGCAACCACAAGGGGCCGGGGAATTCACCGGTGAAGCGGGAAGGGGAAACGAGAAGGCGAGAAATTCGTGTGAGTGTCGGAAGGGAGAAGGGAGAAGGGAGGGGATGTGTGAGTGCCGTCTCATGGAGATAAATATGGAAATGTCATGTTTACAAGTTCTGGCAATAAAAGCCACCCATGAAGCATATAAAATGCAAATGATTCTCTCTAAATTTGCCCTAGTCCAAATGCCACTCACAGATGCCAAAAGGCATTTCCCATTTCCGAATGGCGCGAATTTCCTCGAAGAGAAAATGTCCCAGCCAGACTCCTATGGGAGAAATGAAGATTCAAAAGTACTTTAATATACACTGTACGTATATGTGATGCAAGTCGAGAGAGTAAAACCAACATCCCATTTTTATTATTGCTTTATCTTATATTTAAAATATATTTTAATTATTTTTTAAATTATCTGTTTATCAATAGAAATCTGCTGCTTTGAACTTATAAAATGTGACTCCTTGTGGATTGATTCGGGTTTGAAATTTATCCTTGACTCTATATAATCCCAAATTGTGACTGACATTGAACAGATCCTAAAAAAGAAATAAAATAAGTAGGCTATTTATTTTTTTTGGTTATAAACTTACATGTACCGTGTAACCCATGACATTTTTCAGACCCAACTGATCCAGGACAACTTCAACTGTTTGAGGGCACAAGGGGCAGGGGGAGTTGTGTCCATGGAGCACAAAAGCCACTGCATAAGAGTGAAAGCCCAAGTTATTAATGGGCAGAATGCGTCGCAGCCAGATCTAAATTGTGGGAAGAAGGAAAGTCATGAAATTACTTTTAAAATAATAATGTTCTTTTCTAAATATTTCATACTCTTCTTAACGACTGCTTTAATAAATGTCACGTAAATAAATGAAATAGTTCTGATACTCAAAAACCAACCTGAACATTTTCAGAACTAAGCGCTAATCCACCTGGAATACCAAGAGCATCCTGATCCACTTCGATTATAGCTCTATAACTTAAAGTAATTTGTCAAAAATATATTTGCAATGCCTTGGGCTTATAGCTAACCGATTTTGTAATAAGGACTTGATTTCTGGCCGCACAGTCTCCAAGTCATTGGTCATTATAAGAGGCGCTGCCAGCACCGCCCACATCGCCAGTTGGAGGCGACTTGCCTCATAGCTCAACTGATAGTTCCCAAGCACCAACTAAAGAGGCAACAAACTATAATACTCTTTACACAAAGGCTATTTTGAGTTATCAGACCATGTCTGGATCATTCCAATGCCCAGGTCCGCCATTTTTGACCATTGTATCTTGATTTTTATAGTAAGCGTGCATGATGCGAATCACAGATTGATAAGAATCCTCAACATCCTCAGCAAATCTCCAGAGATTGCAGTGGGTTTTGATCAGCTCGTAGTTAGGCTAAAATTTGAGATAAAAGACGGGATATTCGAATATAATAAGAGAGCTTTAGAATTGACTATCTTCAATGGTTAAATAAATAAATATATATTAAAATAATAATAATTTTAGGAAAGTTTGTAAATAGTTCGAAAATACTGAGTATTTGCACTGTAGTACATTATAATAAATATCTTTACTTGTTGCTAGTAAGTAAATACAAATTAACAAACAGAGCATACAATCTAACTTATGATAGTCCTACAGTTCTTAATTTAATTTTATTTAATTTAATTTAATTTAATAAAATTAAATTATAATAATATTTGTTTGCTCTCAGTGAACTGTTTCTAGTTCAAAACAGCGAGTACTCACAGTCTTTTTGTAGAATGGCCAACTGCAGGAGTAGACCATGGGTCGACCCGTTCGATTCAATTCCCTGCCAAACTCTGGGTAGGCCAAGTCCAAGTCCATGTGGCTGGCAAAGCAGCCGTCCAGTTTAACGTAGTCCACGCCCCAATTGGCAAATGTCTGGGCATCGAGGGCAAAGTGTCCTTGGGCACCTGGTCCTCCGTGCATGCAAGTTCGCATCCCGATGTCGTGATAGAGGCCGAACTTCAGACCTCTTTCATGTATCTGCTGAGATGATGTTGATGAATGAAATGCATGTGAAATTGGCAGGGAATCCCATCAGGACTTGCATAGTTGGAGAGTTCATTGAGACCGCTGGGGAAACGTTTCAGATCGGGGACTAGTTGTCGGGTAATTGCATCCCGTGCTCGTTCCATCCAACAATCATCGATGATGAGATACTCGTAGCCAAGTGACGCATATCCCTCGGATGCCAAGAGGTCCGCCATACGCTTAAATAGAGACTCACTGTAAACGTGTCAGAGGACCCCAAATGATCCACAAATTCTGCACTTTCACCTGATGCAATCCCTGGGGAATTTCACACAATCCGTGACACACCGAAATCTCTCGTATGGCATCCAGCCCATGGGCGGTGTCCTGGCCAATCCATTCTCGAGTCCATCAACACCCAAAAAATGGCAGCTGGTCAAAATCAAAGCCAGCAGCAAAAAACTGCAATATTCGCTTGCCATTTGACGACTAGTTTTTCCTTCTTTCCGACTGAAATATTCACGTTCTCTAAACTGACCAATTGCTGTACTTCAACCACTCCCCGAAATCCCGCTGTGCCCCACCCTGATGTAAATCGCCTAACGATCAGAACTAATTTGATTTCCTCAAGCGGATCCGTGACGAATTGTGTCAGATTTTTCTCTGTTGTTGTACAGTGAAAACATTGTTTTTATTTTATAATTTAAATATTTTCAGATTAGGTTACTAAGTTTCTGAGTTAAATTTGTAGGCTAATGAAAACTAGTTTTAGATACATGATATTCCATGTATTTTCTAAGTAGACATGTGCAAATCCAATAAAATGACAAATTTTAAAATATCATTCAAATTATGAGTTGTGTGATTTTGAAATAAAAATAGTAACTCAATTATTATCTTATAACTTTTTTGTTGCTTTATAATTTCGTTTTAGACCCCTTACTTAATAAAAGTCTGCAGACCTTTACTAACACTGTTCGATCCTTTGCTTTTTGAATAAAATGAGAACTACTTAAGTAGAATACAGGGAATAAAACCGTAGCCATAACCCTAACCGTTAACCGGTATTTGGCGATTGAAACAACAAAACTTTTTTATTCTACCGAAACCCAAAAACCGAAAGAATTTCAACCCAAATAACCGTTAAGATTAAGAAAAAAAGTGGAAATAAGTTTAAAAGTCCTTTTTTACCCTAATTTGATCACCTGAAGTCGATTAAAATAATAAATTAAAGTTTTAAAATTTTTGAAAATTTCCGAAAAAAAATTAATATTTTAAAATCATTATATTTTAATGGCAAATCAATATTTGTATAATAAAATGGTCAAAAAACCGTCTCATTTGAAAATCGATCAAGATATGGCAAATCTATTCAAATTAAAAGTACACTATGTACTATGTACTATCAGGGAAAATTATTGAGTTTTTGGCTTAGATTTTAAAGAAAAATAGTGGAAATTAGTTCGAAAGTACTTTTTTACCCCAATTTTATCACCTGGAGTCGATTTAAAGAATAAATTTAAGTTTTAAAATTTTTCAAAATTTTCGAAAAATTTAAAGGGGTAACACTGTAAAAATCGACAAATTTTGGAAAAAAAATTTTTGACTCAGAATCAAAAAATTTAAACGCAATGTCAAAGTAGGGTTAGTATTATGAAAAATAAGACATTCCCCATGGAAATCGGATGAACTTTAATAAAGTTATGCTTGTTTAATTAATATATTTTTATGGTCAGTGGGAATATGTTTAGTATTCAGTGTAAATTCAATTACTTTTGTTGTTCTGTTCCCATTTCAAATGGAGCATTTTAATTGCTTGTTAGGCAGATTGTGATTATAATAACTTGAAGAAGCTCTTCAACTTGGCACTTCCCAAATAATACTCGCGTACTCGTCCTAGAATACTTGGCTTTCTGATTCGGATTCGGATTCGGATTCTGACGTTGTCCGCTGCAAGTTCGTCAAAAGTTTTCTCTGGAACGCGCGCCTCTCACGGATCCAAACTTCTGAGTGCAGTGCTTGGAATAATTTAACAGCTTGGCGCCTATTTGGGGTGTTTACTGTGCTGCCAAGGAGTGGTTGGTGGGGGGGGGGGGGTTAAAGGAGGCTGAGGAAACAACTGGAGGCAATGCGGGCTTCGGGGGAAGAACCCTTCAACTCTCTCAAGCGACGTTTTAGTTTGTGTCTGTATCTGTGTGTGTGTGTGTGTATGCGTGTGTGTGTTTGTGTATGTGTGTGTACTCATAATTCAGAAGTGTTGGAAACGTTTTGCGGAAAACTCAAAGAGCACTTGAGTGATGAGTTTTATAAGTTAGCTGAAATGTGCGAAACTGTGTTGCACAAAGGAAAATAACCTGAAAGCGTTCAAAGGCTTATGAAAAGGGTTAAAGGTGAGAGGAGCCTTCTACCAAGAAAATTATACCAATTAACTGATGATAAATTCAAATGAAATTGACAAAAAGAATATAACGAATTTTTGTTATGAAATTGTGGGAAAATATTAAACATATAATATAGTTTTGTAGAAACTCTGCACTGATTGAGGGACACCGATGCATACAGTGTTTTGAGTAAATATTTTGACAATGAAAAGTTTGTACTTATAATTGAGACTTTTTTTAATTAAATACAAATTAAATTGTGTTTTATAATTCTTTTTCTTTATTAATGATGATTACAGTTCTAAAAACTTTAAATTGATTAATTGGGCTTACAGATCTCTTAGTTAATAAAGTTTTTTGACTCTTAATTCTTTCCCTTATTACAGATGATTGCATTAATTAGAATAGGTAACAAAAAATTAATAATGAGATCAATTAGATGTGAAGAGTTTCAAAATAAAATTTTTTGCTTGGTCAAAACAATTGATTGAGTAAATCTATTTTATTAAGAACAAACAAATTTGTTAAAAAATTCGAATATTTGAATTTTTTGTGTGCAAACAATTACTTGACGTACTGTACAGTTATGAGTGTCGGATGTGAGTACGTATGTGTAGTTAAGTGTGTCTACTAACTAATTCTAGGAGGAGACTAAATAAACAAACTGCCGGCACGTTATGCCAATTAAAGGCATCCCTCAGCGGACTTGAATGTTAATGCCAAATTTATGCAAATGAAATGATTTGTAATATGCTGCTCGACTGCTCGAGCTGCTCTCTAAATGCTCTCAGTGACTGCTCAGGAAATGCAGATGTTGCTTGCCTCATGTTGACATCCTGGCCAAGAGACCGGCCCGCCCCCGCCCCCGCCCTCCCTCTTGGTCGAGTTGCCGAGTTGGCCGTCTCACCTCCGTTCCGCCGCGTCTTCTTCCGCCTTGTCTTGTCTTGTCTAATTAGTTAGAAGGAAGTTCGCTTGTTGGCTTAACTTCACTGACTCGTTCTCTGAGCTCTGAGCCCGCTTGTTACCCCATTTCAGCATTTTCAAATTGGCCAAGTGCGCTTACTGCACGTCGGGCTGTTCCCTTGTTGTTGTTCTTGTTGCTGCTGCCGCTGCCGCTCTCTGATTCTTGGCCAACTAATTAATTTGTACTTTCGCTTCTTGCCAACTGCCGACATCCCTCTAACCATTTGCCAGCTCCTTTGCTGTGGCACGTGTGCGTTGTGCGTTGTGCGGTGTTTATGTAGTTTTCTCGGTTAATGCCTCAAATATGTTAACAAGATACTTTACAATATGCCATAAAAAAGGCAAAAGCCAACGGGGCCCACAGAAATACAAACTGGCAAAAGTCAGCGGAATTCTGCGTTCTGTTTACATAGGTTTTTGCCAGCATTTTCACCTATTTGCGCCTCCCTCAGTTCTCTTGCTCTATTTCCCAATCCCGTATCTATCCGGTCCCCGAAAAAGGCTGACAACACACATGTTGCACCCACGTACAGTGATGGATGAAATAATAGAAACGATAATTAGAATTGAGTTGATTTTCATTTGATTTGCCGATATAATAAATAATAATATAATAAATAATTTTGTTAGTTTTCATAATTTTTACTTATTATCCATTTAGCAATACAGTAGAACTTCACTAACTTAAGTCAGCATTACCTAAAGAAAAACTTCAAATTATGGAGACTTTGACTGATGGAATTCTTTTTTTTTAAGTTTATTGCCAATCGATTTTGTTCGAGCTAGAAAAAACTTGAGTTATAGAAGTTCAAGCTATGGAAGCTCGACTGTATCTCAACATAGAACGCGATTCTAAATTTAAGCGCAGCTTTTTATCTTACTATTATTACCAATTGCTGTGACTGTCGTTTCTATTAATTTTGCCATCACTGTACATATTTAGATACACATACACATACATGCTCTCATTTGTACCCTGATGACTGAGTGCGTGCCTACTCAGATGTGTTGTAAAATTATGCATTAGTTTTATGTCATTTTGCGGCATATTAAAATCTCCTTAATTACGAAATGTAATCAACAAAGGTTCGCTGCACACACAGTTTCAGTTTCAGTTTCAGTTTCCTCCTTCTTGTCTTCCTTTGGCTTTTGGCTTTTGGCTTTCGTTTCAGTTTTTGCTCTTGGCTCTGTTGGATTACACAATGTTTTGTTGTTTACATTTGTTGTTGTTGCTGTTGCTGTTGTTGTTGTTTTCCAGCTCGAGTCATGTACGTGACAAGAAAAGTCTGAGTAAACGAAATCTAAGTCCAACATTTTTCACTCCGCCTAATGTTTGTTTGCGCCAAGCCAAATATGTACCATGTTTGTACCTACGAGTACTCGTTGAGTCGAGATGAGTAGAAAAATACTCATCCATTAAATAAATGTGCACACGAGCCTCTGTACTAAGTACACATACACATGCATATACATACATATACCTGGTAGTAGCATAATTTTAAATGTAATGTACACACATAAATATATTAAGATACCGAGTTCTTAGATTATTCAGAACTCAACACAAATTCCTTTTATTCGGGCAACAGCATTGGCCTTATTTAAATCAATATATACAAATATTGCATATCATATTTTCCGATTTGTAGTCGCCATATGTATACCCTGGATAAAATATTATAATAAGCCAAAATTTGTCAGAATAAAAATAGATCAGAAAACAATCACGAAAATGAGGAAAGGAAACTAAAATAGAACTGCATTCAGATTATCGCTACGTTTTTCTAATATTAATCCTAATATTTATAACCTATGGTGAAGGTTATTCTGAATTAAATTTCTAATTTATTTTATTTATTTTTTGCCATTTTGTTTTCCAATCATTTTTTTCTCTCTCCTTTTACAAAAATATTCATAATTCGCTCAGGCGTAAAACATTGTTTACACGAGTATATTCAAAAGTAATCAAGAATTCAAGTCGATAGACGAATAAACATTCATCAATCAATTCGGAATGCATTGTTTTTTCATATTATTTGCTGTAATTGTTTTTTCCATTTTTGATTATATTAAAAAGTTGCAAATTGTGAGCACTTAATTGCAAACTAAGTAAGTTGCAATCGCAGTAATCAGTATGAATAACAACAGTGGCATTCCCAATTCGATTTGCGTGTCATTGAATTATGAACAAAGGAATAAATATGAACAAAAAGCAAACACAATAATTGATTGATAATTACTTATTATTGACACAGCTCTCATTCTCATTATCTCTCGCATTCTTTGCATCATGTACATATTTGCAATTATCCAAGTCGAAAGAGAGACAAACAAATACGAATACGAATACGAATACGAATCCATTCATAAATTATCCCCTTTTTATCCCTAACGGCGATGTCGTGCAATCGTCCTCTTTTATGGTCCTTTAATTGCCTCGAATTGTCTGCGCTAAGTACATTTCGCTGTTATCAGTGCCATTAATAAGCACTGAGCACAATCTGCCGACTTCGATGTAAAAAAAAAGGTACACCAGCTTAAGTCGAGTGAGCTGAATGAAGTCAACGCTAAAAAGTGCATTACTTATACAATTATGTGTGAAGATAATACCCCTTTCATGACGCCAAGTCCAGGGTCCTTCCAGGGGGACACAATTCAACTCTCAGCTGGGTCGATAGTGGGTGAAACAGGTGAAACGGTAAGAGCAAAAAAAGGCTATGCCAGTTGGCAGTTGGAAGTTGGCAGTTGCCTGTTGGCAGTTGGCAGTTGGCAGCAACAAAAGCCTATTATTCTGCACGTAATAAACATAAAGTTGGCGCAATTTGTAACATAAATTTAAAGGGCTAACGTAAATCTTAGCGGCAATTATGTGTTTGGCGAACGCGGCGTATACGCAACGCAACGCAACGCAGTTCGCTGTTTGCTGCTCGGGTTCATAACTCATGCGCTTCATTTCCATGCAACAGCATCCACACACACAAAGACACACACACACACACACACACACACACACACACACACACACACGGAAACAACAAGAACAATAGAAGGCACTGTGAGAGCGAAAGGAATTCAAATAGCCATAATTTATCACGTCGAGATTGCAGCGACGCAGACGACGAGCAGCAGATGAGCAGAGTTGCCATTGGGCTTCGGGTTCAAGTTCGGAGCGGGCTGCCAACCCTGTCCAAGGAATGCGAAAGGATTAGTGTGCCCTCTGTCAGGATAAGGCACAAGGATGGGGGCCAAAAGGAGCGTAGCACGTAATTAGGCATACGACAAGACCGCCAGCTAACCGGAAGGGGGAGGCGGACGTGGGCGTGGTCCTGGCCGTGGTCGTCGTCGTCGTCGTCTTGGCCTTGCTATATTGGGATTTATGATTTTCTTTTTAATCAGATTTAACTTAATGTCTGCGATAAAGGTTAAATAAATCGCCAAGATTTATTCGCGCTAATTTAGTCAAAGGTGTGACGGCGACTATGAATCGTAATTTTACAGCCCGACAATTTTTAGCCTTCTCAGCATATTTAGCAACTTAGAGATGGGTAAAGGCTGGAAAAACTATCGTTATTGAGATGTGCAAAAATATCGTTTAGAATATCATATTGAACATTTAACCTCAGAAAATGTGTATAAGTCAGTTATATTTTAAATTTCTTAATTTATAATAAATATTGGCAAATATTATAGAAAACATTGTCTCAATGAGAACATCATAATAATTAATTGGAAAAGCTACAGGCGAGGGAGCCCGACTTAAGAGACTCTGTAGATATTTCCTTTTTTGTCCAATCGAATAAGAAAAATAATTTTGAAGCTACAGTCTTAATATGTGACATACGGAATGTTTGATATTTTGCAAACCTTACTTAGAAACTTTTGAGATATAATTATTAATATTTTAATGCAGTTCCAATTTTGGGAATTTGCTTTGCCTGACGGGGCAGATGATTCTTTGAATGCCGCTGGCATCAATCATGAATTTTGTTATCAGTTTATTTTAAGCTTATTTTTCTATAATTTAGCAATTTTATTATACGGTAGATTATTATTCTATTTAAATTTGTTGCTTATTCGCCTGCATATATTGCAAAAATCTAAAAATAAAAAACCAAATACAAAATATTCAGACCCGTTAAAAAATGTAGTTTAGTAGGAATTTATTCAAATGCCTGGGGGTCCTTCGGATAAATACTTCGCCCATTCGATATATTTTAAAAGTATATTTTTTTTTTGACTCAGTCTTTTTCATTTCAGGTAATTAATTGGAAGGTCTGCGAATTTCCTAATACTGCGCATTGGATTGTCGAGCACAACATTCTTTTTTGTTCACGTAAATCAGCTTTCTAGGTTTCGATACAATATTGATATTACCATATTGGTGCGCAATCGTTTTTAGACTTAAACGTTCTTGATGATTCAGCTGACGAATTTGCAGGATAGTTTTGTAGAAACGAGTCCTTGCGGCTGACAGACATAAAGCGTTGACAACAAAGTGCAACCAACAACAAAATCAAAATCAACATCAACATCAGCATGCGGATGAGGTTGAGGATGAGGATGAAGTGAAACCGGAGTGCAAGCTCAACAACTTGGAGAGCAATTCCGCACAAATAACATTCGCAAAAATATGAAGAAGAAGTAGAAGAACTTGGACTCGAGCTTGGTCCTCTGGTCCACGGCCACTCTAATCTCCGAGCGGGGCAATAAAAGGCATTTCGCAAACTTTGGCTTTGGCTTTGGTCTTAGTTCATATTTTATTTAGCCACAGCATCCTCCAGCCCAAAACTTTGTCTTCTGCTCGGTGCTCGGTGCTCGGTGCTCTGTGTTTTGTGTTTTGTGTTCTGTGTTCTGTGTTTTCTGCGTGGGCTCCAGCTGGAACTTCTTGGAATTTGTCTTGGCGCGCTTATTTTAATTTTTTTCTGCTGTCTTTATTTTTTTTGCTCTGTTTTTGTTGTTGTTGTTGTTGTTGTGTGGCAGCCAGAAACTCTTCGCTCATTTAAGTGTATCCAGTTGTCCCTTTGCTGCGTTTCTAGTGCCATAAAAACGAATAAAATGAGACAGAAACCGAAAGAGCAGAAAATGCAAATCATTGTCCTGCGAGTTGTTTCACGGCTCTTGTTGCCGCCTCTCTCCCCCTGAACTGTCATCCTGGACCACTGCCGAGGACAGAGTCACTCGAACCATTCGCAGGAACAATTGTTTTGCGGTTTCAGTCCATGTCCGTGTCCGTGTCCGTGTCCACAGCAACCTGTGATAATCGTCTTGTGGGCAGTTGAGCTTCATCCTTCCTCACTCTCCTCTATTATTTTCTTTTTTTCATTTATTGCCATTTTCCCAACAGCTCTAGTACTCAGCCTTCTTGCTAAACATTTATCATTTGATTACAATTTGACGGTCAATGTGACTTCCCATCGAGTCTGTCCTGGTCTGAGTCTGGAATGGTAGGAAGGATGTCGATTCGGTAAGGAAAATTAAATGTTTTGTTCTGCTCCTGATTGTGAAAATCATTCTGTTGTTTCAGCTGGTTTTGTTTATTTGCGGACAATGTTCTTCATCTCCTCGCGGCCAGCAATAAGTGAAATTTGCTTTTTAACAGTTCTGTGTACATTCCACTTGACGCTAACCTAATGTTTATTATGAGCGAGTTGTCGTTCTACCATTCATATTTCATAAGCTGGAAAATTAAATTACCTTCGCTTGTTTATTGGCCATAGCACTTTGCGAACGTACAATTTAAATAGCAGCTGCCTACTTACAGTCACACTACAAATATATGTACTATGAACTGGGAATTCACTGAATCCACTGTACTGTCAATTTCAAGTGTAAAATGGAATGAGAAAATGTTAAGGGGTTAGTATGTAAAAAGTAGACAATTTTGGAAAAAATTTGAATTTTCCAAATTAACAAAATTTAGATGCAGAATCAATTTAGAGGTCAAACAATGATCAATAAGACATTGCTCATCAAAATCGGTTAAGATTTGACAAAGATAGAAGATTTCAAAATTTTTGAAAAAATGTTAAGGGGTTAGTATGTAAAAAGTAGACAATTTTGGAAAAAATTTGAATTTTTCAAATTAACAAAATTTAGATGCAGGATCAATTTAGAGGTCAAACAATGATCAATAAGACATTGCTCATCAAAATCGGTTAAGATTTGACAAAGATAGAAGATTTCAAAATTTTTGAAAAAATGTTAAGGGGTTAGTATGTAAAAAGTAGACAATTTTGGAAAAAATTTGAATTTTCCAAATTAACAAAATTTAGATGCAGGATCAATTTAGAGGTCAAACAATGATCAATAAGACATTGCTCATCAAAATCGGTTAAGATTTGACAAAGATAGAAGATTTCAAAATTTTTGAAAAAATGTTAAGGGGTTAGTATGTAAAAAGTAGACAATTTTGGAAAAAATTTGAATTTTCCAAATTAACAAAATTTAGATGCAGAATCAATTAAGAGGTCAAACAATGATCAAAAAGACATCGCTCATCAAAATCGGTTAAGATTTGACAGAGATAGAAAATTTGTTCAAAATTTTGATGCCGAATCAATTTAGAGGTCGTCTTAATACATTTTTGAGTTTTCAAAAAGGTTAACAAAAGTTAAAAATGCAATTTGGATCAATAATAAGTTTATTTGCTTAAATTTATGAAAAATCGTTGAAAGTACTTCCATTACTTATGATAGCACCACATGGGTAACTTTTTTTTAGCGTTTATATTGTCTTCAGGCCATAAAGGTCTATTTTCATTCTTTTTTTTATAATCTTTTGGGCAACAGTTTGGCATTGGCGAAAGCCGTTTAACGCCACTGTAAACTGGAAGTACGCACAGATGTTGGCCTTCCTCCACTCCGAGGATTCCTCTGTTCCACTTGTCGGCGATATTTCGACTTTGTTGGCCAAGTGGGGGATTGGTTGGGGGTGGGGGCGGCTGTTGGTTGGTCCCGCCTCATTGTTCTGGGGCAAAGCCAGATATTTGTACATAAAGTATGTAATGTGCTCAAAATGTTTGCCCAGAGGTGGTTTTTATAGTATTTTTTTTGTTATCGCTTCTCTTGCATAAGCAAATCGTAAAATGTTCACTTTCGGCCAAAACATTTCATTTTGGGATGGGGATGGGAATGGGAAAAAACTACTTAGGCCGGGCTATAAGAATATCCAGTCTCCAGGCTGTGCATCAATTAGCCATAGTCCAAGTCTAGTCCAAAATAGATCTGGTGTTCGTGTGCGCGAAATGTCAGCTATGAAATTGGAAATGGGCCTAAAATAAACAGGACAAGAGCTACCAAATAAATCAGAATAACTTAACCCATATGGTATATAATCATATTTCATTATGTGTACATAGATTTATGCAAGTTTGAGGATCTCTACTTGGCCAAAAATTATACAGTTGCCGAAGCTCATTTGGCAAAAGATGCGCATAGACAGGATTCATGCACGAATAAAATTGATGAAGGTCAAACTCTGGTTGACTTTGCGGTGATAAATGAGCGGTCAACCTAGAGGGAAACACCAGAAACAAACTCACACAGATACACACACACACACACACACACACACACACCAGCCGGACAAGTTGGATGAAAATGAAGATGGAGCATGAGAGTGAAGATTTCCCAACAAGCAAACTTATGCACCTATTTCTAGATGTTGTTGTTATTGTGTTGTTGTTGTTGTTGTCTCAGATGTTGTTGCTGTTGTTGTTGTGTCTGGTATAAGCACCGCATACTTGAAGATATAAGCGTGCATGGAATACGTAAAGTATATATTCGAGATGCGCTCGAGTGCTTTTCTCTGTGAATGTGAGTTGAGTCTCTGTGAATTTGGCACAAATACTTCTCCTCTGGATACCCTAACTTCCCCTCGGTCCTTCTGCTTTCTCCACTATGTCCGGCCGCATCGAAGGCAACAAAATATTAGCAAATCTCGTTTACGAGTGTTTGGCAAATTTATTGCTTTCGTGTCCTGTGTTAATACGCGCGAACATATTGCCGACCGGCAAAATTTGAGTTATTTCTGTGGGCTTCCTCTGAATATTTGCAAAAGTAAACTGGACTCGTGTGCAGAGAGAATTCGATTCGATTCGATTCAATTCGATTCAAGACAATCATGGTATTTCCTTGTGGGAGTTTATGAGCTCACTCAATCATTTATTGAGTCATTGTTATCCATTTTCTTATACATATGTATTTGATAAAGATTTAGAAGGAGGTTTGATAAATATAGCTCACTAGATACTCCTTGAATATTGAGCCTATTTGAATATAATCATTTAAAGCGAACTTTTCCTGTTATTGGGAATATCTTAAATAGTTTTTAATGATGTGAAAATATTTTTAAATTTATAAATAATTCTCTTGGGTGAATTCTGCTTTTGCTTTAAGTATGTAAGTTTAATTTTTCTATGCCACATATTTTTATATCAATAATTACTAAGTTTATCGAATTTGGGCTATTATTTATAGTATTAGAGAGAAATTTTCTAGACTTGGACATAATTTAAAATTACAAATTTATAATAATTTGATACTCATTAAATTAAAAATACATTAGAGATGACTTTACTATTTTGTAATTCTATTATAAATTGTGAAAATATGATATTCATTCAGCTGCATTCTTTCTTAGACTATTTTGGGTTGAACTTATAATAATTTATTTGCGCTGTGCTCTTGTAGCCCGGCAGCTGTTTGTATACATGATTGAGTTCTTCTTTTCATACTCGTCGTGCGCGTATCATAGTTTTAAAGTATTGCGCAAAAGTTTGTGCAAAAAAGTTGTATGAGAAACAGCGAAAAGAAGAAGAAGAAGTAGAACTCAGGAGCACAGCTGAGAGACGACAGTTGGGGCAAGAAGAAAACAACAAGAATATTTTTGAGCCCTTTCCATTGGACGGCAGCATCACGTGCAGCAGATGAACTTAACTTTTCCAATGAGCCGGGAACGCGAGTCCTGTTAAGTTGATGTGAACGTGAATTGATGCGACTGACCGTCTGACCGTCTGACAGTCTGACAGTCGCCTGGTCCAATCTCGGCAACAGACTCTCACGTATTTCACTGCACCATCAAAGAAACGTGTTTCTGCTATCTTCTCTTCTCATCTCAAATCACTTCTCTTCTCTTGCCTCTTGCCCCTCGTCTCTTTTCATCCGCCAATGTTGTTTCTAACGTTATCGACTTATTTTGTGTTTAAGTTTGCTTAAGTTTATATTTTCATTATGTTTATGTTATGTTTTCACTTCGTTTACACGTCGGCCTCCTTTACCTTCCTTTCCTCTCCTATCTGCTTTTCATTCTTTCTCCCTTCTTTTTACTCATTTCATGGTCTCGCTTTCTGTTTGCTTAAATGTACATTATACTTTGTGTTTTTTCTTAGAGTTTTAATTTAAAAGCGAAAGCAACAAACCCAAAAGAAAGAAATGAAAAAACAATGTTCTCATCGCTGTAGGGAGGATCCCTTTTTCAACTTTTCGTGTTTCATTTTTGTTTCTCGTTTCTCGTTTACTTTCCCGTGGTGTTGAGGCTGCTTTTGGCTGGTTTTCTTCTATCTGTCGGTCGGTCGGTCGGTGGGGCAAAATTGTGTGTGGTTCCAGCTACACCAAAATTCAATAAAAGTCTACAGAAAGTTGTGCTTGCCGTTTACCAGTTTTCGTTGGTTTCATATGAAAACCTACGGACAATATCCATAAAATTAGCATTTTGCTCCAAACACTTTATTTAACATCTCAGATTAGATAAAATCGAGCCAACGCCAAAGCCAAAAACAACAAATTCTTTTGCAAATATGTAAACAAGTTAATTTTATTTATATATCTGCTTGCACACTATTTGATTTCGTCGATGTTCTTTAAGATTATTCGCATTGTTTTAAAGTAGAGTAAAAGTTCTCCCCTCAAATGTTATTAGATAACACTCGGAGATCTGCCTAAATATTGGCATATATTATGCAGCATTTGAGAAAAACAAAGCTTTATATGCAAACGTAACTGATAAATCTCTTATGTAACTGCACTCAGAGAAAAAGGCTGGGATATATTAAATAAATTTAAATAATATTCCAACACTAAATATTTATTTAAATTTTGCAATTATGTATTTGCCTTTAAGTTTAGATTTAACCACATTCATTTCAACTTTGATATTTAAATATGTTTTTATTTAATTAAAAGTGTATAATATTTAATTTAATTTGGTTAAATTGAATATTTTACTATGAGCTTGTTCTTTTCGTGTAATCGACAACTGCTTAGTTGAGGCTGTAGAGGAGAAATGCCATTAAGAGAGTGATTTACAATATTGCAGCTGAAATTGAACATTCGAATGCGAATGCGAATGCGAATGCGAATACTCGAAGCACTCACTGTGGGCACCTCGGCGGTAATCAAGAGCGAATTGGATAAGGCATTTAAATGCCTTGAGGATGACTCCAAGGGGACTTAAGAGTGTATCGCTTGGCTGCTCTTCGATTATGAGTCATAAGTTGATTTTTATTAAAAGCCTTTTAATATTGTATCTTTATTCTTATGCTTTCTGGGAAGGGTGGGGGAGCGGGAGAGGAGGGAGTCTTGGGGTTTCATTCAAGCGAAAGTAAATTGCAGAAATATGCAATGCGCCAATTCACTGACCAAAGAGCATCACCATCAGCTAAAGAATAAACGAGCGGATATTGTTTTTCGAAATCATTTCATTTCATTTCTCTTGCTCCTGCTTCTGTTTCGTGCTCGCGGACTTGTTTCGTCCTTCGTCCTTCGTCCTTCGCCCTTTGTCTTTTTTCCCTCGTCTCTCATATTTCGCTGCAGCTTTCTTTTGCTTAATTTTTCGCCCATTGCGCACACAAAGTGAAATTACCCATGAGAGCTGTTCAGCTGGCATCCAAGCACAAATGCCCTCGATGGCGAATTCATCGCCATGGACTCAACGCTACTAAGAAATGCATCAAACTATTTGTCGAACGCTCCAAAAATAAAGAGAATGCAAATGGAGGATACGTATTTTCAGCTCTCATTCGCTGACTGGTCCAAGAATTCCAATTAGTTTGGCTATTTTGCAAATCACGACATTTGATTTGCGTCTAATTATGAACGCATTCCAACTGATCAAAATTCAGAACGTCTTCGCTTGGGGGATGATGCGGCGTATACTTTATTTCACTTGCAAAGGCATTTTTAATCATCATCGTTTGCTAATCAGTTCAACAAATACAAAAATGCAAAGTTGAGTGGTTTTGGCCTAAAGCCAGCATTGTTCTGGCCTTAAACGAAAAATGCAAATTAGGCAGCAAACCAATGAGCAGGAGTTACTTCTGAGGTCTTTCAAGTTATTACAGCCAAGTGAGTCCACGTTTTTTTTTTTCTTTTTTTTTTTTGTTAAGGCAACAGCCAATAAGCTGAAAATTTGTGTACCTTACACACACACACACACACACAAACACATACAGAGTGTGTATCCATCTAAATTAGTTAGGGACACACACTCGTATTTATTGTGTATATTTGTTTAGATTCATTTTCATAGTGAAATAATGTCTTGCATTGCCATGGCAAACCATTTGTCTGTCTGTCTGTCTGTCTGTCATTTTGGTTGACTCGCCCACACACACACACACACACACACACACACACAGAAATGTATGTGCACATGTCCTGGCTTAAGCTCATCTGTCTCTTTTTATGGCAACACCCAATGCAAAGGCTTTTCCAGAAGCGAGACATACATAAATCTTTATCGATGTGCGCCCAAATCCATACATCGAAATTTCATTTCCGATTCGCTTTTGTTTTGTGCTTTGTGTGTTTGTCCTGCACTTTTTGTTTTCATCTGTTTCTGTTCGGCTTTGCAAAAAAACAAAGCGTACTGCCAGGTTTCCGAATTGTTATCGAATTCTTGGCTCGGACAAGGCACCAACAATGTCCTCTCACTTCAGAAATGTGTTTTGGCAAGGAGAATAAATTAAATTCAATTTTTGTTGACGTGTGAAATTGCTAAAGACAGCAGTATTCGAGGGCGTAGAACTCTAAGGACTTTTGCCAATTCGTATTCACAGTTATACGTTACGGATTCCATTGTTGTAACCCATTGTTCCTACACTTTCCCATACATAATACACAAGAAATGTACAAGTTTTCAAATGCATTCATATTTCATCAACAATATCCGACTTTCAGACCAAACACTCCGAAATGAACAGCCAAAGGAATCAAAGAATCATGTGAACTGACCAAACATATTAATACCCTATAGTTAAATCGGCATGATGTTTGTGTTCAACTAGGAAAATTGTCCCCTTTTAAATAAAATGTATTGTTAATATTTAAAAACCATACTTTGAATAGTCTAAAAATGTTAATGTATTTGACGCACAGGGTATTTTGTAGTCTTTCTTGCTATTTTCTATAACTTTGCGATCATTTTCTTTGTCGATTATTTATTTTATTTGTTAGCCTTTGTTTTATTTGCAAGTAGCTGCCAGAAAAAGACAATGGGAATCAAGGATTCGCCTCCTTTTTCTTCAATTCTCCATTTCTATAGCTGCAATTATTTCAGTGAACGAAAAATGTTGTTAACGAGTTGTAACTCAATATTTATGGATTGCATTGTTAGCAATTTAAAGAGCAGTAGTTCAACCTTTAGGAAAATGCAGCACAGTTAAAATCAATGTGTATCTTTTCGATTATACTTGTAATAAGAGGTTCAATCAGTTGCAGTTCGAGAAAATGTGAGACACGAAAGGCAAAGTTGGAAAAAATTAGGAATATTTGCCTGAATTTAAGATTGCTTCAGATGACAGTCCAATGTAACTGCTTTGACATCTGTTTTAATATTCTTCGAAGCTGCAAGTCATTGAAATTGTTAATAACAATTACTTAACAACTTCTACCTTCGTCAACTTTGCTAGTCTCGTTTTTTACTGATTAAATACAGGGTTCAAAATGCAGTAGATTTGGCAACAAATTTTGGATTGACATTTGGTCAAAAGTCCATTCTGTTTGCTTTGACAAAACTACAGAGAATTTTAAAGTAAACAAATCAGTTATTTTCTAAGAGAAACATTAAATCGTATGGCTCATTTGACCTTTTGGCCAAGTCGATGCTCTGTTGCCGGAGTGTAATGCAGTTCTTGGTAATCCCTTTCATCATAAGCCAATTAGCGCTAATTGCAACTAATTGGCGTTTGAAACTCGAAGGAGAGTGTTGAAAATAAAGTGTTCCATGACTGGATATGAAGTACATAATGGCTTAAACTCTCACTCGTGGAAGACACGTCTGAGAGTCAACATTATTGAGGGGGATAATTGAGCTGGTTCTGAGAGATGTGTTGGTGAAAACAAACCAAATGCCAAATGGAGTTAACTACCAAAGGAACCTGACTGCAGTGATGTTACTAATGGAGCGGAGATTCACCTCCGTTGCCGGGTCGCAATTGAATCAATTTGCCCAATGAATGCGACCTCATTGGATTTAATACGTGCTCAGCGCATCTCTCTCAATTCTCTAGACTCGCACTCGTCTCCCATTTGGCACCTAGGACCGCCTTTTATCCAACACTTGGCACCTGGGATGCCTGTTCCCGTAGCCAGCAAATCGTTTAGTTCCTCATCTGATTATTATGCAGGAGCAAACACGAGCTCGTTTAGTGCGCGGGTAAACGCCAACAGAGATTCGACTTACTATGGGAATCAAGTTTAATATTTTGTCACTAACTCCGAAAAATTACAGCTGTAGATTTTAAAACTATCTAGAGTATAAGTTTGACTTTATTAATATTTTGAATATTTTTTTAACTGTCTATGTATAAGCGTGTTGATCTTAAGAGCTAGACACACCAAATTTGCAATTTTCAATATTAGATATTATTTAAGAATAATAAAATAAAATTTGGAGAAAATCCAGTTCAATAATATTAGATAGAAAGAAAGAAATATAGATAGAAAGAAATTTCTTTCGAATAGTAAGATATTTATTTTTATTTCTGTAAAATAGTTTTTGCCGTTTTGAATTAATTGTTTTAATTTGAAAATTTTGTTAACAATGTTTCCCACTTTGAATTTTCCTATATACATACATATATTTCCTAATTGTTTGCTCCTCAGTTTTACTTTCCAAATTTTGATATTGTTTGTAATATCGGCTTAGATTCTTTTAATTGAAGTATTGAGTATTTATCCCATCGTGCCATCCTGCGTTCTTCTTTCGTCCTGCCACACCCTCTCATGATGTTGCACTCCCCCCCAAGAGGAAGAGAACTATTATGGAAGCAACCTAATTAGCTTGTTGTATTTTGTTGGCAGTATCCAGTTGCCAGTGGCCAGTTGCTAGTAACATTCGGTGCTTAGTCAAAGTCCCGTCCTCAATTACGTCTAGGCACACGCCGATTGCTCAGCAGGCGATGACTATATGGATTTGTACCACTGTTGGCCATCTGTGTTTTGACTTGGCCAGAACCATAACCATAACCAGTAACAGCAACAGATCCAGCTGAATGTGAATGTGAGCAACGTGTACACAAATAATATGCGCATATTCATGCTAATAAATGTATTCACATTGTGCCAGAGAATAATTAGGGGAAACGGGAGAGTGAGATGAGAGTTCTCCACATGATTCTGCTATGTCAATAGACCAGATGGAGGGGAAAGGGAAGTCTGAGGACTGTCAGACCAAATTATGGCCCACTGATTGGCGCAGATGTCAATTAAACTGTCAAAAGCCAATCGTGCTATCTAATTGATTCATGGCTTAGTTAACTTATTAGTTTAAGTGTCTTGCCAGCTATATAAATGCCTTAAGTACTTTGCTTTATTCGACTGAACTATTTTCCATTCTTTCACTTTCTCACTTGCTTTCGTTCTTTCCTTATCCTTTGCAGTGTCTGTTAATTTTTAATTCTTTGTTCATTTTAGCGCTTTGCATTTGAGATAGAAAAGAAAAGTTTTCTTGGCTCAAGTTGAAGTAGATTAAACAAGTTTTCATGCATTTAATGCACTCACTTTACGAGCACGAAATACAAGAAATGTTATCCAACTATTCTTAAAACTTGCGAGTTCTTTGTTAACAAAATACAGGTTCCTTTTAGGCCACAATGAAAGGAATTTGGGCAATCAAAAACATTTGAAAGTGGTAGAAGAGACCACAGTCGACTAAGAGAGACCCGGTAGCTATTCGTTAATTGACTGAAATTTAAAATGATAATGAAATAAAATTATAGTTAAATAAAGAAAAAATGAAATTTATATATATATATATAATTTTTGATGCTGATGAGCAATTTCTATACTTTGCCTGTTACACAGCCTTTGCTGTTGACAAACTTGAATGACCTTTTGTACTGTTTGAAGTACAGGGTCTCACACAAGTGCAGAAGAAGGAGAAGCAGCAGCAGCTCATGCATTTCTCCTCAAATTGAAGTCAACGTCAAGTTTTGTGGTCGTTTAACAGGCGACTGGCAAATGACATTGAAGCTTATTTGTGGCATTGGAGTCGGCGACTCATCGCGCATTTGATTTTGGTCTGGCTTATGGTTATGCCAATCATTATGTTGATGGTTACGGTTATGGGGCACTCGATTAAAGGCAGGATGGGATGCCATGCTCTCGTATTATTATGCCCATTCGTGGTAATCGAAATTCAAACGGCTTGCGGTCATGCCAACTATTTTCTTGTTGGGGCCAAGACTTGAAGACTCGACCAGCTAACGGGTTTATTACGTGATCAAATCTTTGACAGATGTCAGGCGTTTTCATTTGATTTCGACAGTTCGACAGCTCTGGGAATATTGGGCCAGCATCATTTTTGGCCATTTATTTATTTTCGTTTTTTATTTGAGGACATGGGAAATGCAAATATTGGCAGGTTTTAAATTAATCGCACCCTTCAACTTGTCGAATGTCTCGCGATTAAATAAACGAGACGAAATGTGGAAGCACAAGCGAATAAATACCTGTCTATCTGTCTGTCTGTCTGTCTGTCTGTCTGCCTGTCTGTCTGTCTATCTTGCTGACTGTTTCCCTGACTGTTTACCTCTCTGTCTGTCCGTCCGTCCGTGTGTCGTGCTGACACTGACGCTGACTCGTTGACTGACAGAAAACGCAAGCAACTGTCAGAGTTTGCAAATTCATTCCAGATGTAAACATTCCCATAGGAAGCCATTTCACACAAGTTTCATGTCTGTTTGCTCAAAATGCAGCAACTGCTTCTGACATCGACATCGACATTGGAACACACACACACACACGCACACACACACATGTAGATATATATATATATGTATATGTTTGTGCATGTGAATTAGAAGTATGTGCAGAGCACAGGTAAAGGTACAGGTTCAGGTACAGGTAAAAGTACAGGTGGAGCTGGCAATATTTGGCCTTTATTGCTGTCAGAACTACCAGCAGGAGAAGCCGAAAACTTTTGACTTTCTCGTTTCTCGTTCGAAACGACGAAATAAGCCAAATCGCTTCCAAGTCCAAGTTCTTTTCGGCATAACACCGAGAGCCGTACACCTTTACCCATATCATGAGATATTCATATGTATAATTGTTTCATGCCTCGGCACGTATACGCAATTATTACGTATACGTATACGATTTCACAAGCATTTTCGTTGAGCATCAATGAAATCTCATTCTCAGAGTGTGTGTGTGTGTGTGTGTGTGTGCAATTAAAGTGAAAATAGAGACTTAGTCTTAGTCTAAATGGACTTAACTTCTTAATGCAACTTTTAATCGTCCTCAGCAGTTAGAGAAGCCTACACTTAAAAAAAATCATACTAAAAGCAAATGAACAAATAGTTTTTCATTTTTGAAATTTATTTTAGAGCATTTAGGAAGAACTTCTTTTTAAATAATTCATGACAACATTAAAATATTGTTTTTTTTTTTCAATTTAAGGGCACTTTAAATAACAGAAAAAATGTTCTAAGTGTACAATTCAGACAGAAAAATAATGAAAAGGAATAGGGAACTGGGAACAATGAAACGAAGAGAGTGTAAAACAAGCCTCAACTCAAATGGCCCCCTTCTCTCATTTACACTCTCTCTTTCTCTCTCTGACTCTGACTCTCTCTCTCTCTCTCTCTCTTATCGCATCGAGTGATGGCTATTCACGTTATTTTCATTGATTATGTCAGGAAAATAAGTTTACTTTGGAACATTATTGGTTCCATTCAGAGCAACAAAAAGTCAACTTGTCAAAATGTTCGAAAGCACTTAAAACTTTTACGCAGTTTGTTGTTTTCTTGTTCGTAGTTGAAACGACGAGTAACATTATGGCATTTTTCCACTAAATCTACATCTATATCTACATCCAGTTTGCCGTAGGGTTGTCGCTGGTGCTTAGGGTTGTCGGTCGGTCACTCGGCCGCTCTTGGTGCGCCAATTTCGCACTTTCCTTTTCGCAACAGCGAAGCCGACAAAAAAAAAGGCATGAAATATTCCTTAAAAAAATACTTCAAGTGCTCCCATTGAAGCAAAGGGGGCAGTTTGGGGCAATTCAAGCACTTTCCCTCCACTCACAGTCATTCGCAGACTTTGGCAACTCTGCTGGCAGCTGGCCTGATCTCGAATGCTAACAAGGCAATTGAAAAGCATTTTTCAATAAGTAGTGAGTGGAAAAAGGAATATCAAACGTTGTTAAGAAACAAAAAACTGGTCAAAAAAAAAAAACAAAGACTGGTCAACTTTCCCATTGCGGCATTTGGTAAATTGTAACATCATTTGGCTCAACTCTCGATTCACAGCCTCAAAGTTCTGCATCGATAATCTTTGTTTGCCCGTCAACTCTACCTTGGTCAATGTCTCTCCACAAAAGAGGTCAATTAGTGTACTAACAAACTACATCGTTTAGATCGTTTAGTTGGCCATGAGTTGAATGGAGATGTCACATTGCTCTAGTAACTGACACTTGACATATTTGTATAGAATTGTAGATTGAAGATTAATAATCGTCATTTGCATCAGTTACTTCTATCTACACTCTGAGAAAAAACACACATGGAATAAATAAATATAGTTACTTTTGATTTCAATAGCTATTGAATTATAATTAAATTTAAATTATTTGAATTTACTTAAAAACACAAATAAATTGAAAAGGATTTTTTTCAATTTAAATAATTGTAAAATTAAACTTTGTATTCTAAATAGTATTTATATTTAAATCTATGAATTTTCTCAAGTTGACCACTGCCCACAATTAGAGATTTGGTTTCGACCACAATTTGACAGAGATTGCAGCTTAAATTTAATTGAAATCAAAGTTGAGTGTAAATAATCTGAGTCTTCTTGTATTTGGCAATGATTCTAAAGAATGGATGCTCCCATTTTCAGTGGCTATGGAAAGGAGAGAGTCGCACGGAAGTCCGATAATTTATGCGAAACACTTTCTGATGCCGCCACGGTTCGTTGAGTGTAACCCTTGTTTGAGGTTGAGCAATAAAATGAAATATTTATGCCTTAACATTAAGGGATTTGGTTTTTGCCTCTGCGAGAATTCGTGCACAAAATGCCTATGTCCATGCATATATTGTGTATATGTATGTGTACTCGAATGTTGGGATATATCATGTTGCCACGTAACACTTTTGACCTGACCCGATTCCTGCAATGATCCTTCCCTGCCCCCTCCCTCTCCGTTAACTGAACTCAACTGTACTCGGGCCTTGCCTTGTTGTGGGTGTATTGCGGTTAACATTTGGCCACACCGGCTTATTTATTGCATTCGAGGCGTTAACACGAAGGCATTTTGTGGAAATGGAAACTAAATAGTCGTGGTTAAATTATTAAATGCCCCATCGCGCAGCCTCTGTGTGGCAGAGTGGCCAAGTCTCAATATCCATCGTTTTTCTTTACGATCCAAAGTGTTGCCTATAAAAATTTACTGCTACACAGAATGAGACACACTCATACAATCAGACCCCTACACAGTTTGAGTGTATTCATGTTTGTTTGCATAAATGAATGCAAACATATAATTCCAGTGTATTTCAGCAAGAGCTGTCCAATAAATACATTCATACACATTCAGAGATAGTTGTGCAAATAAATATATGTATGTAGTACTTATAGTAGACAAACCATACGAGTTCTCGAATAGTTGCCCAAAGTGTTTGGCAATACTTTAAATATTTTATGAGAGCCAGCGAGAGTAGGAGAGAGAAAGAGAGAGAGGGGTAGAAGAGGGAGAGAGAGATTATGATGTAACGATTTATGGGCAGCTCATCGGGATGAGCTCAAATGCAAACATTCAGTTGTCATAAAGTCAAAATAAAACTACATTTATTTATGATTTTCATAGTGTTCATAAGTTTGCATATCTGACTGTGAAAGGGTGGGGCTTATTGAGTACTGAGTACTGAGTACTGAGTATCTGAAATATGAGTCTCACTTTGTATTAGTGCAAAAGTCAGTCAGAAAAGTCAAGCTTAAGCAGTCGCGATTTATTGAGTAAATGAGAGATTTCAATAAAGAAATTTAAAAGGAGAATCCGTGAACTTGGAATTAGTATTAGTATTTTACTAAGTGTCAGTTAATATATTTCATTAAAAAAACAGAGTTGTTTTAGTAGAATCTTTAAAGAATTGTCATTCAATTTAAGAATTTGATCTTTAATTTTTTATATCTATTGAATAATTATCGTAAGTCTAATTAATTCTTTTATTCGATTATTTACATTAATAATACTGTAGAAAAGTATTAAAAGAGGCTTTTTAATTTAGTTTACAATTTATTTAGGTATATTTTATTATAAGGAAAGTTTTTTAAAAACTAATGTAAGCTAAATTTATATTAAGTTTAAATAATTCTTTTACTTCTCAGATAAGTTAATGATGATTGATAAGTCTGATGAGTGCAATTGTGGCCATGTGGTCAACTCGAGATGACTTCAAAGTCAAGCAAACAGATTTATATTTTTAAGTGCCATAAAAATGTATCTTTCATGCAAAATAGAGACTTGTTTTAGTGCTTAGTCAGCATAACTAACCCAATTATAAGTGTTCTTGATGCTCTTCAGTGTCGATGTCGATGTCGATGCAAACAGGAAGGCCGAGAATAGTAATAAAAATCAAACTCGAATTCGAATTCGCAAATAATGCGACATTTGCATGCTCTAAGTTGTCTTTATTTGATTGTCAGTTTATGTGGAGTCATTGAGGGAGATGCCACCTACTAGATAGATAGACAGAGAGACAGATGGACAGATGGACCAACCTGGCCTCAACCAGGGCCAAAACGAATAGAACTCGCAGCCGCAGCATTCACTTCATATTTGTCTGCCACTCGAGTCAAATCACACATTGATCATAAACTAACAAAATTGAAAAATAAAACACAAACTGAGAAGTTGTGTGAGTTGAGTATAAAAGTGAGCTGAGACACGCGGCGGTTGGTCAGTTTATAAAGTGGTCGCGTCTGAGAATATCATCATTATTAGAATTGTCATCATCATGAGAACGAGTCCGATTTTGGGTCTGTTGATTTGCAGTGTGATCATCGTGAATGTGGCTAATGCCAAGCCGTTCTTCATTAAGGTTTTCGCGCCGAGTAGTGGTAAAAGTTGATTGCTTAAAAGTGCTATATAGAGCTAATTATCGTACATCATTTTTGTGTAGGCTACTCCTATCAGTCGACTCCAACAGCGGCGCCCGCCAACACGCAGTTCATCTCGAATCTGATATCCCAGAAGCTACAACTGTTGACCAGCTTCCTGCAGGCCAAGTCATCGCTGGGCAACAGCTTTGGCTTCACCAAGACTTTCGCATTCAATGGCCCAGCAACGACGACGACGGCGACGACGACCACGACGTCAACAACAGAGAGTCCGGTAAAAACTCAGAGCCCAGAGGTAAACACAGATTTTATACCGGAAGTTAGCTCCAGCACTCAATCTGTGTTCACGACAACAACAGAAGACGACGACGACATTGCGACGCCGAAGCCTACAGTACATCCCCTCAGGCCAATTACAACAACAACAACAACAACAACAGCGTCTATTTCGACGACAAATTCGACGCCAGTAATTCCAGAGGAGAGCAGCACCGAGGAGGAGCCAATGGTGGAGACTACAACTACAACCGGAGTGACCCATGGATACTCTTCCCAGACGCCGACCACTGAAGTGACCCATGGATACTCTTACCAGACGCCGACCACCGAAGTGACCCATGGATACTCTTCCCAGACGCCGACCACCGGAGTGACCCATGGATACTCTTACCAGACGCCGACCACCGAAGTGACCCATGGATACTCTTACCAGACGCCGACGTCCCGCCTCGTCGACAGCAACACCGTCAGAACATACTACTAGGCCTCTTCTTATTACCAAATCCACTTCAAATTATTTGTAGGTATATGAGGCTAAATTGTAAGTCTGAATTATGACTCGAAACTCTGTTCAAGTCTGTGAATAATATTGCTGTTAACTACAAGTGAAATTGTTTTTCTTATTTAAAAAAAAAAATACTTTCCTAAAAATCTGCATTAATTATATTGATTGTTTTTACTCATTATAAAATTAACAACTTAAACACAAATGAATCTTGAGCTCACAACTAATTTTTAGTCACTCGAACTTACACATCTTCATGTTCTATTCTTTTTCTTCAAGATCAATTCATGTTTTGTGCCTCACATGCGGAAGTTAAATGATTCGAGTTCCCACACATTGCTCCTATTCACAATAGGCTCTTCTGTTCAGCCAATTAGCATAGAAACCTGTTTTTTTTCGGTTTCAGTTTGAGTATTAGTATAAGTTCAACTCAACGACAGACTGACTAAATAAATACTAATTCAAATTGAAACTCATTCTTACCAATCGATTCAAATTGATTATTTAGTTAAACTTTTGTCATATTTGGCACAATCTGAACTTTAAGCTGAAAATATTCAAAGTGAAGTTGCAGTTTTAAGATCTAGTTATTTCTGGTGATATTTATAAATCTTTATAAAATGTATACATAAATTATGTTATTTCTAAAAAGGTTTCTAGAGCATCCACACTTTATTCGTTTGCTAGAGTTTCAAGGTTAAAAACCGGATGAACCACTTTAAAGTCAAATTAACTAACATCAAACACACTTATTTATCATTTTTAAACCAACGTTCTTTTCCTTAGGTCTGTCTTAGAACAAATGAGTTATGTAAGAATATTTTAAATACCTCACTTTTTAGGGCTTTGTAACTTAATGAGAAGTCTCTTTGCACATTACTGTAAACTGTCTGATGGAAACAGGTTTTTTTTTGGTAATTTAGCTAACTAGTTTGATAAACAAAAGAAGCTATCGAATGAAGGTTAGTGTTAAATCACATATAATACATTCATGTCCTCTCTAATTTATCTAGATGCATCCACAGTAAGTCAAGCTATTATTGTGACAAAAAATAAGCATATTTCCAAGCGAAATGTCATTTTGATCATGGTTTGGCCTCTAAGCTGATTCTGCATTCAACATTTTTTAGCTGTGAGATTTTTTAAATTTTCAAAAATTTGCCAATTTTCAATACTTACCCCTTTACATATCTTTCAATTTTTCGAAGTCTAGTAAGTTTGTCATGTCTTAAAATATTTCGATAAATAATGTCTTTTTGAACATTCTTTGGCCTCTAAATGGATTTTACATTTAAATTTTTATTAATTTAGAGATTTTCAAAATGTTAATAAAATTAGCCAATTTTCCATACATACCCCTTTACATATTTTTAAAAATTTTGAAATCTTGTAACTTTGTCATATATTAATATATTTCGAAAAGCAATGGTTTTTTGAACATTTCTTGGCTTTTAAATTGATTCTGCATTAAAATTTTTCTGAATTTGGAGATTTTTAAAATTGTCAAAAATTTGCCATTTTTCCATACTTACCCCTTTACATATTTTTTAATATTTGAAAGTCTTGCAACTTTGTCAAATCTTAACATATTTCAAACGGCAATGCCTTTATGAAAATTGTTTGGTCTCTAAATTGATTCTGCAGTTAAACTATTTCTAATTTTAAATTTAAAAATTTCCCTATATATATTTTGAAAAACTTCGAAGTCTCGTACCTTGTACAATTGCAGACTCGTTCATTGTTATTGGCCCTTCAAATATATGTAGAAGAACTTAATGGTAGCTAAGGCAATTGATATGTTGTTAGAGTCGACTATAATTTAGTTGGAACATTTAGACACCTCGGGTTATAGTGGCCATCGATTTTTATTGTGGTAAAATCAAGTAGAGAAAAATATGAAGCCATTAGATGAGACACAATGTTGTCTGAGGTTGTTTGTCTGACAGGACACGTGCTCGATAATTGAGCAGATTTGCGAGTTCACTGGCTCAAGGAGGTGAAGAGGGGACTCATATGTCCTTGGAGGTGGCAGCCTTGGACTGCGATAACATAACTAAAAGGAGTTGGGACTCAACAGCTGCAGGACTTGATGTTGCTCCTATGTCCATTAGGGTCGTTGTACAGATTTCGATTAAATGTGTTTCGTTGTAAGTATTTTATGCCCACTCAATTTACGAGGGCCGTAAACTAAGTAGAATTACAGACGCCCCCTCGGGTCATAAATATTTTATGATTTAAAGCGAGCCAAGTAACAATAGAGAGAGAGAGAGAGAGAGAGAGAGATACTTTCATTCCATCTACCTCTAGGACCCTAATGTATTCTCTTAGAGAAGCAGTTGAGTTGCCTTCCTACCAAGTGGTGCTAAGATCATCTATTTTACTTTTGGAAAGATAAGCGTCTTCGTGTTCCTTAAGAGCTCCTCTGATTTATGTTAAAATCCACTTAACGCTAATAAATCACTTTAATGCTGCACATCGCCAAAAGGTTCCCGAATCTCATGAACAAGTATTCATTATTCAAAATCGTGTACTCAAATTAATCGCTGGGGAGAAAACAACAAAGTACTTGAATGGGGGTGTGTCTTTTGTGGAGGATCTCTTTTGTTTTCATTTGCTGGAAATGTTAAGTGAAATTTGTTAGGAAATCAACTAGCTGGAAATCAGAAACTCTTTTTCTTTTGTGAAATCATTCTCAATTTTCCCCTTATTGCATTTGCCGCGTTGTAAGAAATGAAATTCATAGCGAGTATTGTGGCATCATGTGTCAAAAGCTATTTGTCATTCCCGGAATGGACTAGGAGAGCAGCTTTTACCTCCAAGTTGTAGGTGCTCCCTCCGTCTAAATGCAGATGAGGCCTCGGAGAAGAGGGCGAGGGGCTTCCAAGAGAGCTTTCAAATAAAGCTGGGGAAATATTCTCACTGCTTGCCTGTCTGTCTGGTGAATTGTAAAATTTTTGAAAAGATATGCAGCAGCACGTAGCCACATAAATATGTTTGCATATGAAGCTGCCGAGGGATTTTGGTTTCGACACACAGTGGTCCATTTGGTCATTTTCACTGGGATTAATTCATCTTTGAAATTCTGAAATTTTGCCAATTTTTCTTTATGTTATATAAAACAAAATGTAGCATTTGTGCTGCACAAATTAGTTTTTGTGAAAGAAAAAATCATAAAATATATATGTGGCATATAAAAAACCATATAAGTGTTTTAGTTGCAAGTGGAAAAAGTGTAAATAAAATATAAAGAAATATTTGAGTTTTGAAAAGATTTAAAAAAATTGAAGGGCTTCGAAAATGTTTAAAAAATAATGTTTTAGACATTTAAAAAGCAATCCATTGATTTTCTGCTGAACAAATTATCATTTTGATTTGAAGTTCTTAATAAAGCGCAGCTAAAACTTAACAAAAGGACCACAGTGCGCCACCTACCTCCCACACACTCACACTCACACACACACACACACATATACATACAGCATACAAGCATGCATTCAATAGTAAGAATGTCGGGCACTGCGAAGCAAACGCAAACACAAACAATGACACCCACAAGAGAGCAACAACAGTTGAATGACAAAAGATGCCGCATCACAACCCCCGCCCCCCACCCTACACTCCACCACCCACTGGTCCACCCAGTCACACAAAGTGGCACCGCACATGATGCTGCGTGGAAATATTATAGCCAACGTGGCGTATGAGCGACGTTTTTCTTTTATGCAAAATGACATTGGCAATGGCACTGGCAGTGGGAATGGGAATGGGAATGGCATGACTGTGGTGTCGTGGTGCCGTCAATGCCACCACGGTGGTGCAGTAGTGTATCATATTGGAAACCCATCGGCACATAAGTGCGCAAAAGAAAGAGACGGAGACATCTTAAGCGGTCGCAGCTGTCGAGAGTGAAACCAAAATGTGCACTGGGAATTCGAATTGTCGGGGGTGTAGGAAAAGGAATAGGAATAGGTAAAGGAGTAGGAGGAGTGCCAAGCGAAAAGTCAAGTCTTTCTTTTACTATGAAGCCACTAAAAATACGTTAAAACAATGCTAGATATATTCGACTATTCGATATGCTTTTTATTAAAACAACAAGGCGAATTTCAGCTGAACTTGAGACTCGTTCAACCTGTGAATATACTCACTGGAGGTGTGTACTCGTACAGGGTACAGAAAACTGAATACGAGTTGATAGTACACATTTGGTTTGGCATTTCCGTTCATTCAGTTTGTCATTGTTGTCAGACTCTGTACTTGAAATTTGTAAAGGGTGTGTTAAGTTTGTTGTATGAGAACATTACTCAGACTCCTTAATGTTATCTTTTCTATTCTTGATCAGCAGCAGATACTGAAAACAAAAAATGGAACTTGGCTGATAATTTACTGTAGACTCATTGGCTTGGCTGGAATCTCAAATGGGTTCGATTCCCGCATTTCTAACTGAATTGTTTAGTACTGGGACTCTCGCAGTCGAGTTCGCTCGGTGTGTTTTTTGTGTGTTTTCCTGCTGATGCTGCACGCGTCTCCATCAGAACCCGCTGTGGCTTCCAAATTTGCGTTGGAATGGCAAATAACCTCACTGTGAATAGGGAATTCCCTCCCTACCTTCCTCCCTCTTCCCCAACGGTTCTATTAATATTGCAAAGGGAAAAGCATATATTTATATGGTACACGATACACTTGAGTCCGTGGTATGCAAAAGGAAGAGATCTAAAAACCATTTGCTGGTCAGGGGATGTGACTGCCATGTGCCATGTGCAAGACTCAGAGTTCTTCATCAACTGAGATAGAAAGAGATAAAGAAGATGAGTCAGATGGGGACAGATGTCAAGTTGGAAAGTTTCTCGATCTGGTCACCTGACTTCATTGTTAAGTTCTTTTTCGAAAATATTGTGTTTTTATGACAAAGGACATAACAATTATCATTTGAATTATATTGGACTGTCTGTTGTTTTTCGGAGAAACTTTTCAACTAACTGATGCACTCGAATAGCCGTCTCTCTACTTCCGACTCCCATCTCTTCTGTTTTCGTTTGAGCAATAACAATAACCACAATGCCAGACAGCTGGATACTTCTTGGACACGGACAACATTCCCACTCCCCACTCGAATTCCATTTAAGAGACAACAACAAAGTCCGCAAACGGCATTGAAAAAGTTATTTCTGAACTAACTTTTGTGCAACTTTTTGTTGCATATTTAAAACGGGTTTACGCGCAACTCTTCGAGCTGAGGCTGTGAATGAAATGAGATAACTTTGCAAATATGTATATTCAATTACCTTTTGCCTTTTCCCTGTCCAGAGCTTGAGTCAGGCTATCGTGTGAGGCCCCATTTGTAAACCTTCCCCGAGGTACAACGAAATGATAAAGATGCTGGCCGAACCCATCGAATGTTGCTTAACCCAAAAGAAGGCCAGGAAAACAAAAAAAAGGCGTAGGACCTTTGAGACATTTCAGATGTGTTGTGGCCAGTTACAATTTGGACAAATGGATTCTCAGCGCTGTCGTCTTCACTGTCATCAAAGGACCCAAAGGCGATGCCTGCCTGACTTTCGAAAATAAATTGACACCACAGCGTCGAAGCGTCAATGTGTCTGGCATTAACGTGGCGCTAAACACACAACGACGAATACCGCAAATCCCCTAGAGTCTAAATAGTCCAGGCTCAGCATCATTCGATATCCATCAATGGCATCAATCTACAAGGTTCTTCCCTTCCACTCCCTTCCACTCTCTCCAACCCAAATCCAAGTGCCCAACCAATTGCCCCAATCAATTGAGTGCCGAGTGCTGAGAGAAGAGCATAGAGAGTCGTTGACTGCTGAGCGTTGAAGTAGAAAGTCAACAAGCTCTGTTCTGACTTTTGGCTTACATCCTGCAACGCGGATAAGTAATAACAACAAGCGGAAGAGGCTACAGGAAGAGTTGCCGACTATAAGATACCTGGTGTAAAATATTTAAAAATATATTTGATGAATCTAGATACTTTAAACTTTATAGGAATACTAAATATTGCATAGTTTTATGCGCTCGCTTTTTTCTTCATTTAAAACAACTATAAAATCGGACATATGTATCAGAATTTAAAGCGATTAAGTTGGATAATAGCTAATAGTAATTAAAAAAATAAGTCGTTGTATTAAAAATGTGTTTCCAAATAAAAATGAATTGCTTTATTTTCTAGAATTCTGGATTCTTCACAAACAAAAAGACGAACTGAAAGGCAAAGCTAGATAGACTCTGCTGTTGATGCTAATAAAGAATATGTATACTTTATAAATGTACACTACAACGAAACCAATATACCCTAGCACTTCGCGAGCAAAGGGTAGACAAATCCCGACTTTTATCTGGCTAATGGCAATATCTCTAAGCAGGATACTTTGCAATTTTCGGCACAACTTACAACTAGCGCGGTTGACAGTGCGTATACTTAACAAAATTGCGTATACGCCATGTCTGCCAAGTTTGACAAGCAGATTATTTATAGAACATGGCAAGTACTGCTGCGATGTAGTCGGCTTAGCATTAATTGCCTCAATTCAACTTTCAACTATCGAGAGAGAGAGAGAGAGAGAGAGAGCGAGAGAGAGAGAGTTGAGAGAGCGATGCCAAAACAGATGAGGACGGGGTTAAAAATGTGCGGCAATGTGGCAATTGGCCATAAACCGGATATGCATTACAGTTTCTAATGAGGCAATTGTAGAAATAAGCTGAACGTGCCACCAACAAGGTCGACAAGGACTCGGGCAATCGCAATCGCTGTGGCAGGTAGAGTTTAAGGTAAATGGAAAGGGAAGGAGAGTGTTGCTCACGACTGTGGCGAGATAAAAGTTTCTTATGTTATTACCCGAACGTGTTTGTTTGTAACAGTTTCACAAGTTTTTGCACGGCGAATGCCGGAAAAGCATAAACATTCTTCCATTTCATTTTCATTTCCATTTCCATTTTCACAGCCAGCACCACATTAAAGTGAGCCACTTAAGAGTGGTCCTCTCGACAAGGACTTCCCCTTTGAATCGAATCGAATCGAATCGAATCGAATCGAATTGCATCGAATCTATTGAGGGCAGAGTTTTTGCGGCTTTGCAACTTTGACTATGCTGACAAGTTGGTAAAACCCACTAAATTCAGCGGCATCGCAATCGAAAACCAATTGGCAGATGGTTTAACCAACCACTTTGCAACTGGCAACCAGAGACAAGACAGGCAATAAATAAATACTTATACTTACTATTTATATATATACTCGCATAGCATTTCAATTACTCCCACATACTATATATTCTCTCGCCATATCGCCGTTTAATCCTCCGATGGCTTAACTCTTCAGCAACTCGAATACTCGCATTGACAGTCCAGGGGTTAATTAACCAACGTCCACCACAATGGGCCATAAAACCACACACAACACTGACAGACAGATGCCTTAACTATAAATAGATCTAGCAACTAAAAGGAAATTCTGTCTACGGCATGTCGAAGACTTGATACTCTTGCCGAACTTTAAAGATTTACCAAAAATTATTATTGAGATTTAATATTTCAGACATATTTTCTTAATTCGCAAAATCAGCTGCCATAAATTTCTTGCATATTTGAACAAAATTTTGAAGTTGATGTATGTATATTTAATTTAATAAATAAATTTATTTAATTTATTTCGACAACTTTTAATTTCTTTTTCAAGTAGGCCATCAAATATATAGGTCAAAGGAGTCAGGAAAATGTTCTGTTCTGTCCAGAATTATTCCGAGATGCTGTTCTCGAAACTGTGTTCCCCTGTGACCATTTTGAAGGGAACACAATTCACTTGGCTGAAGGGGCCATCGGACCGTTTAACTGTGTTTTGCCGCTGCTGCCAATGAAAACATCAACCCAAATATGGCTAACGCCTTTTTGGCTAAGAGCAACGCCTGGCCGTCGTCCAAGTGCGAAGCGAGTCTCTGACGGGGCTTTCCACGCTTTTCCTGTGGCCCTTAATCTAGATTATGTGCCCTTCGAAAATTCAATGGAAATGGAAAATGGAAATAATAAGAACACTGCTCAACATGTTCAATTCGCTGAAAGTCATATGTGTGTATGAGTGTAGTGTGTGTGTGTGTGTGTGTGTGTGTGTCGAGTACCTGGCGATTGCAATGGCTGCCGATTGCCGAAAAGGATGGCAAGAGAGAGAGAGAGAGAGAGAGGGGAAGAGAGAGAGAGAGGAGGGCAACTTAAAGTGGGATTTTGGCTTAGTTTTGGCCATTTTGATATTTTCCATTTATTCGCTGGTGTTTTGTTTGGATTTGCTAGTTGGTTTTTTGGGGCTTGGCTTGAAGACATAACCGTTTACTGCTGATGCCACCACAGTTTCCAATAAAATAAATCCCCCTCCCCCTCCCCGCTGAGTCCCACGTTTCCCCCCAAGGCCACCACAACATAGAATTGCACGGTGCTGCTCGGCCTCAATCTTTTTATGCTTTTTCTTTTTGGAGCATTACATTTTGATGTCATCCAATTTAAAGTTGAATTTAATTAAAGCTTCGACTGCGCATATCCTTAGATCCTTTGACTGTTTGCTCAATAGATGCGCGCTTCAAGCGATTTGCTTAATCAATCGTATTATTGAAATCGCAAAACTCAAATCCATTCAAATTAGCAAAGAGAACGCATTTAACAAAACAATTTCACTTTAATTGTATTAAGTAGATTGGATCTTGATGCATGAAAGGGTAATTATAAAATCATGTAAATGAGTGAGATTATCATGGAAAGTGAGTGAGTGAGTGGGAGATCTCCCACTAAACAAAAGAGAGAGAGAGAGAGAGAGATTACTCCACAGTCACGGACTTGGCCAAGTTACGCGGACAGTCGACGTCGCAGCCGCGCAGCACGGCGATGTGGTAGGAGAGGAGCTGCATCGGGATGACGGTCAGGATGCCCTGCAGGCAGTCGACGGTGCGGGGAATCTCGAGGTGCCGTGAGGAGAAGGCCTTCGTCTCCTCGTCGCCCTCCTCGCAGATGATGATGGGACAACCCTTGCGGGAGGTCACCTGCTGCAGGGCATTCATGCACTTGACGTAGACGGGATCACGGAGCACGATCATCAGCACGGGCATCGAGTCATCCACGAGGGCCAAGGGACCGTGCTTCAACTCTCCGGCCATGATTCCCTCACTGTGCATATAAGTCAGCTCCTTCACTTTCTGTATGGGACGGAAACAAATTAGAAAATCATTAGATTTGCCAAAGTTATCAAACAAAGACGAATTATTAAGAATACCAATGCCTTGATTTGCTTCAGACTAGAGTTCAATTAACTCTTCAATAGTACGAATACTCGTAGTATATTTATTTATTACAATTTTCTATTCTTTTTCAATCGATTTGGTCCCAGTATTTTTTCCAGATTTTTTTTAATAAATAATAATTGATTTTGAGTTCTTTTCTCCCTACCCAATTTATCTCGTTCCAAATTTCCATTTTCTTAATATATTTTGATTTGATCAAATTTGTATCTACTAATTATAACATTTTTTATATTGTATTCCTAAATATTTTCCCCAATAGATTTGCTAGGTTATATTTGAAAAAATCGTATGATTGTCCAAGAATAAGTTTTAAAAAATAATTAGAAAATTCGTTGGTATTCTTAGTAATGCTGAGGGACATTTTTGATGAGTTAAATCTATTACAAGGACTTACCAGAGCACCTTCCAGGCAGGTGGCAAAGTTGTAGCCACGACCCATGATCAACAGCGACTTGTGCTGGTAGAGATCCTTGGCCAGCTCCTGCACCTTGGAGTCGAGCTTGAGGACCTCGCGGATCTGCTCGGCCAGGTTGGAGAGGGCCTGGAGAATCTCGAGGCGGCGCTGGTGCAGCGACAGGCGATCCTCGGACATGACCAGGGCGAACATGACCAGGGAGATGAACTGCGAGGTGTAGGCCTTGGTGGAGGCCACGCCGATCTCGGGGCCGGCATTGATGTGGACTCCGCAGTGGGACTCGCGGCAGATGCTGCTGCCCACGGTGTTGGTGATGCCAACGATGAGAGCTCCCCGCTGTTTGCAGTAGCGCAGGGCCATCAAAGTGTCCGCGGTCTCGCCCGACTGCGAGATGAAGAAGCAGACGTCGTCACGGAAGATGGGCGTGTTGCGGTCGAGGAAGTCGGAGGCAAGTTCCACCATGACAGGCAGCTCGGTCAGTTCCTCGAGCAGCTGCCGTGTGGCCACCGCACTGTGATAGGATGTTCCGCATCCGATCAGCATCAGGCGACGGCAGCGCTTGATTTCCGGAATGAAGTCCTTGATGCCGCCCAGGACGATGCTGTTGCCATCGAAGCGAACGCGTCCACGCATCGTGTTGACCACCGACTCGGGCTGCTCGAAGATCTCCTTCTGCATGAAGTAGTCGTAGTTGCCCTTCATGATCTGCTGGATCTCCATCTTCAGTGTGGTGATCTCACGGGCGTGTGGATCGTCGAGGCTCTTCTTCAGGCGATGGATGCTCAAAGTGCCATCTCTAACAGCTGCCACATCGTCATCCTTTGTGTAAATTAAATCAGTATATTAATCATTTATATTCATTTGAATAATATAATTTTAATATTTATATCTAAATATACAACAAATAAACCCACAATAAAAATATGACAAAATAAAAGAAGAATTAATGTGCTAACAAAACTTACAATAGGTTTTAATTCCAATAACAAATTTAAACAAAAAGAACATGCAAAAATAAAATAGTCAGAATATCATGTCCAAATTAAGAAACAGATTTGAACAATAAGATTATGCAAAGAAAAACATAATTGAACTAAATTGTATAATTCCTATTTAATAGCAAATGAAAACTAAAGGAACGAAAAAGAATAAAATAAAATAAAACTGCATACAAAATTGCCAAATATTCGAATTGCTTGAAACCTAAGCAATGTCAGATGGATTGATATTTATCCATTTATAATAATTACCTCCAAGTAGATGACGCGATTTGTGTGCTCGATGACGGCCGAGGCGTCGGAGGCAAAGAAATACTCGACTTCCTTCTGGTCGATCGGCATGAACTCCGAGGTGCTGTCGGAACGGGGCAACACTGGCAATTCACGAGTTTGTCCGTGCGGACGTAATTCTGTTAGGATTGTTGTTGTCAAGTTGTTGACGTTGCACGTTCGGGTGGCATATACAGTGTGGCAGTTGCAATGTCGATGTCGATGTCGATGTCGATGTCGATGTCGATGAGAACGTGGCAGGCAGAACGCATTTGTCGGCGGTGCAAGCGATAGCATATATATATATATATATATATTTATATATTCGTACATGTATTTTGTTTGAGTGCATGAGTGTGTGTGTGTGTGTGTGTGTGTGTGTGTGTGTGTAAATTGGCCCAGTGTAAGTGATGGGGGAAAATCAAGAGGGGTATAATGAAAATCATAAAACGAAATTAAATAGAAAGTCAAATTCAACATTTTAGGAGGCATCTGGCCAAACATTTAGCACAAACACCACAATGTGGCCAACACCAATGAAGGAAAATGGGGAAAGTAATTTCATTTCATCAACCGAGTCTCTAAATTATGAAAAGCAATTTGTAATCAAATTTTACAAATCATATAGACAATATTTTTTTAGAAATTTAATTAGGCTTTTCGAGCACCTCTTTCTCCACATTCCGCATTCCACAAACAAAATTCCAGCTGCAATTCAAATTGCAATTCGAAAAATTCCGTCGTTGGCAAAACGTGGAAATGGATTTTAAATAAAATAAAAGTCAATTATTTCGTTTATTTCCGATTGCCGTGGTTATTGAATTAGTATAAGTATGAGTTTAACTAAAAAAATAGGTGAGTACTCGAATTACAGCAAATAAAATGAATATTGTGGCGTGCCACTAAAGGAATTTCCGTTTATTAAGTATCAACTAGAAATTTAAAGTTAAATTGTAGTATTTATTAGAATTTAGCTTTTAGATTGCCTATTTTTAGTTGTATGCTATCAGCTTAAGTTACTTTCATTATGTAAATTTACTAAAGGGAATGTGAATTAGTTAAATAAACATAAGTTATTCCTGATATTAAAATTGCTCAATTTGATAAGAAACCGACTGATAGAGAGATAGGAAAAGAAAAGGGTGGATGTACAGCTGACCAAAAGCAAATGAAGCAAATAACTGAAATATTGAAATTTGTAATTACCTTGAGGTTTGCCAGACTCGGCATCTAAATAATAGAAAAATATAAACAATTTGGAAATTATTAGATACAAGTCTAGACTTTAAGTTCAAGTAAAGGTTTTAAACAGAGACCAACACCAAAAGCAAAGGATCTAAGTAATTATTTGGGAAATGCAGAGAAAAGAATTTAGTTTGTTAACCAGACACCGACCCGAGGATTAGTTAAGATTGGGCTTAGATTGGTTGACTACCTTGATCGAGGCTCTGCTTCTTGTCGTCTATTGATTGGGGAGCCGAAGAAGGATCGCCGAAGGATGCAGTGGGGTAATAGAGTTGAGTGGAGTTTCAGAGCGACAGTTGGTTAAACGATAAAACAGAGACACATACGAGATTCGAGAATAAATAAACATATTTACATAGACATAAAAGACAATTGAAAAGAGACAGTGGAACACAAGAGTAAAAGAGACGATTTGCAAAAGCTTATCACTCACCCTTGCCATAGAGAATGGGAATGTGATCTGTGGCCAAACGAGTCTTCGTCTTGATGGCCACGAGGAGGGGGGAACTTCTGCGGGCCGCGACGCACTCGCCCGGAAAATGCTTCGACTTGACGGCAATGGCAAATGCTCCCTCCTGCAAATAAAAATAAACAATGAACAATTGTGACTTCAACTCTCTTGGATTCTTTTGCTGACTGCAGCGAATTTCGAATAGTTGCGTAAGAATTACAATAGAAAAGACAAAAATATAGCAAACCAAAAAAATTGGAAAACATTTTTGAAAAATACAATTCATTACAATTTAGGAATGGCGCTTTAATTTTTGTGTTTTGGTGAATATTTTACCATATTAAAATTAAATTTAAATATTACCAAGTTAATTAACGAAGATTTAATCAAAAATAAATTGTGTTTTTCTATTTCTTTTATTTTTAAAAAATTAAAGAATAAGATCAACTAGCAAATAAAGAAAACTCATGATTTTTAAGTAAGCATTTTTGATTTCGGATTTTCCAAGTATTATTTTTCTAAATTTAAATATCCTTATTAAATGTATCCTAATTTTTAATTACATATTTAATGTTTTCTAGCTTTCTGTTGATACTTTCTCTCAATTTTGGCATTTTTATCATATTTCTGAATAGAAATCCAATTGATGCACTCACCACTTGCTGAATGGCCTGTTCGACCAGCTCGCGGAATGAAATGTTGGGATGCTTTTTCCACAAATGATGCACCAGCTTGGCAAAGACTTCCGTATCCGTGTCCGACTCGAACTCGTAGCCCTTCTTGGCCAGGAAGGTCTTGACGTCATTGTAGTTGGTAATGATGCCGTTGTGCACCACCACAAAGCCGTTGTCTACGTCTGAGCGCTGTGGGTGAGAGTTCAACTCACAGGGCACACCGTGGGTGGCCCAGCGTGTGTGTGCAATGCCCACGTGGGTCATCACGGGTTCACTGTACTCGCCCCCGCTGAAGTCTGTGCAAAGAGTGCGATACAAATCAATTCAGAAATCCCGCTCAGCATTCAACTGTTGCTTACGCTCTTGAATTGCATCCTCGAGGACCTTGACCTTGCCGGTTCGCTTCACCATCACAATGCTCTTGCTGTCCGGGGAGTCGATGGCCACTCCGGTGGAGTCGTAGCCACGGTACTCCAGTCGCTTCAGTCCCGTCACCAACAGGTCCAGGACCTCCTGGCGCGACTTTGGCGTCAGGTAATTCAAGTATGCGAAAATTCCTGAAAAGGGAGTTGCACAAAACGAATTATTAGTAAAAATTAGTGATGTAAATCCAAACTGTAAATGTTCAAAATGAAACTTAAATGTAAATACAACTAATTTGGCCTATAAATGAATTTACAATTTTTTTTTTTATTGAAACATATGAATTAATTAATTTCATTTTTAATTTTACTTTTTGTTTATTGGACATCTTGTTCATAAATTTTATTTAAATAATTCTTAAGTTAAAATAATATATTTTGTAGACCAAAGTTATTAAAATAAATGCATAAATAAACAAATTAAATTACTCAGTGCTACTCAATACTCTGCCCATAATACTTATTGGGCAACTTCAATTTATAAAAATATATATGCATGTAAAAGTAAAAATTCGACTAACGATAAACATGCAACAAAGACATTTCGCAAGAGCTGAACCCATTGAGCTCCAGCTCCAGTTCCAGTTCCAGCCCAAATACCCGACCAGTTACCAGTCACAAGTATGAGGAAATCTGCATCTGAATCGAGAAACCAGTTTGGGGTTGGGCTTACAAGTAACTGCACCACTTGGTGGTTGCCAACTTAACTCAAGTGGCTCAGCTGGGCTTTGTGGGCGTTCAGTGCAAGTTTCAGATTCGGATTCGGATTCGGATTCGGTTCGAGTGCGAGTCGAAAGGCGAAAGGCGAAAGGCCGTCGACGCCTTTAAGCCCAATCGAGCAAATAAATAAATATCAAATTAATTGTGGCATTTGTATCCATTTGAATTGTATTCATGTGTATAATTTCCAAATTCCCATAGATCTCAATTGGCATAAAAACTGATAAATGACTTTCCCAGCATCAAATATTTTAGAGAAGTGTGCTTTAAACTCTCTGGCTTAGGCAGTGAAATATTAAAAGTATATAAGCTATTTATATGTTTAACTGATTTATTTTAATCATCAAACATGATTACAGTATTTTAAGCTATAAACATATTTGTTTGCCAAATTACTTACCACACATTTTACAGCTCAGTCAATTGGTTAATATACTTGAAATTTTCCTTTCCTGTTGTTTACCTAAATAGGGAAAAATATATTAATTATTGATCGTTTAATTTATTTTCTAGTTATTGTAACTAATAAGTAATTTAATAAATACTAATGATTACTAATAATTTATTTATATAAACAAATTAACGAGGGAAACCGCTTGACAAATTGCCCTAGCGAGGTTCATTACAAAACTACTGATAAAAGTAATTTTGGGTTGAAAATTTTACAAAATTTGTTGAACTGACTTGACTCTATGTGTGTGAATCTGTGTGTATGTGAGTGTGGGTGTGCATGTGTATGGGTGTGTTCTTATCAACTCTTCAGCTCGTCACAGTCATTCTTTCCGCTGCGGCTACCGGTCTGCTTGGTTTTCTGTAGTTGCCCATTCCCGTTCCCCTTCCCTTTTCTGTACCCACGACACCGGCTCGCAAACATGATTTCTCAGTTCTAACTCAAATGGCAATTTCTTGTTTTCAACATTCTTGTTTTGGTATTATTTATTTGTATCTTTATACCCTTACCGAGGGTATTTTCATTTGTCAGTGAATTTAATTTATTTAAACTTATTTAGAAATTAACTATAAATTGTTGAGAGAGTTGATTTTAAGTAAAATATACGTTGTTTTAAGAACAATGTGTAAGGGTATTTAGTATTCGGCAGTGTCGTAGTTCGTTATTCCTTCTTGTTGTTTCTTACAACTGCTGCTCTGCTATTGTTTTCATTTAGTTAAATGCGTTGTAGCAAGTTAATGAATTCGTATGTGTCGCCACACACATAACTGCGACTATAACCGACTTGAAGTCCGGGTGTGAGTGTGACACTCACACACACAGTTACACACCTACACACACATCCTATATATAGAATTTATGTATGTAGATTTAAATCGTACGCATAAGATCGGGTATAAATTCTGTTTTTGAATGGCCCTAACAAATTGGAATTTTTATCATTTAGCAGAAAACGTGTTTACTGCCCTGCCAATTGGGGGAAAGCAGGTAGGTGGGGTTGAGGGGGAAAGGGAGTTCTGTACGGTCAATTGAGGTGCAACACGTACAATTTCTTTGTACTCTTGCCATTAGTGAGTAGTGAGTGTGACAGAAGTCTTCAAAGCTCTCACTTGCACCCTTTGGCCACGTATTCTTCTTTTATTCAGCTGTTGTTGTTACACTGCCAGCCATCATTAATTGTTAACACACACACTCGGAGCCCCCTCCCCGCCCTTCCCATCTCTGTTTGGTTCTCCACAGTCACGCCCGTTAGCTGTGGTTGGCATTTTAAATTGCCGGCCGGCCAACAACTGAAAAAGCCAAGAGCTTGAAGTTGGCAGCAGTAATGAAACGATGTGTTTGCTTGTAATTAAACCGATTCTCCAACTGCAGAATTCATTAGTTTTCCGTTCTTCGTGTTGTTCTCTCGACTCACAACAATTGTAAACAAAACAGGGAAAGCATTTCACGTAATGAATCAAAAAAAATAAATAAATAAAAAAAACTACAGAGACACGACTTATCACTCGTAGATAAGAGACCAAACGAGTGTGGAACGATTTGTGAATACCTATGAGTACTCGCATTCACTCTTCCAATTCGATAACAATGACTATAAATTGTTGCCCGTTAAATCGATCGGAAAGATCGTAAAAAGTGGAAGAGCATTAAATTAAGTAACGCCAACAATTTATTGGCCTACGAGTTGTCCATTGAGTCCCAAAGCGATTACGCATACGCAATGGTGTCTGAGTTCCGTTGAATTAAATCCAGGTTGATTACCAATTACCTAGTGCAAATCAAGTTTATCGCCGGGGATTCTATCAATCAGTGAAATAAAGTACAATATTTCCGAATTTTAATCGCTCTTTCACGGATGTCTATTTCTTGGAATAATATCTGTAGATTGGAATATGAGCTGAACGTTATCGGGTAATTAGTTTTGAAACTGTTCGAGTTACGATCAACAAGAGATAAAAGTTTTTAAAAAAGCCAAAAACTAAAAGTCTCGGAATATCTGTAACTAAATTTTAATTAATAAAAATTAAATATAAAAGCTATGGAATATCTCCTATTGAATTTTTTAATTGGAAATTGAAAATATATGTTAATCTTTGAGTTTAAGTACAAATTTTAAATTGTATATACTGGATAAACTATAAACACATATATAGGTTTCGCCAATTTCGAATTACAAATGAGAGAAATGACAATACAATACAATCCTATTAATATTATTGACACGTTCAATGCAACGGTTTTAACTGAATTGAATTGGGGGGTTTTTTCGACCACTTGTGTAAACTCGAACTTTATTAACTTGAAAATAGTAGAACCCTCTATATATAGATCCCCGTCCCTCTCTTGACATTAAAGTCTCGACTTGTTGTTTTTATTTATTCAGTACAAAATTGTATAAAAGCTGCCACATAGGAGTATGAATAGGAGTATGAGTACGAGTATGAGTACGAGTACTCGTACTCGTACTCGTATCTAAATTCATCTCAATTGCTTGTGGAACTTGCAACTTTATTTTTTATCAGTTTTGTTTAGTAGTGTTGTTGTTATTATTATGATATGTGTGTGTGTGTGTGTGCCTGTGTGTGAGGGTGTGTGTTTGGGTATTTGCGGTCGTGCTGCAAACAGCGAACAGGTATTTTATATAAGACAACGACAACGACAACAACAACGACAACAGCGAATTTTGACCGCAATTTCGGGTTTAAAGCAAGTTTTGTTGCCCCGTAACATTTACGACTGTATGTTGTTGTGTTTTTGTTGTGGCTGCTCTTGCATTGTGTTATTAAATAATTCAATTAGAGTTTGTTGCGCTGGCAACACCCAAAACCCGCACCACCAGCACCACCTCCGACTGGCACCACCGGGACACGCACGCAACCACTCAAAATACAGCAGTCGGCAAACAGATTTCGATTTGCGAATTTCAAATGCACGCCGAACACTTTTAGGCCAATTGGCAGTCTTTTACATTGTATTGTAATCATGGCTAGGAGAGTGTAAGTAGCGGTGGGAGAGGGGGGAAAGGGGCGTGCAACAAATGAAAGAGGTATAAACACAACACACACTGTGCCAAATTGCAGCATTAACTGCAAATTACAAATTACACTACACTACACAAATATTGAAACACTTTTCAATCGCACAGTTCGTGTTGGCAAATTAATTGAATTACTTGTTGTATTGATCACTTTTGAGTTATATCTTTGACTTTGACGTGGTAACAGGTTGGTCTTGTTGGATTTCGGATCTCGGGAACGTATTCGCTGCTGGCCAACTCTGCTGTGACTTTAACACTGAGCTCACTTCGAAAAGCAACTCACACTAAATGCGCTGCTTTTATAGGCCAACGACAACGACGCTGACGACGACAGCGACAGCGACGCCAACGTGGACGGCGACGTCGGCGTCGAGGCAACGCGATCGTTAATGCCAAAGAGCCAGACACAGAGTCAGAGTCAGAGTCAGAGTCAGAGTTGTATCCATAACTTGGATACTCGCATACTCATGCTCACTTACTCTCACAATCACACACTCGTACTCACACTCATAATCATAAACCAGCAACTTTAACAATAACAACAACAGCAACAATTGAGAGAGCAAAGCAAAGCAAGAAAGCTTATCGCAATCCATTTAAAGAGAGCGCGAACGATTGCCGACGATCTCGACAAGTGCTCTTCGTGTTCTACTTACTCGTACTCGTATTCGTGCTCGTACTCGCACTCGTATGTCTGTGGACGAAAGACTCTCCCAAACACTTAATACACTGCACAACAAATTCATAAGCTACAAGGAAATTTTATTTGATTTCAATAAAATATCAGAACCTAATGTGGAAACGTTTTATTAAATTAGTTCTCAATTAAAAAATAATGCACATTTCTAATTGGACAAAAGACTCTCCCAAGGACTTATTACACTGCAGAAAAGTCCATATTTAATTTTAAATTTTACTTTGATGTAAAAAAAATGTATCTATTAATTTTTACTTATATACTTTTCAATTGAATTACATAAAGATTGGTAAGATTATTATAACATTTAACCATTTTAATTCAATTTCTGTCAGTGTACATTCATGTTGTGCACTTCAAAAAAACTGATTGATAAAAGGAATAGGAAAATGAGAGAGAAAGAGAGAACCAATGATGTTTATGAGATTAATTACCGAGTGTGCATGCAAAAATAATTCATATTTATTATTAATTATTAACAATAATAATTACTGCCTAATAGTTGAGTGCTAATTGATCTTTAATTTAATACAGATTTACCGCTCCCCAAGAAAGTGAGTTTTGCAGAGAAACCTGCTTTATTTCAATGAACTCTGGCATTTAGCATGAGGGTGTCTCGTTTCATTTGTTTTATTTTTTAGGTACACGTATTGATAATACTATTATAAAATTGAAAATTAATAAAAATTCGTGTACTGCGATAGATTAATTAACATAATTTGCGCTATGCCAGCATTAAATCAATATAATGAATATAAATATGTATAGTTTTAACAAATTTATGCGTGGCATATCAAATTAAATTTCAATTAATTAATTTGTGAACATTGACAAAAGCAGCACACGAATGTTCAATACATTTAAGTAATGTGGCATTTCACAATGTTGTCGGCCCCTTTCCACCGAATTTCCCCTTTATTGACGGTTGGAAAAGTGCGTCAATTAAAGTGTCAATGTTTTACAATTCAAAATAAACGCTGAAAACAAAGCACAAAAGACTTTCGACCTTTATTGTAGAATAATAAATGCATTTTGCATAAATTTATAAGTATGAATATTTCATACACTCTTTGTCCAGTGTCCATTTCCCAAATGACAATTATTTACGAATAAATGTAGAAAAAAATCCAAGAGAAGACAACAAGTTATAAACAAAGTTAAGGCTCGAGGCAGTTGGGATTGCGAGTGTTGCCAAATGCCAAACCGGTTCAAAATCAAAATTATGCGCTAATACAAAATAATATCGGCTCATTTGTACTGTGGATGGAGACAGCACCACCAGCAGCACCACTTGCACCACCGGTTTCTTTGGACGTCAGCAGACTGAATCGTTCAAAATATTCGTATCATAAATATTCATGATTTCTTTTTCTAACTCGACGGCCGGAAGATTATTGCCTCCCCGCCAGAGTCAGATTCGGTATCAGTCTTTGCCTTTTCTGTTTCTGTTTCTGTTTTCGTCTTTTCTGTGTTGTTTTTTTCTTTTTTGTTATAATCAGCGACCTTGACTTCCATTCGAAAGGAAAAGTGATGCCCCAGCTGGTGACTTGGATTAAAAACCTGTCTATCTGCTGGATAAAAGATACAGATACAGATACAGCTTCCATTACAAACTGGTATAAATAAATAAGCACCATCTCTTTTGGGGAATAATACTGTAACAATGATAAAAGAATAAATAATGTGCTGAAGCGGCTTTTAGAGACTAGACCTATTCCATTAAAAATCGCTAAATTCTTTCGCCTTCCTGACTTTGTTCCCCCAACTTAATCCCGGCCCTGTAAGTGGTAAGTGGTAATGGCTGAAACAAGTTTAGAGCTTGTCTGTTGTCTGGGCCAAGTGGCCAACACCAGAAGTGCTTAACCGGGCCAGCTGACCTTGCCTGTAAAATGTATCTTGTTGCAACCGGCAGACCTCTTACTTCCACGATTCGAGTATTGGCACACTCTCCAGCTGGGTTGGGTTGCAATTACCTGAGCTTGTTTCCACTTCCACAGACAATCGATATACCCTTTGTGCAAATATTTAATTAGACTGAGCCACGTCAGTTTCTGTTTAGGCCCGATGCGGAAAACATGCACGATACACATACATACGTATACTTAACAAACGAGTTTTACAAACTTGCGACGTATCTTGCACCATTTGACATCGTAGCAGAAAAGTGTAGTGCTTATCACATCGCTGATAAGTTGAAAACAATAACAAACATCTTTCTCATTTTAGACTACAAATATTTTGCTGATGCAATAAATTATTCAATTTGCAAAATAAGAAGAACTTTGACATATATATAAGGAATATTTTAAATGTTTCAAAAGTATTCTTGTATTTTTTTTAATTTTTCCCCTTTATTAATAATTTTTGTTTTTATTAAGAATTTACATACACATGTTATTCTTTCATTTATTATTTTAATATATTTAATTAGGCAATTAAATAATCAACATACAAATAATTAATATATATTTCTTTAATATCTAAAATAGTAAGTAAACATAAAAAAATAACTCATTTAATAATATTACTATTCTTAAACGAAAACGGAACAATAAAACTTTAGTTTTTACTCTTCTTTTGGCAATTCCCAGTGAATACATTTTAAAGTTAAAAGTGCGCAATTGTGAATCACACGCCTGACAGCGATTTCCTCCGCAACTTTGCGAATTAAAATTAAATATGAATACGAATACGAATTCGAATACGGGGTTGAGTAAGGGGATTGCAAAGGGAAGAGCACATGTCGGAAAAAAGTGAAATAAATTACGAGCACTTATCCGATACAAATTGATGCAACCCATCCCTGGTTGGCCTCATCTTTGGCCCCAAGGAGACCATTGCCAACTTCACAGTTCAGGGTACTTAACTGTCGTTTTTCCCCTCGGCTCCTGCGACGTCTAGACGCATTTGTGAAATAAACTTCAACTGCGGTGAGCAATAAAAAGTCCAAATCAAAATCCTTATCCTGCTGTGAACTCCTTAAAGTACTGCGCACTTTTTAGTCAGATGAACTTTTAGCCTTTCCAAAGATCACAAGTTCAAAGTTTCGCTTCAAGCAAAGCAAATTGTTTGTTGTTCGAGCTGCTTACTCTATATTTTTTCCCTTCTCCTCTATTCATCCCAAAAAGCTGAATAGTGGACCATTAGATCAGTGTTGTTTAAAGGCAATAAATAGTTCAATTTGTAAAGCAAGCAATAGTTGTAATAAATAGTTATACTCGTACTTGCACAAAACTCACTCCAAACTGATGTTGAATTTAATTGTTCACACAAATTCGAATAATATAAAATATTTTCTGGAATTTGTTCGCTTTGATTTATGTTGAAGGAGTGCGAAAGCGGAGCGAGGTTTAATGCCTGCCAGCCTTTTGTTTATTTTATGTAAAAATTGCACAATAATATAAAACAAGTGCAAGCAAACTAACTGCAAATTCACAAACGGCCATTAATTAAATTTATGCACAGGCAAACGCAACCGTCTAGCTCCCAGCCTCGAGGCACCGCAAAACATCAGGCGGAAGTCGCAGCAACACGGCAACATGGCGGATGACGATGACGATGGCGGTGGCTGTGACTATGGCGGTGGCGGTGGCGATTGCGACAATGGCGGTGCCGTCGATGCCAGTCGGTGGCTCGTGGCTGTAAGAAACTGTGTCCTGACTCCAAAAAGCACAAACAGCCAAAATAACTCACACATAAAATAAAATTTAATAACGCTTTAGGGAAAGTGCTCGACTGCTAGATGCCCAGTACCTGAACTTCGCAGTCGTCACTTAGAATTACCATCCATTAAATAAAATTGATAAAAAAAAATGCAATAATATGTATAAAAGAAAATATTAATTGATATATTAAAAAGTGCGGGAGGCGATGATTAAATGTCTGCTACAAAACATTTTCGATTGCACTTTGAAAATGTTGTACTTGTTTTATTAAAATGTTTGCAATAATTGCAGATTAAAGAAAAATGTAATTAATAATGAAAATATGAGAAAGAAAAAATATGTTATTTTGATTAAACAAATTATTACTGACATCGGCAGACAAAGCAATTGTTCGCCGTTGAAATAAATAAATATAAAGTATTAATAATTATATCTGTATTTTATTGTATATGTATTAACTTGCATCAAGTCTTGATTCTATAGCTTTAAACGTGCTTTTGTTAATCGATTTGTTTTTATTATTAATTTTGAGGGTCTCATTTTTTTAGTCTCTAATATCTAAATGTTTAAACGAACAGACAGATATTATCCCAAGCCCATAAGCCTTTGCTTTCTTTGGCTACTGGGCTAAGAAAGAAAGGAAAGCAAAGGACAAGTATGGAAAACACGAAAAACGGCAAGCAAAATACTCGTATATAAAGCGAGAAAATATTTCAAATAATTCGCTTGCTTGCATCTGGTGGGTGGGTGGTTGGTTCGATAGGTGGGTGGGTGGTTGGGTGGTGCCGGTGGTTGGTTGTTATAGGTCGGTCGGTGGTGGTCGGTGTTGGACGGTGGTGTTGGTGGTGTGACCAAGACGCAGCCGGGCTGCTTGTGGCGGTACCAATTATGGAAGTAAAATTTATTATTTTTTATTGTTGCTGTAAAGTAAATCGAGTGTTTGTTGTGTGTGTGTGTGTGTGTATGAGTGTGTGTGTGTGTGTAGATATTTTGTCATAGCATTGCGGCCATTGTGTACTCTGTACACATGACTTGATGCTGCTGCTGCATTTGCTGCTTTTGCTGTCGTCGAGTTTTGTGCTTTATTTTTAGTGTTTTTAGTGTTTTTAGTGCTTGGGTCAGTTGTTTTCGGTGTCACTTAGTTTATAAACTATTTATGCCTTCCACTGCAGTAAATTCTTATTTTGGCATTTGTGCTTTTGTTGTGCTCCGGGGCCCATGTGTGGGTACAAATAAAGTCAAATTTCAGAGCGATAAACACACTTTAATATATGTTTGTATAGAAACGTTTACATCATGTACATACAATAGAAAAAGTAGCTGAATATTGGTTGAAGCAAAAATAATTGAAACGTTTGACCCAAAAAAAAGAGCAGAGAAGTTCCAGGACACAGACCAGACAGAATTGCCAGTTGTCTGCCCACCTAGATACTTCTTGTTCTTGTCCTGGTTCTGGTTCTGGTTCCAGTTCCACTTTCGGTTGCAGCTCTTGTTCTTGTTCTAGTTCTTGTCACAGCCAAAAGAAGTGCAGCAACTTTTGATTTATCTCAGTTGGGCTACCCAACAATCTGCACTTGGCTGTTGGTTCAGTTTTTCCCATTGCGAAATGAAATTAAAAACTAATTTATGTTTTCGCACTGAGGATGGAGAATTGTTCGGCAACTCAAATGGTTTGCTAGCGCCTGGCAAATGAATATGTTAATTTCAATTAAAAACTTAAAATTGTCTGGACCACAAAAAGGGCAACATTTTTGGGGCTCTCAAAGTATCAGGTTGAAAATTCTCTAAAATTCTAAAAAGTAAAATTATGCTGTGTTTTTGTTCCCTAAATTAATTGTTGATATGTTGTAGACATCAACAAGTACGGGTAAAATATTGTCTAAAATGTCAAAAATAAATAAATATATCATGGACGAATTATTTGTTTATAAACAGAAGAAACTAGCAAAATATTTCATTGATTTCGGGTGACAGAGTTGCAACAAATTTCGAATGCATACTTTTAAGATACGCAATGAAATATTATAATGTAAATGTGGGAATTGTTATTAGTAGTTAAGCGGCATGAAGTAGGTAGAACAGGGTGATAATGTATTTAGGGAGATATTAAAGAAATAATTGTTTGAGAAAAGCTACTCTTCAGTCATAAAAGGGACTGAAGTCCTTGGTATGGTAATTAGAAATATGAAGCATCCCCAAACTCGATGGAAAGAGGACTTAAAATCCAAAACGAGCTTTCATAGAATTCATGGCCATGAAATGTGCTTGAAATGCGTCACGGCTGTAGAACAAAGACACTATTCGCAGCTAATTTGGCATTAAAAGGCAATGAATGTCGGGGTGATGACAGGACCTAAAACGATAACAAAGTCACTTGCAAAGAAAAGAAGAGGGATTGATGAGTATTCACACTCATACTCATATACTCAAACACTCAAACACTCAAACTCGAAGACTCGTAAGACAATTGCGAAGACGGTGATAGGAGCAATTCGAGTACTCGTAATGTCGCATTCATTTGGTTGCTTTAATAAAAGTTAATGTGCATTTTAAATGAAACTCGTAAATCGGCGTCGTCAAAGCGAGGCATATGACGATGACGATGACGATGACGATGTCGCCTTGTAGTTGAGGGATTCCGGATCTCAGGACCCTACCGAGAGGGGGTTAACGGGAAATGGAAATCCGTGTCGCGCACCATCGTCATAAAAGTTAAGCGAATAACAAATGTGACGACGCCGTTGACTGCGACGTCGACTGCGGCGTCAGTTCGTTAGGGAAAGGATGAGGGGCGAAGGTAAGGAGAGGGGGAGTAGCAGGAGTTGCTCGTAAATAATTTAAATGTAATCGTCAACATCCGCAATGACATTTAAGCACGTGCCTACAATCGACCCACCCAAAACCACCCGCACCATCCGCCTGTAAAATCTCTCGTAAATTATAAATTAAATATTTACACCAGATTGTGAACACTTTGCGTTTATTAATATCCAGTGGCTTAGGTGCGGCTGTTTTTCAAGCAACAAGCACCCCAGCCCCCTTACCCCTCACGCCACTTTCCCACCCCATCCCCATCCCCATCCCCATTGGCATCCCCCTCCCTTAGTGGCATCTAGGAAATCTGCTGCATTGTTTCTGGCGTGCGTTTTAGTCGAGTAATTAAATCTCGCAAATAATTTGACATACGGAGTCAACGTTCTTCATCTTTCACCTTCTTCGACTTCTTCTTCTTCGGCTGCTGCTGCTTTAATTCCATTTTAATATTTGAGATTTTAATTAAATTCCTAATCTCAGGCTGGCGCATGCACATTCTGTCTACATTATTTAAAGTAAATTATGGAAAGTACTCCAGCCACTAAGAGGACCCTTAGCTTGTGGCTTGCCCATTTTCCATTTCCCAATTTCCCATTTCCCATTTCCCATTCCTGTTCCCATTTTCAGCAGCGGTTACAATAATCCCCAACCAAGAGCCGACACTTTACACTTTTCTTTGGCAAATGCCAATTTCTGATGAATTCCCTACTGCTCTCTCCGAGTCAGAGGTCAGATTGAATCCAATTTGAAAATGCTTAGTTTTCCATAAACTTATCTTTATTAATAGTTATTAAAAGACAGATTCGTAATTGCATTCGAAAGCAGCATAAACGATATTTATTATTATAATAGGTTTACTTTTCTATTTCAAATTGCAATTCCTGATCAACTTAACTCCCCTAGAATCAAAATTGCTTTTGAAAATAGCATCTGCATTTACGAAATTAATTCTTTTAATAGGTTGTCTACCAAATTTTGCATACAGTTGAAGACAAGTTATGACATGCAAGGCATTAGAAAGTCCTTGGAATGAAAACAAATACAAAGGTACACTTAGAAAATTATGTAAATCTTAATTTAAATATTTGCATTTATTTTTAAATCGAAATTTGCTAAGTAAAAATTTGCTAGTAAAGCTAGGACAACCTTTAAGATATTTTGGATTTTCAGGACTTTTTCTGATATTCAGAGTGATTTTTTTCTGAGTGTAATTACTGAGTTTATGCAAAGTAGGATTCACACATTTGCACTCGTATTCGTATTGGCATTACAAACAAACCGCATAACCGAAAACCCGATGTAATTATTGACAAATTACAAAATCAACAAACCACTGAGCCATAAACCAGCATCAACAAATTAAAATGTCGGCCTGGATAAAACAACATTTATTATTCACAATAAGACTCGGCAGTGATGAATGAATAACTGAGTCACGCCCAGACGCCCAGACGCCCACTCCCCTCCCTTTTCAACCCCCTGCCACCACCCTTAACACATGTGTCGAAGGAGTAAAACAGACAATTACTCGCGTCTCACTGAACTCTGAGGATTCCCATTTGGAATGCGAAGATTATGTAGAGATTACCGCAACGGCGGTTTCTCCTCAAAACAGATTGTCCTTATAAGTCCTGCGATTGCTGTGTAATACATCATTTTGAAACACTGATCGTTTCTTGCATTTTGTTTATTAAATCTAATTTCATGATATAAATTGCTAATGGCATCCATTGGGGCTTTGGCAAAATACATATACGAGTCTAATAGAATGTGTGCTGAACCCTTTTTCGTTTTGGGTAGTACATAAAAATGAATTACTCAGCTCTTATCGCCCTCATGACATGGCAAGTCAAGGTGCGGGCCAAGGGAGGAAAGGTGGAAAGTGGTGAAGGGGGGGGGAAGGAAGAGGTAAGAAGTTGTGGCAGGTAACTTAAGTTAATGTTGTTGACTTTCGTGTCTTAATGGCAAAATGAATGGCAGGACGTGATTTTGCATTAAGAGCTTTCTTCCGATTTCCACCTAAACGACATTTACATTCAAATTTGCACCTGTCCTTGAGCAGGTATTGTTCTTCTTCTTCATCTCGTTGTTGTTATTGCTTTGTCCTTTGTATTGAAAATTGGGCAAATTTAACTAAGTTCGGCGAGTTTTCTCTTCGACTCTTTCTCTTACTTAGTTGCAAGTTTACTTGCTGCAAATTGACAATAAATTAAGATCATTTAAATATGGTCTAAGTCAGTATCTAAAATCGTTTACTTACCCAATATTCAGCCTTGAAAACTGCTGATGGCTAACGGGTCTGTCAAATACACACATATATGAGAATCTGGCGGAATCTTATGGCGGAACGGGTCCAATAAATTTTCATGAGTTTTTGCCAGAAACAATAGATGGTATTTACTTTGTGATTTATTTGGTTAAGTGGTTGCCAGAACTGCCCTCTACCCATTGCTTCCCTATAATATCCTCCCGCTACTTGCTTTGTTTCGATTCTTGTTATGCCCTTACAGTGGGTAGTAGAATTTTAGCAAGAAAGAGACAGAAACTTAGAAATTAAAATGAGAAACAAATCTAAAACAAATTTATGTCTATTAAAAGGAGAAAGGCAAGCTTAAGAAAGGTATTGTATATAATCATACGACTACTACTATAAAAGCTAGTCGAAAATACATTTTTGAATACAATTTTTTATTTTCAGAATAAAGTATTTGGACTATAGAATATTTTGAAATAAATCTTTTGAAGAAATTTACCGTCCGAGTGCTGCATATCAACAAGAAGTAAACAAACAGTTTAACTAATAGAAAGAATTATTTAATTTTTGAATAATTTATTCATACTCAATTCTAATTTAATTTAATTAAATTTAATTCAACCTTCTTTCCTTTGAGTTGCTAATTAATTGAGTTGCTAAAATTCAATTCAATCAAATATTAAAGAGTATCAAACTTTCAGTTTGACGCTAGTCACTTTCCTTTCATGTTTTTCTATATTGTTATTGTTTTGTTTCTGCATTTTTATTATATTTCATAGCTTCGCTCAGCGAACCACAGCTAAGGAACTGTGGAACTGAGGAACTGAGGAACTGTGGAGTTGTGGAACTGAGGAACTGTGGAACTGGTCTCCCATTATTATTCCCGCAGCACGCCTCAGTGAGTCCTTGGAGCCAGCGAAGGGGCAAACATGTCAACATTTGCCACAACCGGCATAAGCCTTGAACTTTCTTATTCTCTGCTCTGTGTGTGTCTGTGTTGGGGGTGTGTCTGTCTCTCTCTCTGTGTGTATGTGTGTACATGCGGTTTACATTCATTTGTACGCATGTATTGTGCGTTGGTGTTGGTGCACATGTTCGAAGGATTCTGTGCGGAAGAATCGAGTTTATTTCAAATTCATACTCGCATGTATCTTTTGTAGCTGCTGCTACTTTCATGTGTTTCCACAACGATACACACACACAAACACACCCCCCTCACACACACACACTCACGCACACTTCTATATAAATATATTTATTCAATTTTAAATGCTGTAAAGTGAAATAGAATCTTTTCACTCTTGCATACGAAATTTCTAAAAAATAAACTATTTTATTATATTAAATATTTTAAATGCCTTTTCCCTTTAAATGTCTTTAGCAAATGAATTTGATTTCATCCTTTTACATAAATGCTTATAATAGTTTGTTTATTACCGTTGGGGGAATAAAGCCTTAAGGTCTTCTTTGCCTTTTGTATACTCTGAGCCACAGTGAGTTTAAAAAGTTGCTGACAAGAAACGGACCAAAGTCGCGAAATAACATCAGTTTCGATGAAGTGATAATCTGCGGGCAAACATCTCTTTTCAACAGTGTAATCTGTGTCAGGACTTTATTAGACTGCTTTCTGCTCCTTGCTCCCAAGGACGAAAGAAAGAACTCGCCAGTTGCTTGTTTAGGGCTTGATATAATCGGACAAAGGATTCTGCTGAAGTTTGCATACCGCCATAATTTTATGTGTAATATTTTTGTAATAAAATTCAACTCAAAAGACCTTTTATTTCTGCACCTGAAAGGACTTCGCCCTTTAGAGTTTATTTTAAGAATTAGCCAAATAAGCACTATATGCTTGCATAAGGATATCAGTTTAGTCTTTGAATTAGCATAGTTCCGGCGATTTTTTTTTATTTCAGGTCAATTTTTTTGAGCATCCTTCCGTAAAAACTGCACCATGTAAAATATGATTTTCCTTGCCAACTTTTGTGCTGCAATTGAATTTAGTCAGTAAATTTTATATTGCATACCATTCGGAATGAAAATAATACATTAATTAAGAGCACATAGTTGATCATAACTCGGTCATATTATTGTCGATTTTGGCAGGACATGGCTCGTTAAGCTCGCCAGGATCAACTCTATCGATGGGCATCAAAAAAAGGGGGGTCTTCTAAGAATCATAAACTTGAAAATTATGACTAGAAACTCGCTTAGAAACGTCTCGAAATAACAAAATCCTTGATAACTCGAAAACGGAAAGGACGATTCGCATGTCCCTTTCTCAGTTAATAGTCCTTGATAAGACACTTTGTTTGACATACAATTCGACAGGATCTGAAAGGACCTTTTCGAGTTATAGCTAATTTTTTCTATATAAAAAAGTCCTTTTATTTTTGCACCTGAAAGGACCTTTGTCCTTTATAGCATATTTTCAGAATTGGCCAGATTTTCTCTATCTGTGTGCAAAAGGATATCAGTTTAGTCCTTGAATTGGCGGAGTTACGGCTGATTTTGTTATTCAAGGACAATTTTTCAGAGTATCCCCACATAAAAAATGTTCTAAGTAAAATATATTTTTCATTGCATACTTTCAGGCATGTGATTTAGATATAAACAGTACAAATAATATCAGATTTTCCTTGCATACTTTTGGGCATGTGAATTAAATTTAAAATATTAAAGGTTATTGCATACTTCTGGGCATTTATATTAAATTACTTAAAATGTAAGATATTAGTTAGTTATTTGAATATTGCATACCTTGAGGCATGGACATAAAGCTTATGTTCCATTTCAGAGTCGAATCCTAAGCACATTTGAATTATTTACTCTCATGAATAGGTAAATGATTCCCGGTGAGAATTTCGGCTTGTTTTAATAGAACTCTAAGCCTTTGGAAATAATGGCTTCGTTGGAGGTGCGATGACAATATTAATTTGCCAGTGTTACCCGTACTCGTATTAGACTCCAACTGAACACCAAAAGTCTATGCAAAGTTGCAACCAACTAACGAACTCGCACCTTTTGGAAATGGATAAATAATTCCCCCTGAGGGAGGGGGGAAAGTTGCTGAAAAGTTTCACCGTAGGGGAAACTAATCCGGTAACATTTTTGATAGTTGATGCGATGAATAGAAGACAACGAATATTGCACACACGAATTTGGCTTAAACTTATTAAGTTACCGCTCAACTCGACGCATTCCTAATAAATTTGGCGTAAGTTATTTTCCAACTTTGCCAGCTACAAAACATTGTTCCAAAACTACGAGTGCGAGTACAATGAAAAGTACGGTTTATGTGGACTGTAAAGGTCGCCTTGTAACCTGAATGCATTTTGATATGCCATAAAAGGAAGAGGGGACAAAAAAATAAATATAAAAAAATATTTGTATAATTATTTTATTAATTATAATTACTTATAAGTAAATGTAATCTTTGTTTTGAATTAGATTTTGTGTTGAGCACAATTACAAAAGTGTCTTTAAAATGAAAAGCTAATAAAAAGGGATTGAAAAGTGCCAAACCAATTAGGCGAAATGCATAACATGTCCGTGGTTTGGTTGAAATATGATAGTATGGGTATGACAATAACTTAAATTGCCGAGTGGAATTTGTATCCTCTGTTTTCAATATACTTTTCTTAACGTATTTTATATCAAAGGGAACTCAAGTCTTAAGGGTTCTCAGATCATGCACATCGTACTCGTATTCCAAAGTTTTCTCAGCAGCTTTAGCATTTACATAAATGCCACATGCACCGCCATAACACACACACATACAAACACACACGTGCCAGAGGCCATTGGCATTGCGACGTGCATAAGTAGAAAGAAGAAGACGAAGCAGGCTCGAGTCCGTATCCGTATCCGTAGCCGTGTCCGTGTCCGTGTCCGTGTGCGTGTCTGGCGGCCTCTCGCACTCGGCGTGGCAGTTATTGGCATCGTTTAACGAGCATTAAACGGTTTGCAAATATTTACGACTCTCACAATGCAAAAGTTCTCTCAAACACTCGTCAGCGGAGAGGGAAAGAGAAAGAGAAAGTAAAGAAAGGTACAGACCGAGAAAGGATTGAGTGTTCCATGTGTGCGTGTGTGCTGAGAAAGGGTATTAACTGTCTGCGTGCCTGAGTACATATCTTCTGGTTATTTGTGCAAATAATGAAAAGTACTCGTTTCCATTTTAATTGTGCCCTCACACACACAAACACAGACACACACCCACATGCGAGGGTGGGCTGTTAAGTTATTGGCCTAAATAAATATATTTTTCTTGAATCGTGAAATTCATTCAATTGTTTGCTTATTAAAGTTATATTGAAAAGTAAATAAATTTCCATTAAAAAAGTATATTGTTATATGTAGGTCAATGACTTATCAGTCCACCCTCGCACTTACGCACTTAGAGGAAAGCACCTGCATGTGCTCATTGCATTAATATTATGATGAATATCATAATCCAATAAGCTTCAATGCCATAATCGCAATTCCCAGTGACAACTACAGTCAAAGTAACAGTTTCAGTCACAGTCACAGTTACAGTCAAAGTAACAGTTACAGTTAGAGCTTAAAACTGGCTTTGAAAAGGTCTTTAGGTTGCCCGTCGTCAATTCATAGGAGTATTACCTGGTTTTAAATCGCATTTGTGGGCGTGTAAGTTTCCTAATTGAATTCCCCTTGTGTGGGTGGAAAGGGAAGGGGAGTGGGTGAGGCAGGAAGCGGGAACAGAATTCAATTTAACTGCATTTCAGTTGGCCTGGCTCATATGTCACGGGACGTCCACGTGATGAATGCACGGCATTAATCTGACAGATACCAACTGAGCACAGTGTGCGTAGAGGGGAGGAGATAGACAGAGAGTTAGAGAGATAGACAGAGAGTTAGAGAGATAGAGAGAGTGAGAGGAAGAGGGAGTAATGCCAATTGTGCTTGGGGGCAGTTGCAGTTGCATGCGGTCTATGAATAGCGACATGAGCCTCAGTTGGCATCATAAACAGAAGCTCACGTGTGCTCAGCGCTAGTTAAAGCCAAGTTAAAAGGCAGGCAGCTTCAATTGGCTCACGGCAGGACGTGGCAGTTCAGGTTTAATCAGTTGCAAAGCTGCATAGAAGAGTCAGTCGCGTTGACTTACAGAAAAGAAAAGCAGGTGAATCACATGCAAATCTGTTTCATATGAACAGAGATTAAACTCGAATTGAATATTCAGTGCTTTTCGCACTTTTTCGCCTCATTTGCGCTCTTCCCTTCTACTTTTCATGTTTTCCTTTCGCCGTGAGTTGTTGTTGTTGTGGAGGCGGGACCAATTGTGTCACCAGCACTGTCACCAGTAGCCGACTTCTAATGCAAATCCCCATTGCCGAGTCCACGGCATTCAAGCGATTGGTGTCGCTCCGTCCTTTGTCCTTCAACGCGAACACAAACAAAAACTAGAAAGAACAATTTACTCGAGTTCTCGACTTGAAGATACCCCTCAATTAATTTAAACTATATTTATTATTTGTAGGTATCAATTTACAACTCTCTCGTAGTTTTAAGTTAATATCCTAAAGAAAAAAGAGTGGAAATTAGCTCAAACTTGCTTTTTTAGCCTAATTTTATAGCCTGGAATCGATTAAAAGAAAAAATTTAAGATTTAAAATTTTTGAAAATTTTCGAAAAATGTAAAGGGGTAACACTGTACAATTTCGCAAAATTTCCGAAAAAAATTAATTTTTTAAAATCATAAAATTTTGATGCCAAATCATTATTTGTATAATAAAATGGTTAGAAAAACATTCCATTTGAAAATCCATCAAGATTTGACCAATCTGTTCAAATTAAAAGAATCCCTTTACTATAAAACACGGACAATTTTGCAGTTTTTGGTCTAGATTTCAAAGAAATAATGTGAAAATTAGTTCAAAAGTACTTTTTTACCCTTATTTTATCACCCGAAGTCGATTAAAAGACTAACATAAAGATTTAAAATTTTTGAAAAATTTCAAAAAATTTAAAGGGGTAACACTGTAAAAATCGAGAAATTCTTGAACAAAAAGTTGTTGTCTCAGAATCAAAAAATTTGAATGCAAAGCCAAAGTAGGTTTAATATAATGAAAAAAAAGACATTGCTCGTAGAAATCGGACGAGTTTTAACGAAGTTGTGCATATTGAAAGTCCAAAGAGTCAGCATTGCTTATATATCTTCGGAACCGTTAACCGAAAACCAAACTGAAACGGATATTCATCTCGGTTTGATATGGTAATCAACAATAAAAAATCCATGATAATTTATTTATTCAAATTTATTCAGACCTTTTTTCTATACCTTACTTTTAGTTTTCAATCTTAAACTGACTGCAGTCACATATGCTTCATTCTGCATCAAATTTTTATTTTTTACCAAAACTCTCCGCTTTTTCCATACTTACCCCTTGACACTTTTTCAAAATCTTCAGGCTGCTGGTACTTTGTCAAAACTCAACCGATTTCCTTGCGGAATATCAATATTTGTATAATTAAATGGTCTGAAAAACAATGTAAATCCATCAACATTTGACCAATCTATTTAAACCAAAAGAATACCTTGTACTATAAAACTGGGACATTTTTGCAGTTTTTGGCTTAGATTTTCAAGAAAAAACGTGGAAATTAGTTCAAAAGTACTTTTTTACCCTTATTTTATCGACTGAAGTCGATTAAAAGAATAAATTAAAGTTTTAAAATTTTTGAAAAATTTCAAAAAATGTAAAGGGGTAACACTGTAAAAATCGACAAATTTTGGAAAAAAAATGTTAGTCTCAGAATCAAAAAATTTAAATGCAGGGTTAAAGTAGGACTAATTTTATGAAAAATAAGACATTGCTCATGGAAATCGGTCGAGCTTTGATAAAGTTGTGCTTGTTGAAAGTCCAAAGAGTCAACATTTCTCATATATAGAAAGGGTCTCTTATTGTAACATTCATTGCATCAAATTTAATACACCCTTGCCGTACACGAGTAATGGGTATAAAAAGCCACAAGCCATCGCATGCAAATAGATTTGCCTCGCACTTTTTCTGCCTTGCCGCTTTTCGGACACAACGAGGCAAGGGAAGACAATAAGTGAGTGAGAATGGGGAAAGCAGAAGAAGAGGGAGTGGAAGTGGAAGTGGAAGTAGAGTAGAGCTGAAACAGAAGGCGTTGGTAGAATAACAGGCTCGACTTGCTGTGTATAATTAGATCGACTTTGTAATGGCGGCCAACATGGCGCTAAAAATGTCTGCCGCAGCACTTTATCGCATCAACGACATGTTTCTCCTTCCTGCCCCGCCCACCGCCTCCTTAAGACTGCCACAGGACAGCAGACGCCCCAATTTAAGTTGTTTGCTCGTCGTTTGAAGCGCTTTTTGGCCTCTCGTACTCGAACTCGAACTCGTACTCGTACTCCTGCGAATACGAATATAAATGCCAAAAGCAAGCTCAAGGAATTAATGTGGACTCCTCTTCTTTTGGTTAGGCCTTGAACAAAAAGAGTATTACGGCTATCTTCGTGCTGTCTTCTCCCTCCGGCGACCCCTCTTCATACTCCGCTCAGATCTCTCTGTCTGAGCCAAGGGCCGCAGTTAGCTGCGGGCCAGAGTCTTTTGGTTTAATCAGAGCAGAACAACAACAGCAACTACAAGTTGATCAAGTTCTTACATTTTAATGCGCACATTTTAATGCGTTTAGCGTTGAAGGCAGGAGAAAGGAAAACGGAAAAAGGAAAAAGGAGAAGGGAGAAAGTAGCAGGGATAAAGGATAAGGGATAAAGGAGTTGCAGTCGGAATCGGCACCAGCATAGTCAACGGAACTGCATGCAGCTCATTTCCCGAGCGAACATGCTGTGCAAATATTGCACCATCTGTGCACCTCTCTCCGCCTCTCTCTCTCTCTCTCTCTCTCTCTCTATCCCTTTCCCTCTCTGTCTGTCTGCCTGTCAGACGCTGGCGATTGGCATTGGCGTGCATTAGGAGAAAGAGTGCGGAAGCGGATGCGAGTCCCACTCACGATAAGTGCCTTTTGTATATAAGTGCAGCCTCGCAGTTCCCGTGGAGAGCAGAGAAGTGAAGAGAAAAGAGAGAGAGGAGAGTGAGAGAAGAGAGCCGCTCGGAGGAAAACGAGACTATGCTAGCATCAGGAGTCAAATGTGAAATTAATTTCCAGCAATTGTTCGACACAGCGAACAGAAATCACAAAGAGCAGGAGCAGGGGAATAGCTGGAGAGGAGAGGAGCAGGAGAAAGCAGCTGAGGAGGACGACGCACAGTGGTCCTCTTGGTTATATAACAATTTCAATTCTTAAAAATATACTTTGTGGAAAGAAAATGTTTTTTTTTCAATTTATTTTTCTGAAACTTAAGTCCGATTTTTCAAGACAGCTAAGATATAGTTTCAAATTTAACATGTATATCTATAAATTGTAACTCAAACTATTTTATCAATGATTAATAGTACAATATTTACGAAATGGCCCACTGTGCGAGGATGTGAAAGGACGACGCTGCTGTTGGAGCAGCTTGGCAAACAGCTTGCTGTGCAAAATTGTTTCTAGTAATTTGTCTCCGCTGCTCTTGGCCATGTGGTGAGAGCTCGTGGTTGCGGGGAGAGAAGAGGAGGTTGGACGAGAGGTGCAGAGGTGAAGAGAGGCCAGGGAGGGACGTGTCCTCGAATGAAGTTTATTGCTACAGAAATAATGAACTAAAGGCTAAATAATTTATGAAGGCAATTGCAAAATGAAATTCGATGCCTTTCGATACCCATAGATCTCAACTGTAAACTTGGTCTAATTAGTGCTATTTCCTGCAATGTTACCTCATTGTTTTGGTGGGAGGGGGGAGTTATTATACTCACTCCTCAGAAAGGACACCAAGCAGGGTTGCATTTGCCATAAGCTTAGCTACGAAAGCACAAAGGATTCAACAGTCAGTGGGACAATCGTTTAAGGCGACTGACTGCAAAAAATAGGAAAAGCGGGTGAAACTAAAGCGAAGTGAATTGCCACTCGAATCGTGGTGTGGTGGTGCGACAACCCTATCCGCTGCAAGGACTACCGTGACAACCCTAGCAAGGACTACAAACGACTGCAAATGAGGAGTTAGGTGGCGCGATAATACGCCGTAGAGTTGCGTAACAGTTGCCAGGGGCATTCAAAGGAGCACACTGGGGATAAGGACGTGTTCACAGGACACACGACACAGGACAGACGCACTCGGGCTTTTGTATCTGGTTTTTGTTGGCGCTGCATGTGCGCTTCACTGTGGTGCAGTGTAATGTGGTTGGAGCTATGGATGGGATATATACATATTTATACATATGTACATATCTGATGATATCGAAACGATATTTATGTTAAAAGTTATAATGTATACATATGTATCTCTCATTTTTAATATTTAACTAGTTTTTGTATCCTTTCATCATATTACGTTTTTAATTTAAATTAAATGTTTAAACGAACTTTTAATCTACTGCTATTAGCTTAAATTAAAATTAAAATTAAATAAAAGAAATACGATGATTGGCCAATACTAAAATTATGAATTCGCTACATCAACGTAACATTTTCCAATTAATTTTTACAAATTCTAAATTAATGTTTTCTTTATGCAAATAGTCAAACTCTAACTACAGACCTTAACATTTAATGATCCTATTTCGGTAAACAACACATAATTAAATACACTTTCAATGTTTATAATTTAATTGCAATTTTTTTAACCATTCAGTTCTTAAATTAGACGTATTTATAATTTTGCATGGGTAACTTATATATATAAATAATGTACAAACTAATATTTTCACCGTAAGCTGCCAAGTATCCATATTGTACATTTGATATTATTTTCAAGATGTTTTTTCGATAGTTTAGGCCATCCCTAGTGCTGGGTTCGTGACTGCTGCATTTCTCACGCTGAGCCCTCGTATATCTATGTGGGTTTTTTATGCCCATTAACGCCTCGCCAGAGACTGAAAAGGCTGAAAAGGAAGCGCTAAAACAGTTTTATGTGTTTAAGGAAATGCAGCGCCACCCGCCACATGCTTGGCGATGACAACTACGCGACAAGGACAACGACAACGAGGAAGACAAAGGGAAGTGCAAAGAGGAGCAGATGGAGAAGGACGAGGAACAGAGCGGTTGCCTCTTTGGAGCGGTAATCAGACGACTGGCGAACTTGGCCAAGTGTGGCGACAACTGCGACCGTCTGTTTTTGTGCTTTTTATGGCGACTTCCCTTCACACACACACCCCTCCACACACTCACACTCACACACACACACACTCACACACACACACACTTCTTCACAGTCTGACAGGCTGCAGTGAATGCACATTTTGTGCCTTGAATGCCTTCAAGAAATATGCGAGTCCACATTGTGAACGCGTCTCCTCAGCTCGTCTGCCACTTTTTGTGGAGCCTTTGAATTGCGTTCCCTTCTCAGAAAGACACTCGCGAGCACTTGACATCACATCAGAACTTCAAGCTTGTAATTTCACCTCCTCCTCCTCCTGCCCTCGATTCTTTTAATATTATTGTGCTCAGCATCTGCTCGCAGCTAGTAATTTAGCCAAGGTTCCCTTGCAATAATTATAGTTTATCCAGAGTGAAAATACCATATAGAAAATTACACTGGGCAACGGAATTGCATTTCTTGGATATATTATAATTTATATATTTAAAATTAAAAATTTTGAAATTATTATTGATAAATGTACAATTAAGATAATTTATTATAACAAAGTTAATAAAATTAAAATTAAATTAAATTAAATTTATTATTAATTTTTCAGTTGAGTTTTTAGAAAGTTATGTCAGTTTGAATAGTGAAATTGGTGACTAAAACATTTTGTCTGATGCCTAGTGTTATAAGTCGAAGCTCTTTTGATATCGTTGAAACTGAAACATATTGCAGAACATGAGTTGCCTATAAATAGATCAATTTGAACTGTGTCAAGTCTTGTGCAACACTTCATCTTTTGAGATTGACAGTGGCAATGGCAAAGGCAAGGACAAAGTCAAAGTCCTTTTAGAAGCATTATTTACAAGCTAACGATATCTTGAGAATGCGTCTTTATGGAGTCGCAGCCTTTGTGAGTGCATTAAATTGCCTGTGGCAGATGGAAGGAAAGGGGGCAAGGAGAGAGGGTCATCAGTTGTGGCAACACTCAGCTATCATGTCATCAGCCATCATTTGCAGGAGTCCAGCTGCTGATTTCCTGATGGAGCAGCTTCAACTGCAGCTGATGCTCTGAAAGTGGCAACCAGAACAACAACAACAGCAGCAACAACAGCAACAACAGCAACAACAGCAACAACAACATCTATTCAATGCAGCATAAATGAATGCGAATAACTCACATTCGTATTCAGAGTGTGGGTGGAATTTAAAGTGTGTGTTTAAATTGAGCACGGACAACGGTGCGTATGCGTTATTTGTGACACAGTGCGCACACGGCGCTAATTTCCGAGCTGATACTCGACATCAACATAAACATGAGCGGAAACTCAGCCATGTGAGTGAAACCCCGTAACCTTCGGATAACAGAGACACCTTGAAACCGCGACGAGAATGAATTCATCCCACCACATTCGGCAGCGTTTTCTGCATATGCAAGCGAATATTTTCAGTTGGCCATTTTTAGTTTTCTTATTTTCATATGTGTGGCGAACTTGGCATGTCACTTCTTTTCCCTCTTTCCCCTCTCAGTTTTCGTGTTTGTGCTTGTGTTTTGTGCTCATCGGTGTGAAAACTTCAGCATGCAAATTACTATTTTGGTTCAGGCGAGCAGGTTGCAACGGGGTACGGACAGACAGACAGACAGACAGACGGACAGACGGACGGATAGACACAGCCTTTCCTCCCACAGGTGCAGCATTTTTCATTTATTTAAGTCATAGTCGACAGCGCTTGCTGACTTTGCTTTTAAAAAAACATATCCTAAGCTGAAATGTTTATCTGAGAATCATTGGAAAATTGTAAAGAAACCTTTCAAAAATATTTATCAAATTGAAACATACTCATCAATATTTGGATAAAGTAGTTCTCCCTAAAAAATATAAATGAGTAAAAGTTATTAAATATAATATAAGCAAAAAAATATATTTTGATATCTTGACACTTTGAACTTTTTTCAAAATTATTTGCATTTGCAAATTGAACTTGTTGCCGATCTTAAAACATTGTGGACACCAAGAAATTAATTACGGGCCGCACAGTAATTGAATTATTGCGTATACGTCACGTTGGTTTTAATGCCGCGCCACGCGCACCATAAAAAATGTCGTCTTGATGGGCTTCCGGCATAAAGTCCCTGGATTCAGAGCCAAGGTTATTGATTTGATTTGTTGCTTTGGTTGTTGTTGTTTTTGTTGTTGCTGCCTGTGTTGACATAAGGAGCACGCACCTTGCTGAAATTTGTTGAAACATCTCGTCAAACTTTTTATGACCATTTTATATTCGCTTTTATTGGCATTGACATATTTCTTATCGCAGGGCAAATAAAACCAAAAATCATTTCCGTCGCTCTCACATTCCGGATGTGGCGTAAAAGCTGCAACTTCTGGTCCGTATTCGTATTCGTATTCGTATTCGCATTCGAATTCGTATCGAAACAGCAACAGAAACTTGTCTCGCATCATCATTCGCGTGTGCATTTGCATTTGTCTGCATTCCCATGAATTTGAATATGTAAAATAAAAAATCCATGTACTACATCTCTTTTTGAATGTCATTAAAAGAAACACATAGCACGTGATATGTGCTATTTTTATGTGCCACCATTGTGATTCCAAAAAATAAAAATACAAAAAATTAAAATTAAAAAAAAGAGTCAAATCGATTTTTATTGAAATAACGCAACGTTGTTGCAGACGCGTCGGATGGCGGGACAGATGGAGAGATGGACAGAAAGACGGACGGACGAATGCACGAATTGCATTGTCAATTTAATTTATTCGCAAAGAGTTGCAGTCGCTGCAGCCGCAGTTTACTGTATGTTGTGTTGCTGTGGCATCCTGGGCATGTGTTAAATGAACGCTGCAGGATTTCGGGCCAATAAATGAAAATGTGACACACAAAATATGCAAATACTCTGATGCAGGACATCGGAGCTCAGACAACGCCCGCATCGTGCTTTATGCCCGCAAAGGCATTTATATATATACATATATCTATATATATACTCACAACTGTATCTGTGCCTTTGTTTATCAGACTTACAGCCACTCTATATATGTTAAATAAATATCTTTACTGGCAAGCAGTCAACATAGCCAGGGTTCACTGTGTGCTATGAATACATTCAGTCGCCATTGTTATGCTAAGCGACTGTGGCGTATCTTCAAGTCTTTATTAGAAGCGACTGACCTCTGACCCAAAGAGAGAGCGAGCGAGCGAGAGAGAGAGAACCACAAAAAAGCACTGACCACATGCCAAAGCCTCGCAACAAGCTGGTAATGCCACTACTAAATCTAAGCCAAATGCCAGATTTGAGAATATTAGAAAAGCCGCAGAGTCCAGTGAATGTACGAGTACTCGTTTGAATACTTATATGAATAAGGCTTTAAAGCTCCTGCCATAATCATATATAAAAGCAGCTTTGTCTGCTGCCGTTCGTCAAGTTGGCCAAGTAGAGATAAAAAACTTTCTTTCAGTTTACATTTTAAATCAATCAATAATTCTCTTTAAATCTTTAAAGCAGGGTATCAAACCGAAACGAATATCGGTTGCAGTTACGGTTTCGGTTATGTTCGCATTCAGCCTTTCAATTAACGGTTAAGCAAAGTTTGTATATATCGGTTACGTAACCTTTACCGCTTCTTTTGTAAATTTCGGTTTCGAAATCAACTTTGATTTTGGTGCCCTGAAAATTTGTTGAGATAGCTCAAGCAATAAAAAACTTTGTGTCTCACAATGTGTCAATTATTGCAACTTATCTATCTAAGTATATAGTATATAGTATAGTATATGAGAATGTTGACTCTCTGGACTTTCAACTAGCACAACTTTATTAATATTCATCCGATTTTCGTGATCAGTGTCTTATTTTTCATAATATTACACCTACTTTAACTTTGCATTTAAATTTTTTCGATTCTGAGACAAAAAATTTTTTTTTAAATTTGTCGATTTTTACAGTGTTACCCCTTTACATTTTTCGAAAATTTTGAAAAATTTAAAAACTTAAATTTATTCTTTAAATCGACTCCAGGTGATTAAATTAGGGTTAAAAAGTACTTTTGAACTTATTTTCACTTCTGTTCTTTAAAATCTTACGGGTTTTTTCGGTTTTTGGGTTTCAGTATACCGGTTAACGGTTACGGTTATGGTTACAGTTTTGATTCCTGCTTTAAAGTGAAAATAACTTACTCTCTTCTCTTCTCTTTCTCCTCTCCTCTCTTCTCTTTCACCTTTTTCTGAAAAAAAGAAATATAAAATTTCTTTGCCACAGTCTTTAAATCATTAAATCTTGAACTTGGTTTACATCGCACCATCCTCCCAGACCATCCATCAAATTGTCCCTTGGCCAAAGTATTTGTGAAAAGTTTGCAGAGCAGCAGAAGAAGAAGAGTGTGAGTGCTTGGTGGATTGAGTGGAAGGACATGTCCCCTGGCGATAGATGGGTTCTAATCAGCCGGGCCAAGAGCCGTCCATCATGTTGACCGCGTGAGCAAATTCAGCGCGCCTCTTGTGAAACTTGGCCAACAGTTCGATGTTAATTTAATTTGATATTCTTGTAGATTTACCACAAATTTGTCACTTTGTTAAGCTTTGTTCAGTGTCCGACAAACTCGTTTGAAAAACTTGGCCCGCAGCGCACAAACTTTTTCTGATCACACATTATGAGGACATTCATTCGTCCTTACAGGATTTTCCTGTGTGTGTTGGAAGTTACAACACGTCCACTCATCGATTCAAAAAGTTACAATTGAATACATATGAGTAGTTCTTGGAAACAAGATGATACGAGCACTGTTTGCGGCTCCTAATAGACCTTGATGGATTTTGTAAAAGAGCATGAAAGAAAAAATCAAATTAAATTTACTTACATAACAAACAAAATATATATTAAAGGCGAATCGAAAAGAAATCCAATATGTCAATATAAATTAAAAATTAATGTAATTAAGAGATTGATTCTCTCGTGCAATCTGTAATTCAAATGCAAACAGAACGACGAGAAATTGACGAGATTGGCGAATATCGCAATGTATTTCATTAAATTCATTTCGCACAGTTCGTGCCTCGAATTTAATGTCCAAGCGGAAGTGCTGTCATCTGAAATATCAACAAAGATGGAAGAGAGCATTTCAACGATTCTTTAATACCCTGCACACAGATTGATGGGGTAAGCCAAATTGATGGAATGTCTTCCCTAATGAGGTGGCATGATTCATTAGTGCATAGTTCGACCCTTTGGAGAGCAGTAGAGAGGAGTGGAGCGGTAAGCCACTTGACAATATCTACGTGACTAAACTGCACTCGAATACACACTCGTAGTTGCACAACATAACCTCAATGTGCATACTTGTATAACGGGACAGCTGAGCTACAAATCAAAGTTTCATTTGCTGCATCAGCAACTTTCAGTGCAAATTTCGGGATGCAAATTACATGTGGTGCGAGTAAGCCCACAAAAACACATCCACTTGCACTTACGTACCCAAACATACTCATATGAATACTCATATGAATACACTCACACTCACACACACACTCACAGTTGCCTGAAAATCTTAATTGCTTTGGTCCTGCCACGAGACGACAATGAGTTCAACTCTCAGCTGGGATTTCTATCTTCCTTACACTGCACTACACTACACTACACTGCACTACGCAGATTGAGATTCTGTCTGCTTTATCGTACCTCGTATTTTGTGTAAGCAATATCGTATATTTTTGCAATGACTTTTTTCGACTGCAAATGACGCTTCCCCCAGGACTCATATTATGTACTTGACTTGCTTGAGGAAGATGAGAATGAGAATAAGGAGACGAGGGAAGAGAAGTGAGATTCGTGGAGCTTACAAGCACACGGCGCCATAAGGTGCTTGAACATAATTTTGACCGCTTTGACCTTCACGTCAGCCTACTGGGCGCCTTACTTAATGTTCTTACTCTGCATTGCAGACATAAAAGTGAAAAAAAAAGAATCCAATAAAATGTAAGCAACAACAACAACAACAACAACAACAACACACACACACACACACACTAATAAAAGGCAAAATGATATGACCTCTTTTCGGAGTCAGAGCCAAAGAGCCTCACATTTAACATTTTTTATTGTGGAATTCCAGAAGAGATTTTTACAGTTGCCGACGTCGCTTTTAACACGCGAAGCTAAAACTCAAACTCACAAGCGTCCAGTTTTTCATGCGGCTGCAACATGTCGTATACGCAATTTTGTGTTTATTGCCTTGTAGCGCTTTTTATGTGTGTGCGTCTCACTTCCAATGTGAGTGTGTGTGTGTGTGTTTGTGTTTAATACAGCAGAGACTTGGCCACATTACAATTACATTGGCGGAGCATCGTTAGTCATAAATCGCTGAGTATTTGTTGCTTCTCGCGACGTGCAACATGCCACGTATCAAATCAATGAAGTGATAGAGACATAGAGACAGAGAGACAGAGAGACAGAGAGAGACGGGGAAAGAGTGAAAAGGAAGGTAGGAGATGAGGGAGTGAGTCTGTCCCGGCTCAAGTAAATTTCGCACAAGTTGATTGATGACTTTGACTGATTGCCATCAAGTCTGTTGCCCACTTTCTCTCACTTTCGCCCCTCTGGCCGTCTTTATCACCCTCAGCACATTGGCCAGCCGCGGTCTGGTCTGCGGTCAACCGATGATTAACTCAATCTGCTTTCGCTCGGTGTCTAATGTCGAGTGAATTGCCGAGTCGTCGTCCTTGACGTTCCTGACATGGCCATGGCAACGAGAAGTTGTCAACGGCGTTGCCGACTCCCAGCTAGTTCATAAATAATGCACTAACGTTACACACACACACACACACACACACACACACACACACACACACACACACACACACACACACACATGTTGCACGAAACCAGACGCGGCAAAGGAACAAAACTAGAAAGATTCTTAACTGTGGACAGTGGATAACTTTACCTTTGAAGCTTAAGTAAATAACAATTATATTTTATTCTAAATCTATTCGATTACGAATTCTTTAAATAACTAATTTATAAATATATAATATAATAATGTGATATTTAAAATTTGATCGCCTTTTATACCATTTAAAATTACCACAAATTTAATTTTCAAAAATATAATATAAATATTAAAAATAATTTAATGAATGAATTTAATGCTTACAAGGCACACAAATAGACATAACTCTGAAGACAATGACTTTTCTAATTTCTAGTTAATTTTGTTGGATTTTGCCACTGTGCTGTCATTCGGGTCACGACTTCGTTATTAATTATGCCAAAGGCAGCGGGTCAGGCGTGGAACTTATTGTGTCATCTTAAGTAATTATCCGTGGTTAAGCTGTAACCAGTCGAAGTCCGAGTGCCAACTGCTAGAGTGAGACAAGAATAAAGACAGAGATAGAGAAGCGTCATGCGTGTGCTTGTCGCAGCCAATCAGAAGCAAAAACGTGAACTTGTGGAATCCATTAGACATTCCAGACATTTGCTGCCAGCATGTGCAACTAATATATTGAAATGGCAAAGTTTGCGCAATTTTGCCGGCGAAACAGAAATACAAATGAAAAGCACATGTGGCCACTCGATATGCCACTCGACCTTGCCACATCCAGTTGCGAGCGTTGCACTCTTAATTTTGCTCGTACTCGAGTAGCAAATTACACAGCTGCTAGCAAAGTTTCTTGGCCAAATGCACAAGAGTGCACTGTGAGTGAAATAATTACCTGATTTTAGAAATTGGACTCAGTTTTAAAATTGTTATTAAAATATAAGTAAAAAACTATTTTCTTTAAAACGACAATGTATTCAAGAAATTAATTTTCTAATGATGAAAGCTCTATGAGGTGAATTTCTGTTTCTCAGAGTGTATCTTTCTTTGAGTGTACCCTTCGAAATCATTATGCTACCTATTTGCATTTGTTGAATTCGCGAATTCCCATTATTGCAGCACAATGTTTGGCTTTCCTTTGACGATTTACAATGGGCCACATCACGCACTGTTGAGCGGCGCAAGTTGAGCTCTTTCAGCCTGGTTCTTAATTCCAATCCCAATCCCGATCCCAATTTCAATCCCAATCTCAACCTCGTACGATGCCGGGCCAGCACTCGACATGAGAAAAGTTTTCTAATTGCCTCCGACAGTTGGAATCGAGTAGTCGACATCAAACGCGGCTCAAAACTAAACTCGACCAAATTCAGAAGGGCGTCGTTCAGTGGGCATAAACTAGTTCTGACAGAGTTACAACTCGAATAGACGAATACTCATACTCAAACTCAAACTCGAATGCACTTGCTTTTCTATTCTACTTTTGACCCCAGTCTTTAGTCTCTCTGCTGAATGACGATGATTGCCAGTTTCTCTGTCTCCCATTTGAAACCTAAGGCGAATGTCAAAAGAAATTCACTTTGCTTGTTTTGAGGCTAGTCTAGCAAGTACAAATCCTCTTTAACTTTCTGCTTTGTGCCTTTCCAGCTTTCCTGCTAATTAATCGCTGATATTCTCTGCAAACTTTATGCCCATTGTTTCCATTCTATATATGCATGTCCCTCAATTTGCTGAATATTTGTTTATTTTGGGTAACTAAATACGAGTTTCAGCATCCTTTGCTTGTGTTTATTTGATTTCTTTGTCTGCGCAGCTTATACATATTTTAGAATGAATATTGGGAATATTGTGAATATTCTATTCACTGCGAACAAAGTGAACTGTCACTGTCCATACAGTTCCACACAAAAGGCATGTGACGACCCACACAGTCACTGAACTTTTGATAAACAATTTTATACCAATCTAATTCTTTTTTTAAGGCAATGCTCTCCTTGTATAAAATGCGTGTGATTAAAATTTGATAAAACAAACTTATCGATTTTCATTGATTTCTACAGTAAGTTTTTCCTTGACAAGAAAATCATACATTTTATATTAGTTATATTCAATGAATCCAATTTATTCATTTATTTTTACAATTTACATAAGGTAAAACAAATTTGAAAAATAGCTTAATAAAATATGTGATTTCATTAGAGTATTTAATATTCGCAGCGTCCTTAAATGTGAATAATTCAATGTCCTTTTTTGAATGAGACAATAGAACGACAAAGAAAAATAGAATACGCAGATTTTATGCTTATGTACTTAAATAAATATGTGTGTCTTCTAATGTACATATATGAACACTTGTACATACACACCCACAAAGTGTTCAATTATGCATTTACTCAAAATTCTCTTTGTCGCAATCACAGTTGGCATTTTTGATGTTTTCGATTTTCGACTTCGTACTAAAATTATACCCAGTTCTTTTCCAATAAGACACTTATATACATTTGTCTACGTTTTGAAATATTGTTTCTCTTAGAAAACAAATTATGTTTATTGTCCATTTTAACATAGAGAAAATTAGATGTCTACTTTAGTCTCAGCTAGACAAATTCCCGTGTTTTATTTAGTCACTAGGTTTGATTAGTTTTCTATTTTTAGCAGCAAATAAACGAAATCCATATTAATTTTTATTGTTCTGAAGTGTTTGCAATCCAATGCGAGCAAGTGAAATATTGACGTTATCATTTGTTCACATTTGTCTAGTTGACCCAAAATGTGACCCTCGTCAAACACTTCAATAAACTTCTGTCAACCACGAGAGACACAATCAACTGATAAGTGATAGCTGTGTAATCTAACATCTTATTCTCGGCTTCTTATGCGAAAGTCAACTTTAATTGGTCTCTTGGATCTGGGATTGGACACGTTCTGAACGAGGTAAAGGGAAAATGTGAAATGTGAAAAACGCTTCGTTTGGCAATGCGTTGGAATTTTCATCAAAATGTGGACAAACAGCATATCGTTTATATGAGTTGTTAGTCCATCAGCTGAATAAAAAGGATACACAAACCAGAGCCAACTGCTGACTCGTTACTAAGTTTCAAGGGGGCACCGAGAAGGACATTCGGCCAGAGAGTCGAAAAAATTAGTTAAATTATTTGAACAGCATTCAATTTGCGGCAGAGGGCAGGGAGGGGATAGGGCAAGGATTGAGAAGAAGAAGAAAATGATAGGCCAGGACAGCACATGAAATGCAAACACGAAACGTAAACACAACAATTTTGGGCTTCAGTTGCTGCAGTGGTGTGGTAGTGAGGTGGTGAGGTAGTGAGGTGGTGAGGTGGTGAGGTGGTGAGGTGGTGCTAGTGTCCGCTAAGGTCGGCAGTAAAAGAACGTTCAGAACTTTGCCATCAACTCATATTTTATTCAACTGTACCGAAGGACAACACAAGTGACTGCTTCTTCTTCCTCCTCCTCTACTCTGATCCTGGCTAGGACTATGGCCAAAGCAAGACCCGCCAAAAACTCGGCTATAACGGCTAACAGCTAACGAACTTCTGCAGCTGAGCTTGAGCCATTTTTCTTGTGCTCTCTCTTCTTTATCTTCTGTACTCTGTGTGTGTTTTTTTGGCATTTGGTTAGAATTTGCCACAAAAGTGAAGAAAGTGGGCAGCAAAAAAATGATGGAAATAAAGTGCAAGTTTACTGGACAGGAAGGACTTTCTTATTTACCCTCATTTGCATATCCTTTCGAATGGGCACGGTAACTCAGCAGCTGGCTTATGTGGATAACCAGGGCTCTTAATTAATGTAAAAGCTTCTAATAACAGTTTTAATTGGCAGACCTTAAAAACCCACTATGTTAATTTAAGACACGGATATCAAAGATATTGTAATATTTTACTTTATTTTTATATCAAAATTTCGAGCAAACTAAAAGTAATTCTCGGTGTTCTTTTAAAGGTCAAACAATTTATTGAGAGATTAGATAAAATATACAATTTATTTAATGAATATAAAATCATGTTTAATTTGACTAAAAAGTTATAAAACATATTTAAAATTACTTAAATTATATACTAATAAAATCATGTTTAATTTGACTAAAAAGTTATAAAACATATTTAAAATTAATTAAATTATATACTTAAAAATAGATAAATTAAATAAATAACTTTGTTGAAATTTTAAATACATTTAAGGCACAATTTCTGAATCCTAAAAAATTGTTCGCATATTATAAATTCTGTCTCTTTAGGAACGCTTAGATTTTTCTAAAACAACTGTCATTAATATCTGTGAATGTTGTCGATTTATAATGAAGAATATCGACGGTCATTTTGCTAGTCAGTTTTCTTTTTTCTCTCAGTATAAGCCGCCTAATAGTAGACTTTATATTTTTTTTTTTAGAACTGCTTATGACAGTTCATAAGAGCCTTCAATTTGAAGCTCATCAACACCCACTGGAAAAAAAGCAGAAAATAAATGATGTACTTGATGATGATCAATGAAAAGGTGCAATCTTAATCGCCTAGAGAAGGTCACACACTCATAGACACACACACACACACACTTACACATATGTACATATGTACATATATAATCGATTTAATGGTTCGGCCATGCGAAAAATGAAAAGAATCTCGAGTGTGCTTCCGTTGAAAGCAAGCCCGGTTGACTTTTTGCATTATCCAGAAGTTTGACAAAGGAAAGGAAATTATCATAAGTTTCGTTAGACTTGCCAGGACAGGGAACTTGCTTTAAAAGTACTTACGCAAACACACACACAGAGAGTTAGATACACATGTGTGTGTATGTGTGTTTTATGAATTATTGATTTTCATTTAAGAACATATTAAAGTGCACAGAGCGAGAGAGAGAGTGAGAGTGAGAGAGAGAGAGAGAGAGAGAGGGGGAGAGGGAGACTGGGAGACAATGGCTGCAGAACTATGAAGGGACCTGTAGCCGAGTGACGTAATGAAATTCCAGCAAGGTATTTTATCTAGTTACCTCTCTCCAGTCTCTCAGTCCTCGCTGACATCCGCACATCCGTGACAGTGCGAAAATTCAGTAGATGCACGGTTGGACAGTGGGTGACAAAAGTGGAATACCAAAATGGAATTAATGTAATTAACGCTGCGTGTTGCAGGCAAATTTGCCGTCCGTGAGCTTGACATGCTCGCATTGTGGTCGAAATCACTTCAGATGATAACTCGAGCTACTTGTTTACGACTCAGACTCAAAACAAAACAAAAACATCATGCAATGGGACTAAACTCCTCGGGGAACAACCGAAAGTAATTACAGACCCATGTGGCAGTTGGACGTGGAAAGTTGCCTGGCAAAACTTGGCCAAAATACATACTAAGTTGGCTGCGAAGTTTGGCTAATGGAGTGTTGAGTTTCTTGGTCGTGGCATGTTTTCTCATTTCCACAAATTAATTAATAATGCCCATAACATTATCTGTAATTATATTTCAGCGACTGCTTTACGGCCAGGCCAAGTCCGAGTACTCAAAATAACCCGAACTGAATGCGATGTCAATCTTACATTTAAAGTGAAAAAGTCGCACTTTAATTAATTACCAAAGTCGTCTTGACAACAGCAGCTTCATTTAAGTTTCCATTCCATGTTGTATTTCAGCAGAATTTACAATTTATTTAAAGCTGGATAATACTTAACTTTGCGTATTAAGTACATTTCAATATTTTCACAATTTAAATTGGCAATCAGGAGAAATGCTTTAAGCTGCTTTTCGAATTAAATGGCTGAGTACTTAATAAACATGCATATGCTTGTTCAAATTGCAAAGACAATTTATTTATTATTTTCATAAGACAATTTCTAGTTGCTGAGTGTAATCAGGTCATTAGAATTTCACTACGATTGTCATAAAATACACTAGAGTATGTCAATACTCGAAGAACATATGTAGAGCATTCCCTTTGAGTGCTTAGAGAACTAAAGCTATAACTGCCTTAAGTTGTTAGTATAAATATGCCATTAGATCATTTTAATCTATTTGAATTTAGTACATTTACAGGACCCATTAAGAGATTCATTCAATGTTTCTCACTTTGTTGCTGCTGCACAATAAATATTGATTAAAATGCTGTTTTCTTTTCTTTTGCTTTGTTTTGTTTTGTTTTATTTTGTTGTTGTTCTGCGTTCTGTATTCTGTTGGTTTGCCTGAGATGTGTCTGGCTTAATGTTCCGTTGAAAGTCTAATTTATAAACCAATTAGCAGCCGAAGCTCTTGGTGTTCCCATAAATTTAGCGCTGCCAACAAATTTAATCAAACAGTTCACTTCCTCTTCTCTACTCTTTAGTTGGAGACTGCTTTACTCTTTGACTCCTTGGCGGAGTCCTGGGAAAAGTCCTGTCTGTGGTAGGCGTGCACTTAGCTGTGAGTTGATTTCATTCACGCTTCGTTAATTCGCATCCGAATATAAATTAACTACTTATAATACTGTTTGCCTGCTTAGCAAGGATTCATCTGCATTCATAGGCGTAATCGTAGTTTCTGTGATTATCTGGAGAAATACAACACAATAAACGAGGTCAAACATCGACGCAGATTAAGTTACTTAGGCCAAGGACTAATCTCTGTTTATGTCCGACTTATCGAACCGAAACCAGTTCCCGATCCCAAAATGAAATACAAAATCCAGGCTAATTAGAATTTTCAGTTAGTATTTTTATTTATTCATTATATATTAATTTAATCCAAATTAAATGTATAAAAGGTGCGATACATAAGTGGAAAAACTATAATGAAAAGAATAATTCACAGTTTGGTTGAAAGTTGAAACTTAATACTACGCTTTGATTTCTCATCAACATTTTGTCGCCCTATTATAATTTATTCAACATTTTCAGTATTTTACTATACTGTATGCCATACCATTTATTACATAATGCTTTTGGGTCTTTAATTAATGCGCCTTTATGTATTTTTAATGATTTCATTTACGAATAGGTTTTCCATTCACTAACACACTCACACACTCGTGCAAGTGTTTATGACTAATTCAAAATGCATTTAGCAGAGCTCTTTGGCTCATTTGTTTTTCATCTATTTTTCTAGGTTTTGTTTTTGTTTTTGTTTTCGTTTTCGTTTCAATTTATTTTTTTTCGAGCGCTATACGAATATTTTATTTACATGTAATTAATAACACTTTTCTATTGTGAACATGCTTTAATTATTATTTATTAATTGAGTCTCACCTCGAGTTTTCTTTTCTTTTTATGCTATCAACCGAATCAAGCTATTTGCTAGTTGGTAAAGTTACTTTTTGTTCTTCATATACGAGATTTCTTTTCGCTATTTGCTTTATTTTGTGGAACGTTTTTCTATACGAGTATTTACACCGTGGCTAATTGGGGGCTTTTCTAATTGAAACACGAATCGCGTATCTATTGCACGAGTACTCGTTCGAGTTGACGGGTACTCGTAGTTTTGGCTCTTACTTATCTCTATGTACATTAAACAGTTTTATTGGATGAACTGCAATTTACACATTATACAGAAGTACTCACTTAAATGCTAATCAGGAAGGCACTTGACATTCGAAACAATAACCAAGTCATGAGAAAAGACCAGAAATACAGTTGTTAACATACTCGTAATTAACTACCATTTAGATACGATAACATACCTATATATATATATATATATATATATATATATATACACTCATAGATACATACACTAATATTTATTTTATTTAAATATATAGATCTGCAAATGAAAAGACAATCAATACTGTAGACTATATATATAGACTATGACCTAGAATGTTGTCCGTAGCATTTCATTTTCCACACACATACACTCAAAGTTATATACACACTCACACACTCACACACACACACACACACACTGAAGCTACGTCACCTTGCACGTTGAGGTAATCCATTACTTAACTCGCTGACCAGATCCTTCCTTTGACCTTTGTTGGAGGCCGGATATTAATTACACTCATCCATTTGTAGCGCATTAATCCGAAATACACACTGAATTATGCACACAGGCGAAATCGCTCATACGACAAGTTGTACACAGCGCACAGTGGGAACAATCGGCAATCTAGCTTATATTATTTCGAATATTCGTATTTTGAATGTAGTTTGTATTTATAATTTACTAGATTAATTTTACTAATCAATTTTATTTGGTTTACTTAAATACACTGAAAGAAATTCCGTTTTCAAAAATTCATAATTTTCTAATTATTTTGTTTTCTTAGTAACACAATATTTGTGCAGAGAAAATACGTGGCCATTTAATCAAGATTTATTGTGTCGATATTTAAAAAGATGTAAGCTCTTTAAAGTATCGATTCAATGTGATTGTCAAATGATAGTTAATTTTTTAATAAATATTAAATTAGAGCAAAAAAAAGGGGATTACTAGAACATTTCATGGTTTTCCTAATAAATTGATACAAATACTTTGAAGATAGTTATTTTGATGCGGTAGATTGTCCATTTTTCCCATTGTGCAGAGCTGAGTTATGACGCGGCTTTGCTTATGTGGCAAGCCGGATTACCCCCGACCTCCCCCTCCATCTACCCACAACATGAAGCGTTTACCAGGCTTAGCACCTCATACAACACATACACACAAGCACACACACGCACACACGCACACACACACTTATATACTTGATGTGTAGACATTTATGAAGATTCAGATTCAAGAAATGGAAATATCGGGAAACTTATGGCGGCTGCAAGAGACTCTGTATCACATGCGAGAATATGCAGAATGTGTGCTACATATATTACACATAAGTTTCCCAGCACACACTCTTGTTGTCCTTCAGGATGTTGTTTCTCCCTCTCCCTCTCCCTCTTCACTGTTTAGGTTTATACATGTATTTACATTATTGATAACATTAAATGAGCTTCTCGCAACTCGTCATCATTTATGTTGCCTAAGAACTGCACACTTTAGTTTGGTTTTTGAAGAAAACCATTTGAATTTTCTTAATTAAAATATTAGTACATGTGGAAAGTTCAATGCCACAGACAAACACTATTTTTGGAGCTTAATCTAAACATTGTGCTAACCTAAAAAGTCGCTATGAGAAACAGAGATTTGTCCTAGAATTATTCAAGTTACCGGTCTGTCTGTCTGTCTGTCTGTCTGTCTGTCTGTCTGTCTGTCTGTCTGTCTGTCTGTCTGTCTGTCTGCCTGTTGCATTTACAATTACAGGAAGCTCGTCCATTGGAATTTATTAATAAATCTCCTTTTAAAAACAGACATTATCATCATATACTAAGATTTCTCTTCTCTCACTCCGTACACACGTTTTGTTGTGGTTGCTCTCCGTTTTGTTCGGCAGTTGGACTTATGACCTGTGGATTTGTATTGTCTTGTGTTGGACACTTGATGGCTTCCAGCTAGGGCAGCTCGGAGTCAACGGCGGGCGGATGACCTGGCATATTCTGTCTGGCATAGCTCTGCACGTTGGGGGAGGTCACACTGATGGCCGTGGTGTGGACATGAGGTTCGCACTCCGTCGAGTTGGGTCATCCGTAATAGAACTGCGAGCTGACGGACAGACCTGTCGATAGAGTCCTGGGTGCCGTGCCGTCGTAGGAGAGCTGCGGATGCAGCATGGCAGTCGTGCCCGGCTTTGTCCGTCTCAATGTCGAAGTTCCCGGCGCTGGCACACGACTCAGCGGGGTCATGGCCAGCGGAGAGGTCGTCGGCGTCTGCTGAGCCGCAGGATGCGCCGGGGAGCCGCTGGCCAAGGACGAGGGCGGGGTCGGGGTCGGCGTGCTGCTCGGCCTCTGGAGCACGCCCACGCTCTCGGCATTGATGAGGTAGCCCCCTCGGATGGTGGGCGCCGTGGTGTACTGAGTCAGCGAGGTGATCGGTACCATGGTGTCTGTGGACCAGAGAAATCGACCACCCAAAATGGCAATTATGCAAACAAATTGCAGCTTAGTAGCAAATAAGACAAAATTATACAAAATAAAATATACTTGGAAACTTACTTATGCCGCTGCTGCCGGGCAAAGGACCTGCGGGTCCATTAGCGCCAATTACAATGGCGGGCGCGAGGATGCCCGCCATTTGAGCCTGGCCAGGATTAACAGTGCCTGCGCTGCTGGTGGCCACGTAGGAGTTGGGCGAGATGCCAATCAGATCCGGCGATTGTCGAGCTCCCACCAAGAGCGAGTTGGGAATCAGGCCAGCCGCTGTGGCCGAGCCTCCAACTGTGGCCAACTGACTGGGAGCCAGGCTGGCATAGAGGCTTCCAGCGGGTGCATAGGTTATATAGTTCTGGAGTTGTCGAGCAGGTTGAGATGAAGATGGAGGTGAAATCCCTGTCAAAAGTTGAGAAGTGAAATGAGAGAACTCACCTCGTTCTTGGACACGCTGGGCACAGGAATGGACGTGGTCAGATCAATGTCGGCGTCTATCTCGGAGATGGTGTCATTGAAGCCACTGGGAATGGTCGTCTCATCGGCTAATCCCCCAGTGCCTCCGCCCTTCGTCGAGGAGTTGGAGTGAGAATCGCTGCCCATCCGCCGCTTCTGCAGGACGAGACGCGCGGCGACGATGACAATGGAGAAGAGAACTCCAACCGATCCGACGATTAACAGATACAAATAGAAACGCTGCTGGTCGTCTGTGAATAAAGCAACAACAATGGCAAATGGAAATGGCAAATGGAAATGGAAATGCAAATGGCGCATGGAGTTGGAAAATCCTGAATATCATTATTAAAAAAATAAGAACGAAAATTCCAACTGAGCCAAGGATTTGCATAGTCCCTCATTTGACGCCCCCAAATTGACTTTAAGTTGACTTTAAAGTTGTTTGTTTGTAAACAACATTTGCCATTCACAAATGTCAGTGTCGACTCGTTTCCCTGCGAATCCCTCTTTGGGATTAGGCCTTTGCTCCCGGACTCTGGTTTTCACAGGGCCAGCTGCTGTCAGAGCCAGAGACTAACTGGGGTCATGGACTTACTTGTATTGCGTTCTATTCTCGTACTCTGACCCCAAAGAACACAGGAGTACCATAACTTTGTGTCTGTGTATGTAACATTAAGATATTGTTGACCCCTTAAAATTTAAAAAAGCTACTCCTACCAAATTCAGTTACAATCATTTAAATCCCTACTTTCGTGATTCAAATCCAAATTAAACACTCTCTAATTTGGGCTTGAATCTCGGAAATGTTTCTTTTTTTCACAATTAATAATAGTTGAGATATTCACGGTTGTCTAGTGTAAATGAAATACACTACGTTTGAGGTAAAGATTAACCAAGATTTTTCAATGAAATAATTGGTTAATAACATAAAAAAATAACTTAATAAAAAATGAAATATAATAAATTTAAAACTAGTTGTGCTTGAGAATATATAGATATTAGACAGATTACTTCCAAGTGTTGACCAATATTTTCGACCTTTAGTTTATTGTGACTAAAAAAGAAGGAGTGCAAGAATGCAGCTACCGAGTATTTCACTGTCTAGCTCGCTCGATTGCAACCTACTGAACTATCAATTATTGCCGATGTAAGCAATTGTTTTTAAAGGTGAGTTGAATGGTCAACTAGGAGGATGTGAAAAGGAGAATGGAGATAAATAGGAGCTGGACTTACCCTCCAGACTGAGGTCGGAGCTGTGCGTCATGACGGGATTGACGCCGCTGCCGTCGCCGGTCTCCGCATCCAAAGAGCCGTTAGTCACGCTCTGAATGCCATCTGGATTCGAGTTGGTTGGAGGTCGAGTGATGCTGCTGCTGTTGGTCCCATTGGCCTGGGATGTTTTCGTGGTGTTGCTGTAGAGCTTGGGAATGGCCTCCGATTCCTTGTAGATGAGCTCGTCGTCGTACAGGTCGTTGATGTCGCCTTCAAAGTCCTCCGTCTCGTCGGCCTCCACCTCGGACTCGTTGCTCTCCTTCAGCACTTGTTTGGGCACTGTGGGCACAAAGACATGGAGAGATTCCCCCAAACGAGCAACATAAATCACGCGACCAAGTCAGCAGTGGGAAGAGCAAGAGCGAGAGCAAGAGGAAGGGGAAGGGGAAGCAGTAGATGAAAGAAAGAAAAGAGGGAACGCCAAGGACCGGGCATCAATCTTGCGCCTTGACGCGCGATGTGATGAGAAGCGCCAACAAAAGCGCGTCCTAAATCATTCCGAGTGGCAGGAGGGGAGTGTAAATGGGAAGGGGAAAGGTACGGAAAAAGGGAGTGACCAGGGAAGGGCAAAGGTGGGGAATGGGAGTGACCAAGTAAAGGGGAAAGGTAGGCAATGGGAGTGACTTTTCCCACGCTCTACTTACCGCATGTGTAAACAACCTTCAGATACATCCGTGAGTTGGGCTGACACGGAGTGCCAAAGGTGTTCGCATCTGCCGCCAGGTTGCAGCGCCTTCGTCCATGGCAAATTTGCATCACAGTCTCCGTGGCGAACGAAGCCAGGCACGCTATCGAGGGCAGACAGTACAGTTGCGTTGATTGATGCAATTCAGCAAATTTCTTTTTTTTTTGGGTAAAAGAATTGGGCACTATACTTACTCTCCTCTCGCACTCCCTGGGGCTGGGGACACTGAATGCTCTCATACTCCGTGCGTCCAAAACTGGCGCTGTATACGGCAATTCTCGAGTACGGGTTGCACTCCAACTGTGCGACATCGTTGTGACAGGCCACCTTGCTGCGAAACTCATCTGTAAGAAGATCGCAAATGAGTTTTCAAAAATGTTGAGCTTAGCACTTTTTCAAAAGTTTCCAACTCCCAAAACTTTTTCAAAACTTAACCGAATTCCTTGCGGAGTATCATTCCGATCTCTAATTTTATTCTGAATGCAAATTAGTTCTTTTCTAGCACTGTCCACTTTCTAGCACTGACACTTTCTCAAAAAATTCCAACTTTAATAAAAAGTATCTAATTTTCTAGCAGAATTTCAATTTCAGATTAAAATATATTAAAGGAAATTGAATGGAGTTTACATCAGCCTTGATGGTTATACCAATAACATGGTAAGTGAAATGGTATAAAAATAATACCGAAATGGCAAAACAAAGTTGAATTCAGAGCAAGTCAACATCAAGAACTGAAACACCACCAGAAAGGTCTACTCATTAGCGAAAGTTCTTTCTTTGCCTCGTTTCTTCCCTTTGTTGCCCCCTCTGTTGGTTATTTCAATAATTTGGAGCTGCATCAATGTGGTTCTTGGCTCTTGGTTTTTGGTTGCCAAGATAATGTCATACTCTCCCTCTCTCTCTCTCTCTCTCTCTGATTAAAGAGTAATCAATGATTCAGAACTTTGTAATTGAAAGTCACGAGCTACTCATTTTCTGCTCTGCTCTGTCCTGGCGCATCATTTCGCCAACTTTGGCTCCACATTCAAATGTTCAGTCGACAATAGCACAGGGTGCAGATTCCCCCCGGCCACTCCTACTCCCCCTGCCAGCCCCTCTGCCACCTCTTCTTCCTGCCTGATGTGCCGTGTGCTGCATGGAAACTTAATTTTGTATCGTGAATGTTTTTTCGAGCTACACAAAGCACGTCCAAATGCGATTGGACTGTTCGGGGTTCGAGTGGAAAGTTGCCAAGTCTTGCAGTCGAAATTCGAGTCCCCCCTGGGAACTAGTCAATGCCCGCTCTGGTGCCGATGCCTCCATTCCACCTGAATGCATTTTTGGAACGCACGACAGCTCGCTAAACTCGCTGTCTGGATTCTCGTTCTGCTTCTGTTTCCGAGTCGTCTGTCAGTTCTCAGCTGTATTTTTGTTTGGGCCAAATATCGATGCTACTCGAGGGCAACGACTGGATGCTTTCCCTGCCATGTACTCGAAAATGCTAAACCATCCGAAAAGCCAAAAGTCCGGATGAAGTCAACACTCGTTCAACTCATTCGGCTGGACGTTTATGTGTCGATTCCGGCGAGTCGAGATTGTCCAGATTCCGCACAGTTAGCGCTGCCATTGTTACGTATACGTATACGTATACGTAATGTGTACATATTACGTATACGTACACGTAATATGGCTTGCAGCTGGGACTGAATTTGTTAGCCACTTTACGTGCTCGCCCATTGTACGCCCATTGTACAATAAATTCAAGCAAATTAAACAAAACTTTCTCGCTTACATGGGCGACATTTGTAGGCGACTTCGACGATTTTGCGACGCTTGGGACAGGGATCGCTGCTGATTGCATTGGAGCTGGCCGTGCTGCTGTGATAGCTGCTGGTGCCGGATGAGTCGCCCACTCCGCTGGCGCCCAGTCCGTAGAACTGCGGGGAGCCGTGAAATTTGCAGTGCTTCTTCTTCTGGCAAGCCTCCACGACGGTCTGCAGCAGGGAGTACTGTCAACATTCGAATGAGAATGTGAATGTGAATGGGAAAAAAAGAAGAAAAATCAGTTGCAATTTAGTTTTCAATTCGACTTTTCTTTCTTTCTTTTTTTTCTGCTCTTTCTTGGTTCTCCTGCATTGGGTGTGCAAACAGAAGAAGCTGAAAAGTGAACGAGTTCAGGAACTGGGCGGAAATTGTAAACTTTTACAAATTGAAATAAAATATTTGCATTAAAAATGTAATTGAAGTGTTTCCCAGTTTAGTTTGTGTTGCTGTTACGGTTGCCATTGCCACTGCCATTTCCGTTGCCGGTGCGAGTTTAACTTCGAGCTGTGCCTGTGTCTATATTTTGTGACATTTATAATGTCATAACTTACACAACTGCCTTATCTACCTGACTACAGTCTCCTCTGAGCTGGAACAGATTGCTTATAATATTTTATAAGAATCGATTAGAAATTTCTCTTCCCTAACTCTTTCAGTTTCGGCTGTGAATATTTAGTAATTAAATATTAAAATGGATGATGTTTAAAAATTGTTATCACATTCTACCCAGTCTTTTAGTCGGTATAAAAAGTTGTATTAATCTAGATTACATACATAACTACCTTATCTACCTATGCAGAGAATTTGCGTTGAAACAGATTGTTAATCCATTTGTTATAGTCATGATGCCTGTCATCTATTCAATCAGAGCCCGCATTGTAGCTAACGATGTGCATTTTTCACAGAATTATGTTAGAGATTCCGCTTTGTTTACTGTTCCATTTAGTGTGACAGATGGACAGATGGACAGATGGACAGACGGACAGATGTTCAGCTGTAGTTGGAGATGAAACTGGCGAGTGACAACTACGGATGTCACACGAATATTTGCGCCTCCTCGAAGTCCGCAGCGCGAATGTAAACTGTTTATTTTCAAGTTATTTTTCACTATCTTGTGTTGACAGCCCAGAAAGAGGACAGCGGGACGGACAGACGGATGGACGGATGGACGGATAGACGGACAAACGGACAGATGGGTAGCCTCAATGTCTGACAGCAGGTTTAGATTTGTCGCCTTTGTCAGTCGACGGTCGCGTCCGTCGAGTCGTCACAAAATTGAATAACAACGACGGCGACAACAACACCCTGCAGAGAGGCTCGTACTATGTTATATAGACAGCAGTACAAACAACGAATAACGAGCAGTGAACAGCGAACAAGCGGATAAGCTATACTCGAGTGAACCCGACTATAAAAGACCCTGTACTTAAACAGTTAGAAGCGATTGCTTTGAAGAATTTGAGTAAGAACCGAAATTAAAAATTAAATTATTATGATAAATCAAACTGTGAGACAGAAAGTAAGAAATGCAAGAACTAAAAATATTTTAAGAAAATTAGTTCAAAATACTAAAGTTACTTTTATAGTCTCCGAGACTTGTCTATATCTTTACACAGACAAATGGAAGCTATGATTAAAAGTGTGTGGACTTGAAGATGCCTTCTACCAAATAAAGACATACAAAACGTGATAAACTCGTTGTATTTTTCAAGTACAGGGTCTAACAATGGCGGTAAAAAAAGAAAGACACTAAAACGATGCGAGAAATTATTTGCTGCGGTTGCCATTTTTAGCGAAGCGTCATGTTGATGCGTAGGCTGTAAAGGAATGGGAATGAGGGAATGACGGAATGAAGGAATGAGGGAATGAGGGAATGAAGAAATAGGGGGATTGCTGTCAGCGGCCTAATGATACCCCATGGGACGTGCAGGAATCTTGGCCCCAACTCAGCGTGGGTCGCGTTGACTTTGCTGTTGCCTTAGCCCGACGAAGAAAAAGGCAACTTTTCCTGGGCCTTTGTCAATTTCTTTGCTCACAGTGTTTCACATAAGTATGTGTATGCGTATATTTATGTGTATGTGACAACTGGCAACTGCCACTTTTAACAAACATTAAAAAACAAAATGAATTCAGCTGTCTTGTATTGTTTTCTACATTGTTGAATTTTCTTCTAAATTTAAATTGATTTTGTCCGCTGTGAATGAATTTTGGGTTCAAAGGATGCCATCCAAAATGTCGGAAAAGGCAACTGAAATGTTTAATGAATTGGAAGCGTTATTTGGGAATTCGGACAGAACGCCTTATTCCCTTATTCCTTATCCCCTCGAAACAGACATGGCGTATTTATAATGACAAAACGACAGCCAGAGAATCGACTCAGATTCAAAGCAATCCCTCCAATTTTTCCCCATTTGTCTATTGCCTTCTCCTAATTGGGCAAATTTGTGAAAATTGTCATAAGCATTTCAGTTTTTCTGGGAAGCATTAAATGACAACATACGATATTTTTTGGACTACTGCGAAAGTCCCATTAAAGTCCTTCATTAAAGGTCTCAACTAAATTGTAACAGAAAATTCCCTGGTTACTTAGAAACATCAGTTCAGAAAATTGCTTAACTTCTATGCTTTCATAGTATGAAAAAGTATTGTAATCAATTCCCAAACAGTAAAAGACTAATTTCATCTTATAAATAGTCTATTAGATACGTGTGCATATTAAATAAATAAAATACAAAATGTATGTAATTAAATGTAATAAAATAAATAAATGATTATCCACAAATTCTTACGCAGTTATTTCATTGTTGTATCGGAACAATCTTTAAAGTCTTTCAACATTCCCCAGGATATTCCTTCTAATTTGTCCCTTACTTTAAGCCGCTTTGGAGTTCGTTGACTGAACTCATTGCCAAGTCGTTTCATTGCCCTTTCGGCCATGTCAATCGACCCACTTGAATGTGTCTATTATTTTGGAGCACTCGGTGTTAAATTCAATTATCCTTGTCAACACTTGTTTAATCTCCATGGTCACATTAATTTGGCACAACTCACACGAAACAAATAAACAAAATGGAATAAGAAAAAAAAAGGAGAAAAGGGAACGGAACAACCTTTTTTGAAGGGAGCAGGGAAGATTGCTTACCTGGAGAGCATTGGGCCACATACAGTTCTCTGAAGAAGAGGAGGAGGACGAGGAGGAACTGTCGCCATTCTGGGCATCATCCGTTGAAGATTCGGTGGCAGTTGGACTCGTGTTTGTGGCACCTGGAGTTGGCACCTCCATGGCGATGGCATAGCCTCCGTTCACATACCGATTGGCGGGCACTTTCTGCGAGGAGGAGCCGAAAATGGAGCCCCGGAGCAAATGTTTCGCCTTGCCCCGGATCTCGGGCCTAACGGTGCCTGAGATGGGACACAGCTCCTCGATGCTGTAGCCATCTGTACAAGTGGATGGAGCATAAAGCACGAAATGGCAGACGTGTCAAGAATAAATGCTCCTCAAAAGAGGGGAAATACTGGGGGGGGGGGGGATTTGAGGGGCACTTACCTTTCGCCACGAACTTGTTGTACTGGGCAAATTCAATTGAGATGCTGGTGCCGCGCGGGCAAGCGATTACCACCTGATCCGTATCACAGGCCGCTTTCTGATATGTGCGCAGTGTGGCCGATAAAAGAGCTACGCGTGCCACGTGCCACGTGCCACATGCCACATGCCACATGCAACGAGCAGCATTGAGAGAGTGATTGTGTGTGCCACATAAATTTCATTTATTTATTTAAACAGCGCGTAGTCCACAGTTACATATTACAGAGTCCAAGTCCATGAAATGGAAGAGAGCAAATTGCATTTAAATTAATCATTTATTTTGAATTTCATTATTTATGATTTCATTATTTCTCTACTTAATCGCAATCGCTTTCGCTACAATTGAATTCGACTGACTTTAATAAAGCCATGGATCAAGATTGTATCAATTTTTCGCAACGCTCGTTCTGCCCACTTAAAAATAAAAAACTGTTTATCATTTAAGCAATACACTGAAAAGAACGAAAGGTTCTAAAGTCAAGAATATTCAAGTTAAATATAGTATTTTTTGAGAGAAAACAAATTATTAGTCTTTGGTTCTTGACATTTTTCCTACCTAGAATGCTCTTTTATGCAGTCAACATTCCTTTTTATGATCAGTAGTCATAAAATTAAATCAATTCAAGATCGTTTAAATTTACACCTCGCTATGGCTATTTTAAAAGAGATCCCAAATGCATGTTTACAATTCTTAAACCGTTTCTATATTTATCTAAATAATATTAGTGTATGTGTAAATTAAGTAATGCATCATACATACATTCGGATACTGTCCTTAAGAACAGACTTTAAATATATTTCAACTTAATAGCCCGAGCTTTCAATTTGATAAAATTCTGTCGAGTTTATTAATCGCGCATGTCCAACTCGTGTCTTCATTGTGGCCAGCTCAAAACAATTTATTTATACTCCATTCCCGTAGTTGCTCTCGAGATTCCCGGGAGTCGTAAACGAGCTTCCTTTTCTTTCTAAAACAAAGAACTAAATTGAAAATGACAGGACGCTGTCTTTCCACATTGCCTCCGTTGTATTCACAGAGAGCTCCGCTGGGAGTTGCAACTTGGCGGGGGGGAAAGCGGCAGAGGAAGGGAGGTGAAAGGAGAGAGGAGAAAGGAGAGAGGAGCATAAAAGAAGTCCATGCGATGAACACTCGCCACATCACCTGAGCAAACAATTGCCGAGGGTAGATTGAGGCAAGGTTTCACCAAAGGTGGCAACAACAAACTTTGTGGCATCGTCACGCTGCAAAAAGCCGACGAACGGCTCAGACATATTTACTCCCCAAAGGGGCGGGGCGGAAGGGGGCGTTGGCCAGGTCTAGCTTGTAGGCGTGGCTGTGGCATGCCGTCAGAAATGCGCTTCCGCTTCCACTTCAAACAAGGCGAGAAGTGCACATTTTTAGCGACTCAGTCTTCCACTCGGAGGAGTGTATTTTAGTCTCTCCAGAGACTCGGACTTCCGACTGGCGAAAATTATACAAAATTCTTGGCAAAATACTTTAGTTCGTTGACTGCTGTTGGGACTATACCCTAGCCTCAGATTACTGAAGAGAGGCATGCTCTTAGATACACAAGGAGGAATACAAGGTGGTTAAGGGTCACCTAAAATTTGAATATACTGTATATGAGAGATGTTGACTCTTCGGACTTTCAACTAGCACAGCTTTATTAAAGCTCATCCGATTTCCATGTGGAATGTCTTATTTTTCAAATTATTAACCCTACTTTAACTCTGCATTTAAATTTTTTGATTCTGAGACAAAAATTTTTTTTCCAAAATTTCTCGATTTTTACAGTGTTACCCCTTTAAATTTTTTGAAAATTTTGAAAAATTTTAAAACTTAAATTTATTATTTTAATCGACTCCAGGTGATTAAATTAGGGTAAAAAAGTACTTTTGAGCTGATTTCCACTTTTTTCTTAAAAATCTAAGCCAAAAACTGTAAACTGTTCCCTGATTTATAGCACATGGTATTCTTTTAATTTGAACAGATTGGTCAAATCTTGATGGATTTTCAAATGGAATGTTTTTCTAACCATTTTATTATACAAATAATGATTTGGCATCAAAATTTTATGATTTCGAAAAATAAATTTTTTTTCCAAAATTTGTCGATTTTTGCAGTGTTACCCCTTAACATTTTTCGAAAATTTTGAAAAATTTTAAAACTTAAATTTATTATTTTAATCGACTTCAGTAGATAAAATAAGGGTAATAAACCACTTTTGAACGTATTTCCACTTGTTTTCTTTAAATTATTAAAGGTTACATCGATTGGAACAACTTCGTCGTTTGGGTTTCGGTATAATAAAAAAGCTTTGTTTCGGTAACGATTTCATTCAATTTTTTCATATCTTCCCTGTCCTCTCTGTTATTCTCTGTACCTCTATACCCTTTGAATATTTGACTAAAAAGGCTTGCAAACTTAAAGAACTTTCCGTTGAATGGAAACACTGAGCTTGGCCCTAGGAGCATAACAATTTCGCACTAACGTGTTCTCTCCGCGTGCTTCTATTATTTGCGGCAATATCACATATACATAATGATGCAAAAACTAATTGAGCCCGCCCATCTATCAACTGAGCAATTTAAATGACGAAACCGAGGGGCAAGGGGGACTCAAAGGGGGCGGGGAATGGAATATAATTTGGCTGCCACCGTTCATTTCTCGCTCTGCATTATATTCCTAATGAGTTTTGGGGCGAAAGGAGGTGAAGGACTGTGAGCCGGCGAATTGGTTTTGTTTTTGACGACTGCCGCCGGCAGAGGGCGTGACAGCCGGGGGTTGGAGAGCGGGATTAGGGGGTGGGCTGAGATTGAGGATATTGCAGCCCAAAATGCGGGCAACCGACTGATTTATATTGCAAGCCATAAATTATATCTAAATGCTGCGTTTTGCGCTTCTGGCAATACGGACAACGGACGACGGACAACGGAGAACACAGCTCTCAACTCGTAATTATTTCTACATATATATATATATATTTATATAGATATATAGATATAGACATTGAGATGGTGTGCGTATAATCAACGGAGCGACCATTGGCCATTGTAAATTGGCCCATAGCCAGCAGCCAAATTCCAAATGGCAGGTTGCCGCCCACTGACAATAAATTTCCAGAGAGTAGTTTGCCTATCGCCCCATCGTCTATCTCCAGATGAACTAACCAGATACGAGTCTTATCAAGACTAAAGTGTGAGTTCTATCAAGAGTATAATATTCACAAATTACCCGGAATATTGTTTCTTACAAATATGAATAGTAAATTAATTTTAAATTTTAAGATGTCTAAATTGCAATTATCCAAATATGCTTAGTATATTCATTTTTCATTCATTTTAAAGTATTTAATTACTATCCTATCGAGATCTCTGGGTTACTCTATATATTTTGTACAAATAAATCTATTCACTTACTATTTATTTATAGTCCTTATCATTAAAAGATACGAATCGTATCGAACGATAGGATGTTTTAAATTATCATGTCTTAATAATTACATATTTGGAAAATACAAATAACGTTCCTTTAAGTAAGGACATTTTTATTTATTTTTCTATTTAAATACGTATTCTCGTCCTTTCAAGAGAAAGACACTCTTCCTGTCGACAGGAGTATTCGATTATTGTCCGCTGTAAATATGAGTAATACATTTAATAATTTATTGTTCAATTATTATTATTTATATTAGTTTCCTTCAAATTGCGCATTCTCATACACCACTTTTTTTTTTGGTATCTCAAAGATTGCTCAGTTGTGCCAGCTGGCGGTACATAAAATTAATTGTTATGACTTTACAGCTGGAATGGAACTCTGCTCTGGTCTCTGCTCTGGTCTCTGCTCTGGTCTCTGGTCTAGTCTAGGGGAAGGGAAACTTTCAAATGCTTCCGCTATAGTAGTCGACTCAATGGACGGACGGACGGAAGTGAAAGTCTAAAGTCTCGTGAAGTTTTTATGGGTGCCATTTGAGTTCAGCAATCGAATCACTTTCGTATGGAATGGATTCAAATAAAATTTCGCTTTGCCCTTGCCCATGTCCATAAAATCCGGAGTCACCACCCATTCCCTATGCTTCCCCTGCTCCTCCTCTCAGTTATCTTCCTGTGGTGCTCAAAACAAAAAAAAAGTTTACCTTTTAAAGTGAAAACATTACCAGCGGGTTGCTTAAACCTCAAAGAAAAAAGAAGGAAAAACAATAAAAATCACACAAAAGTCCCTTTGACCTTGCGGTTTGCCTCAGCATCAAGTGTACACTGTACAGTGAATACTCGCAGGGCGGCACTTGGATGATGCCACACTTTCAAAACTTTTTATTTGATTTGAAATTGAAAGCGGTCCAGACAGATGCCCTGCGGTCGAGGGGGAAGCGAAGGGAAAACTGTTGGGCATGAATTTTGCTTTTTTGAGTAACCTCACAAATGTTGTTAAGTTTAAGGCTCTGTGTCTGTGTGTGTGTGTGTGTGTGTGTGTGTGTGTGTGTGTGTGTGAGTATTATCCGCATGTGCACCGCATCGCTTTACATACTTATGAATAATTTAAATGTATGAACTCCCCTCGCCTCTCTCTCTCTCTCTCTGACAATCAGCCCTTCAGGCCGAGTCCTTGCTGCAAAATAAGACAACAATTGAATATTTATATTGATGCCACAGCAGGATTTGTCATCAGGCTCAAAGGCAAATCCGGCACCGCAAACAAAACTCTTTTATATCAAATTCAAATTTACATATATATTTGTACTCGTATTTGTGTTCAATTAAATGTAAAACCCATGAGGGTCTCATAGAACTGTTTTCAACTGGGTCAAATTCGAGACGAGCCAAAAGGAAGTAAATTCTCAACATATTTAGCATATCTTATTTAAGCATGAAATATTCTGAATGTATCTATTAATTTGCAATGATTCATTATTCAACGAATGCACTCGGAGATTAATCATTGTCCCCAAGTGAATGCCATCAGCTGCAGTTCATCCGCGGGCAGGGAGTGAATTTATGGTGCATCAACAAAGTCTTCACTACAGTTGAGACAACATGGCGTATGCGCATTTCACTCTATGTGAGTGTAGTGTGAATGTGAATATTTCGAATGTGGGCTCATCCACAGACAATCCAATGCTTTGAATGCACTGTAGCCAAGAGAAACTGCACTGAAAAAAATGATTGTTCTAAGCTACTAGACTTTTGAATTTTTCAAAACAATTTTTAAAAACAATTTTTAAAAATTCAATTTTATTTTCCTTAGTTTTTTTCATCTAATTTTAAAAGAATAAGTTACCTATAAATAATAATGTTAACTTCACAAAATGTAATCCAAATTTTCGTATGTTAACAAATATATTTAACTCTCTCATTTTCATAAAAGTTGTTGTCCTTTTTTGAGGCAGTTTAAATGATTTGGCGATTTTCTGAAACATAGCAAATGTTTTGTGAGTGTTCGCTCGTTTAACCCCAATTTAGTTGTTACAACTATGTGTGCTCTGCATCCAAATCCGCATCCGCTTCGACATCCGCAAGGACATCCACAAGGAGTCAACGAGTGAGGAATCAACGAGGCAAACGCCTGTCAACATTCGATTCGGAAAGGAGAGAGAGAGAGAGAGAGAGAGAGAGGCTCTGCAATGGCCAAGGGCCAAAGCCCAAAAGCTCGATTGAATGCGGCCCAAAAGAAAGCAAACTGTCAGCGGGAGTTTGTCGAGTCAATGGCCCAGAAGAAATTGATTTGTTTTGATTTATTCCAATACATATATAACTATATACATATATAAGTATATCTATGTTTCAGTCTTGGACTGAAACTCATGCCTCTCTTCCTTTCTGGCCCTCACTTTCTCACTTGCCACTTTGATGTTGCTCTAGTCCTTCTTCTCATTCTTCATCTTCTTCTACTGGTCCTGTTGGTTTCTCCTCCATTTCTGTTGTCCTTGTCGCTGTCGATGCTCATGCAAAGTTCTGTTGATTTCCCCCTTCCGTCAAACATATTTTATTGTCCCATTTAACTCGCTTAATAAATGGGAATTTGCCACTGTCGATGCTGTTCCAACGAGGAACGGAAGTGGGAGAAAAGAGAAAGGAGAATTAAAAGGAGACCCGCAGGCCAAATTGGCGATTGTCCTTTGCTCCCGAAACCTATAAAACCCGATATGTATCTGATATGCGTGGCGCCCACTCAATTCTTCGTCTGTCCAAATAAATCTAATTAAATGAAATTTGATATTTACCCATCTCATATTGGACATGACCAAACAATATCGATTTCATGCTTATTTCAACAACATAAAAGAACGGTTTTGTCAAATCAGAACAGTCTTGACATTAGCTCAGAAATCGAGTGCATTATGTTGTCTTTTTAAATAATTTGTAATTTTTTTTTTATTTCTAGGCTTCTTTAAGTTTCCTTTGTGAATTTGCCAAGTGTCTAATATTTTTGAAACCCCAAGAACATCCCAAGATTCAAGTGCATTAAGTATTTGTACTACAAAAATAATTAATTATTTTCCATTTATAGAACGTAAGATCTCTTCAGTTGACTTATCTATCTTACAATCCAATGATCATCTCAATTCTCTTCGAGAATTGTTTCTCATTATTACTATTTAAATAACTCCTCTAAATGAAATTCTTCCAAGGGATAAGTATTTCATTATGCTAGAGCAAATACCAGCTCATACAAGAATATGAATTTACTTATAGAAAGGCGAGGGGAGGCGGGAGTCCTCGGCGGAAATAAGTCATTCATAAAGTGCAAACAATACAAAAGTGAAAAGTATAAAAGTGTACTGCAAAATGTAGACATAGTATTTTCCCTTTTTTGTTTTTTTGCTGAGTCAGCTCCCAGTTTTGGGCTTTGATTGTGGACCGGGGAATCTCCGTTGCTTTTGTAGTGGACCCCGGGTCTAATCCTGAGGAAACAAAAGTTTATGACATTTTACGAGCTTTTTTAATACTTTGTAAAAACTTGTGCACATTTCCATCCGTCTGTCTGTCAATCCGTCTGTTTGTCAGTCCGTCCATCCGCAGCTTATCCATCTTTAAGCCTGGCAACTCGGCGGAAACAAAAACAAAATTTATGAACGTGTTTTGTCATGTATGGATGACTGCCTGGACAGTTGTGATTCCTAAGGGAGAAAGTACTTACACCCACACACACACACACACACACACACACACACACACACACACACACACACACACTCAAATTCAACTTTCGAGGGTGAATTAATAAGTCATTGGCCTAAGAAATAAAATAATCGTTTAAAACAATTGATTTTATCTGGTGGTCATTCAACTTTATTATGCTTTCCAAATAAGAAGTCGATTTCTTTAAAATAAGCTCATTATTTGACTGATGCTACTGCGTTTACTTCGACTCTGCTTTTTATACTGATTCCATTATAAGCTTTTCGCTTTTATTATGAGCGACAAGCTGATGTTAATTCATAAGTAATAATTACTCATAGTTACAGCGTCGTATTTAAATTAAGACATAAATAAGATCTCAAGCACGTCGGCTCTCTAGCTATCAGATATCTTGCGAAACCAGCACGATCTATAATTAGCAGGTAAGCACTTTATAGTCGAGACCTCGACTATGAATTACCCACTACTCAATTGAAATATATTAATAATTGTAGCTATGAATCTTAAGATTCAACGGTACAAAACTTCAAGCAACCATAACTTTTCTTATTAATCTATATTTTTAAGGGGAATTCAAAGTCTGTGTGCCAATTGTGGTAGATCTAGCTCTTAAAGTTTTTTAAAACCAGAATAAATACCATCTAATATCATTTACTTAAACATAAAAAAGAGATTAAAACAAACATTCAAAACAAAATATAATTATTGTTTGTTTAATAACTAAACTAAACTTAGATCAACAATAATATGTTTGACACGGTTGCAAACGACTAGAAGTCCCGGATCGATTACCGAGTTTTGAGAGAACAATAACAAGTTTTACTGAACAATAAAAATAATTAGTTTATACTAAACTTACACGAGAACCTGTGGTAATTTATTTCTGAAGTATTGAGACAATTAAAATGAAAAAAATATGTATATTATGAAACATCATGAGTAGACGAGACTATAAAACAAACGAGTTTCAGCAAAAATATCAGTTGCTTCTAAAGCTCTGAAGCGTTCATTTAATTTTCAAATATGACTGTTAGTCTTTTCATGCTACCGAATTTCCTAATTCGTAGTTTAGCAATAATTCCATCGCGCTCTTTATTTCTGACATCGAATGAGGACAATTTGTTTCGAGGTCCAGAATTTTTCGAACCTGAGTTTCCACCGGCCCGAAGACAGCTGCACATGTTTTCAAGTTCAAGTGATGTTGGCCAAGTACCGACACGATTTGATTCAGCACCCGAAATACAGTTTGACAATGGACATAACCAGAAAGTGGATAGCCGTGTTAAAACCAACTACCAGGACAATAGCAGATATCCAAGCTCTTCTCCTTCAGTGGACATTGAACTTATTGATGATAATCAATTGCATTCTAAACGCAACTGTCATGTGATAAAATGCCCCAAGATTTCACAGGCCACATTTGGCAGCGATGGCAAAAACTGTTTTGAGTTCCTGAATTCTTGTGTCTTGGCCATGGCCAGCTGCACGCGTTATAATAACCGAATGCCTCGTAAGCAAATAATTACAATCGAATATTCATTTTATTTCATTAAAAATATCTATTGCAGGGCTTAAGGAAGTCAAGAGAAAAGAGTGTCACAATATCGAGACCTAAGTAAAACAAAATTTTAACGGACTTGACAATGTTTAAGTAAAAAAAAACATTTTAAAAAGATGTCGAATCGAATAGCAAAAATAATTTAAATTATTTTTAATCCACTGTCATGATAACTGATAGAAAAAATAATATTTTCACTTAGGAAATTATGCAACATTAAACAGTGGTACCGTAAATAATTGAACTTCGCCAGTTAACAAAATTATAAATTGATTAAACAAATGTTCTTCCCTCCACTAAATCCATTAGCAACTTATTAGCCCACCCTCGTACGTAAGAATTTAACTCGCTTTGCGCTTTCTTGTCAGTCGATGTGGCAAGTGGAGTTTGTGCCACATTTGGACGTGTTAAAAACTTTTCTGTTTGTCTACACATCAGCGACAAGTGGCCCAAAGAAAATGAAGAAGAAGAATATTTAAACAGAGGGGTAAGGGGTAAGGGGGAACCCGCCTCAATCTCGAGGCATGCAACATTACTTTGCGTAATTGAGAGCATAAATTTTATGAGCTCGCGTTCTTCTTCTCATATCTGATGGGCTATGAAATATTCGTGTATGCATTAAAGACATTAAATAAAGCTGAGCGAGGGGCGGAGCGGAGCGGAAGGGGACGGCAAAGGGAGGGGGAAATTACCTCACAGAGAATTTCTAAGTCTGTTCAAGTCTTGTGAATAAACTCAGTAAACACTCGTTTTGGGCATGTGTAATGTGAATAGATTTAAGGACCTTGGGGAACATGACAGTTGTACACACATGTTTGTGTCACAAGCGGCAGGACATGTTGCAACATGTCGTGCTTATCCTGGAAGCTGAGAGTCGTATTAACATGCTAAGCAAATGAAGCAAACGTTGAATATTTGTGTGAGAAATGCAAATTTCAAGATAAAAAAAACGAACATTAAAATTTAACTAGGTAGAAAAAAATTAAGTATACGCATTAACATTATGCAGTTGAAGTTTTAATAAAAATGGAGTTGGAGTTTCATGTGATTTTCGCACTTGATCCGCTTATGGCCACAACAAATTTGGCCGAGTTGAAGTCTTAATTAACATGTGGACCAAATGCCGCATGTGGCATGTGGGATGTGGCATGCTTACCCAAGGGATCAATCCGGAATATGATTTCGCCTTCGGCTCGGGCGGCACTCAGAGCGCAGAGAAACGAGAGAATCAAACACTTTGTCTGCGAATAATCCATTATCCTGCGGGTCGAGCACTTGCCCCACTTGCCCCGCCAGTTGAAGCCAGCGTTGGCCGGCATTACAGGCACTCCTGCTGCGGCAGCTGGACCACCAATAAGCCGCACCACCCGCTGCACCACGCGCCGCCACTTGCAACCACTTTCGAAGCTCGCATGGACTTTTGTTTAATTTAAAAACAAATGTATTTTTTATTCACAATTTTTTTGGGCTGTTGTTGTTGTTGTTTATCTTCGGAACGGATGGCAGCTGTATTCGATTTGCGTTTTACGCTGCCGTCGGCGTTGTCCTGTCTGTTATCCTGTTATCGCTTCTCGCTTGTCCTTGTGCTTGATTTTCCTCTTCACTTTTTCACTTTGTCACTTTTTTTGTTAAGCTGGGTTTTTTTTAACACTCGGCCTTCTCAATTTTGGCTTCACTTTTCGCTCACTTTTATTGCCAGGAAGTGCACGAATTTCACAATTTTCTGTTGCGCCACAAAAACGATGCTGCATTTATTATCAATTCGAACTCGAGTGGGGCACACCACATTGGGATCAATAAAAGGCAATCGCCAGCAACCACCCAACGCACAAGTCTGATTGTTACAGAGGTTATCAAATTGAGCCACACTTTTTTTTTTTTTTAGACCCTGTACTTAATGATTAAAAAGGGTATTTTAGGTTTGTAGCAACTGAAATTGTAAGTAAGAGTTAGAAGGAAGCGAGTAAAGCCTTATAAAGTATATATACTACTGTTCAGATATGGACAAGTCTGTCTTTCTTTCTGTCCCATCCCAGAGACTATAAGAACTAAAGGCAACAAACTTGACATGTTGCTTTTATGAATTGTGCCACGCCCCTTTCACTACTATTTTTAATGGGATTTTGAAATATAGATATTTTTTTAAGACCATAAGTACAGGGTCTATCGAAGTCGAGGTTACTCCTCATCCTTTTTTTTCTTCCAATGCGACAACTGACAAAGCCGTTGGCATAACGTAAGCAACCTGCCTGAATCTGGGAGTGGCCAAAGGGGTAAAGTGTGAAGAGGGAAGTAGGAAAAGAAGGAGGACAAGGGGGGTAGAACTGAAGGGGTATTTGTAGTGCGAATTGAGTAAATGCACCTGCCATTTCAACGATAACGGGAACAGCTGCCGCAGAGGCAGATCGTGGGCGTGGCACAGACGCCCACTTATGTGCTTGTGTGTGTATTAACGCACACATATGCATACATCGGTGCGAACAATGAACAGCAAATAAGGGAAAAAATGCGGAAACTGGATACGATAACTGCAATTTTTCATGCGTTTAAATTTGGAATTCAGTTTCGCAATTGGCATAGGCAATTGGCCGAGCCGCGTGGCGCCACAAAGTGTGGCAGCCACAATGCTAATTGCAGTCTCATTAACCCAAACCGAATGAATTCGTCGTTTCAAGTCGTTACAAGTGGCAATCCAGCTAGAAGCTTACTAACTGTGCCATATCATTTGCCCATCGGAATCCCATTTCTATGCTCATCCATCATGCCACATTCTGCATGCTGCATGCTTCATGCCTCATGCCTCGTGCCTCATCCTTCATGCCTCGTGCCTCATGCGGCACGGCGCAGCTGCCCCAATTATGTAATTGCGCCGGCAGCGAGTTGAGAGCTAAACTTTTAATTAAAATTTTGTGTTTGACGAGCGATAAAAGGACCAGCGAAAATTTGTCATTGTCCTCTACAACTTGTTGTACAACATGTCGTACATCAGGATAACATGAAATGCTGACATTCCAAATTAGAAATTAATTCAGAGTCGATTTAATTGCGAGTCATCGCAATCAAGTGCTTTACGAATGTCCCAATTCTATGGCCTTTTCTCCAATCTGTGTCAAGTGCAAATCACACACTTTACACCTCTCTTCCCCTCCCTCCCTTCTGCCCCAGCACATCCACCTAATCCCACAAAAGGCTGTGACATTTGCCCAGTTGTGATTACCACGCAAATCAAATTGATATGCAAACATGTGGAAATTGCGGTTTGCGATTCATTAAGCAAATGTTTCAATCGCAAGTTTACATTTCACTTTTAATTACAGATACGCGTATCTATAAGATACAAAACTGCAAGCTTATTCAACTTATTCAGAAGCGTGACAGTTGAGTGTAGAATTACTGCCAATTGACTTTCTTTTAGTTGTCTTTAATACTAATTGGGTCAAGTTTGAATTGCATATATTAAAAGTACTTTTAATAAAGAACTAAAGACTATTTAAATTGTAATTATCTCGTATAATATAGAGTATAAAATAAATTTAAAAAAATCGAATTTACCTACTTTTCATTTAAAAAAAAGGGTGTGGAAAAAAATAGAATAAAAGCATGTTTGTAATTTAATCATTAACGCAGCAAAAACTGTTGAATCAATTAATTTTTTGAATGATGTCCCAGACTTTTCCAAAACTTTTTTAGCCTATTTAGTTTTAAATTGCAAATCTAATTTAATTTAAGTGTTGCATAATAACAATCGTTAACTTAACATTTAACAAAATTAGTAAATAAAAATGAATATTTAAATAAACTCAATTTTCTCGACTAGATTAACTGTGCTGCCTTGACTTGGTAGCTGTGTTTTTGGCATTGGTTGTGATCTGTTATTCAATTATTATATCTGGGGAGCAGTCAATAGAGAAAAGCGGAGAGAGGTGTGGGAGGGAAGAAGAGGAAGAGAGAGAAAAAGTTGAGTATTATCCGCGTGCTTTGACATTTGATTAATGATGCGATTCATGCCAACATTTTGCTGCTCCACTTCAAAGTTGCGACTGTGTGTGTGTGTGTGTGCGTGTGCGTGTGTGTGCGAATGTGTGTGTAGTGGGAGTGTAACACACACAGAAATCAACACACATTCATGGCACACTTTTTCCGCTGTCATTTGGGACACTGGCAAATGAGAGCGAGGTGGTCAAAACAGCGGAAAACAGGCGACAAAATTGAAATAAAGCGACATTGCCACAATCTGGGAGCAAACGATGCGACAAACGACCCTCAACTCAACTCAACTCAACTCAACTCACAACTCATGCCACTCCAAAGCCGGAGTCGGAGTCGGAGTCTGTGGCACGGCTTACGACCCCGGCTTATTGCTTGCCACAAAGCCGACTCAACTCAAGTGGGCCAAAACGCAAGCTGGCCTAAATGCTCTTTCTGCTTGTTCATTTCAGCTTCCTTTAGCCAATTAAATATTGCCATTTTTAAGTTTTTAAGTAAGTTGATCCCTTATGTACTAAGTCATTAATATATTTTTATTATTTAACTGTATTTTCGTTAGCTGAAGAAAAAAAAGCGAATTGGATTCGAAAGCACAAATATAATAAGAATATACAAAATAAACTTACAATATCTAAAATTGTATTAATATATTGCTAAACAAAAATCTTTACTCAAATACTTTTTCTTTCTAATTTGGAAATGTTTGTTTATGGTATTTCGAATCATTGAAAAATATAAATAATTAGATCTATTTGATTTAAATCATTTTAAAAGAGTCCCAACGAAAAGTGGCTTGATTTTGTTTTATTTTATTTCTTTAATATTAAGTGTAGGATGACCCAGGAAACTATTCCATTTATTGAATATTAATATTACCAACTCGTCAAATAATGTAATAAAACTTTATAGTATAGTTTTCTAATTCTGGTTTAATGCTGGACAGGTGGTGGGTCAGGTGGTGCTGGTGGTGCACCTTTCTTTATTAATTGTTGTTGTTTTCGTTGTTGTTGCTGTTGTTGTTGCTCACTTAAATTTTTTGCAGTTGGCCACGAGAAATGCAAAAAACACACGCGCTCAAAGGAATAACTCACTTTTGTGGTTGTTGTTGTGGTTGTTGTTGTCGTTGTTGTTTTTTGCTTGTTGGCCAAAAGCACGTGCAAATTTTGGCACTGGCCACGGGAATGCGAGCGCAACGAACGAAACGAGCGGAGTCCGGCAAATCTAACCCGTAACCTGAACCCGTAACGAGCGTAACCCGAGACGTGTCCGAATGTGGCAGCTGCGTGTCCCGTTAGCTGTTAGCTGTTTTCGCAAGTCGAAGCCAAGCGCGTTGCACGTCCGTCGCGTTTGAGAGTCGGCGAAGAACTAAACTGAAGTTCGGCCAACCGAAAGCCGAGTTAGCACACGAGTTGGCCTAAAACGACGAGCCTGGGAAATTCGCTCTTTCGGCCAGCTCGCACTTTGAGAGAGAGAGAGCAGTTCAAGAGAGAGAGAGAGAGAGAGAGAGTGAGATAGAGCGAGAGAGAAACGTTGAGAGTAACAATGTGGGGCTGACGAACTACATCAGAAGTGGGTCAGTCTGAACCTGCCCCACACTGAGGCAGTCAACAACAGGAGCTCCAGCTACAGTCCACCCTCTATAGGGGTGCCACCACACACGAGGCTTCACTGTGAAGCGAGAGTTTTCGGTCTGCGAGCCGCATTTAATCGAATGTAACGTTTACAGTCAACTTAACACATTGATTTAGCCTATCGTAGGTAAATTAGTGGCCAACTGCCAGAGTTCCTCAAACTGTCTATGTATTAGTGTGTCTGTGTCTCTGTGTGTCTCTGTGTGTGTGTGTGTGTGTGTGTGTGTGTGTTTGTGTCTGTGTTTGCGTGCGTGTGACGAAGTGATTATGGCTAACGCTTTTAGCTTGGCGTCATAATTCGCTGTGGAATCGCTTTTATCACTGAAGCCAGTTATTTCTATGAGTGTATACATATGTATATGTATGTATATATGTGCGTGTGTGTGTGTTTGATGGTGCAAGGACACGTCATAATACCTGTAACAACGACCTGTTGCCAATGCGAACACGAAAGCTGAAGGTTGTGCATTTCTTGGAATTGAGGCAATCAAGTTCTGCTTTTTGGACATGTCCAAAGTTGGAAAAAAAAAAAAAAAATAAAGCCAAAAAAGGGAGAAAGGTTCAAGGAGAAGTAGTAGCATTGTATAACCCATTAAATAAATTACACATTTCCGCAAATATCACAATTCTCTGACATTATTTGCTATAGCTTCAATTGTGCTATTTTAATCAAACAATTTATTTTGGTTTATTTTCAGTTGTGCTTTTATATTAACACCAAAAATGGAAAAGCAATAGTTTTGTTATTAGTGTAACATATAAAGCAAACCATCACTGTTTGCATGTCAATAATGATAAGTACAAATAAACACTAAATTTATTGCGTCAATAGCCAAACAAAGTGAACAAATGAGCAAAATATTTGATTTGATTTGTTGCGGAGAAACTCATTGATTTATGGCCAGCGAGCGACTAATTGAAGCGTAGTTAGAGCATATTTATATTAAAATTAAATGTAATTAAGTATGTACATAATTGAATAATAGCTACGAGTTATATATGTACATATATCCCAGGCAGTCGATTGTCCTTGTTAATGACTGAGTGAGGACTCTCCAAAGTGGACAAAATGTCTAATGTGACATTTGGATAGTAACTAAATGTTCTCTATTAATTAGACATTTTGTAGAAAATGAAATTAAATTGTCATCTTCATCTCTAGAGATTTGTGAGACTCACAAGATAAAGATCCTTATATTAAATCATTTAATTTATGATTCTTTTACACTTACATATTTTGTATATTTTATTAATAGAACGTGTTTGACGGATTTAGTTTGGCTTAATAGAATTGTTTCAGTTTTTTAATTTGTTTTTTTCTTTAATATGTATAGCATACTTTTCAGCGTTTTTAATTCGTATTATAAAGAAAATCTTTTCAGCTCTCCGAACATATAGTAGTTGGATATTAAGACTTTTCTTTTTGCTGTGAAAAGTGTAGAATAAAATGTTATTAATTTTAAGGTAAGAGCAGCTGTAGTTGTAGTTGTTGTTGTTGTTGTTGTAGCTGTTCTTGTATAAGTTGTTGTAGAAGGTGTTTGATGCTTTATGAGTTGATGGTCAGTTCACGCATTAACATTCAAGTGGACGGTTGAGTGGATGAGAGTGAAAAATGCTAAGTGGGATGCTGGTCATGTTGGCCATGATGGTCATGTTAGTCGTGTTGGCCAAGGCAACAAGAGGCAATCGCTTAGGAATGCGCAATGCAGAGGGACAACCGCATCTCATCTCATCTGGTCTCATCTCATCTCAGCCAGCTTGCTGCCACGCATATTTATGTTGACATCCAACTGCCAACCTGCCATCCCCCTCTTTCCCCCTCCACCTCTCTCTCTAAACCGCTCCAGGATTACCTCAGAGGTGCAAACATCACATATCGAGGTCACTTTGCCTGTTGGCCAAATACGTTGTCCGAGTTGCATCCAGTTGGCTTCTGGCCTGGCTAATGCACAGCCTCTGGTCTGGACAACTGGACAACAAGTCACCTGCTCACCTGCTCATCTGCACACCTGCTCATTTGCTCACCTGTGCGGTTTGATTACGCCGTCAGAAATCTGGCTTTGACTTCTAACTGAGCCGTCACATCCCCAAAGTCCCTATTCCCTTAGCATTTCCGAATCATTTCCGAAATCGGCCTTGGGTTACCTTTCCGGCTAACATTCTACTATGAAATGCTCAACTCAAATCAACATGAATCAATTATAATCACATATATAACTTCAGAACGATTTAACATTACCTTGAAAACTTTTTAACTGCACAAAAAATTTAAACAAATAAATTTACAATACAATTGTTCTGATACACTCCAACTCATTCTTAACTTATTTGCAGGATTCGATCCATATATAAGCCACATCACCAAGAGGATTTGATTCAAATATCCCTCCGTTTTCACTGCTAACATTAACAAGCAGTAAACTGCTTGTCCCAAACTGAACAAAACAATGTAAAGAACACGCCTGATTCATTATGGCGGAGTTCTGTTATACACTTTCTTATACGACAGTGCGAAACTGCCATTAAACTGTTATACAAAGTGTCCTCTTATTGTTAAAAAAAAGTTCTACACTCAAATAAAACTGGTATAATCAGGAAGCTGCCAGAAGCTGCTGATGGAATATAAGCCACAAATGTTGCCCTAAGTGTTGTGTGTTCCATTTCCATTTGACGGTTACCCATAAGCAGCTCAGGACATTTCAGCCTCAAAGTCAGTTGCAACGCCATTTCAGAATAATTATAATTATATCTGACTGAAAAGACGTTCAGTGTCTGCATAACTCCTTCCCCTCACCCTTCGACTCTCCATTATACACCGCAAAAAAAGCATATGTGAGAAATGTTGACTCTTTGGACTTTCGACAAGCACAACTTTATTAAATATCATCCGATTTCCATGAGGAATGTCTTATTTTTCATTATATTAAGCCTACTTCAACTCTGCATTTAAATTTTTTGATTCTGAGACAACAACTTTTTTCCCAAAATTTGTCGATTTTTACAGTGTTACCCCTTTACATTTTTTGAAATTTTTCAAAAATTTTAAAACTTTAATTTATTCTTTTAATCAACTCCAGGTGATTAAATTAGGGTAAAAAAGTACTTTTGAACTAATTTCCACGTTTTGTCTTGAAATCTAAGCCAAAAACTGCAAAAATGTCCTAGTTTTATACTACAAGGTATTCTATTGGTTTGAATAGATTGGTTGATGGATTTTCATTGTTTTTCAGACCATTTAATTATACAAATATTGATATTCCACAAGGAAATCGGTTGAGTTTTGACAAAGTACCAGCAGCCTATGGAAAAAGCGGACAGTTTTGGTCTCCGAAGAGTTTCAAAATACTTACGGGTTCAAAAACTCGATACATTTTGTCATGAAAAATCTCTTAACAATATCTGCGTGACATTTTATAACACTTGATTCACAGCTTACAATTTTTAAACAAACTGTTATATAACAGTTAAGCAAAAGTCTCGGTGCTTACTTGGTGCAAAACTCTGATAAAGTTGGACTAAAAATTCGGGAGTCACTGAAAGTACTTTTTTGGGGAAGAACTTTGCTAGGTTGCGTGGATTTGATTAATTCTGTTCGAAAATTGGTATACAAAATTTCCCTTAAACTTCCTAAAAACATCGCTGAAAAATCTGCGGCATTTTTTTGTAATACTAGTTTATCCTCTTATCGTGGACTCAAACCTTATTTTTGAATTCGAATAAAGTGGGTGTTAACTATGCCTACATTCAGTAGACATTCATAAACTTTTATACAAATGAAATTCCCAAGGATTCGAATAAAAAACTACTATACGTAATACTTTGTTATGTTATACACTTGTTATAAAAGATATTTGGTGGGAACAGTTCTCCGTGACTTAGACCAGAATAAAATATATATAAGTATTACTCTTATACATTATAAAGTTGTTATATTAGTTCTAAATTAATATTTCGTTGCATTCCTATTAATAACGGCTCTACGTTTAGTCTATTGTGTTATATCTGCAGACTTATATTTATGGAATATTTTTGGAAAGGATTTCATTTATAATATGTTGTTGCTATTAGTGTGAAGCAGTGCTGGTGTCCCAAAATTAAAGCAGTTGAAAGCAGTTCTGTTATTAAATCATACAAACTTTAAAGAATGTTAAGTTGTAGCATCAGTTTCAAAAAATAAATATGCTGTGAGATTATGTTCGACTTCGAGATAATTCTTACTTCTTTGCTTTTGCAAAATTATTAATTGTTGTAGCATTTGGATAGACAAATAAATCGATTACAAATGTATTTTACATATATTCCATTTAAGAAAGTTTTGTTTTTAAATAAATATTTAGTCATTTGAAAGCATTGGGTTGTTAAAGATTTCACCATGAATTCTAATCGATTCATACCGTTGCCAAAAGTCTTGTGTAAATTGAAAACCACTTGACTAGAACGAAGCATTCCTAATTGTTATTTGGCTTGCATTCCCCTTGGATTTCCTCAGTGGTTATTGCTTTTAATGCCGTGTCTTCTCAGGCCAAACTCAATGAGGTTAACCCCGAAGATATGTGCCTATCTTTCTGTATATTCATAAATATTTGCCACAGAAGACGAAGCTGATCCAGGGGGAGTCCCGGGACACATGGCTCTGGTCGCACGGTCGAGTTATGCCCAGAATTTATTGTCGCAGTTATTCGGTGACTTATTTACCATCGTTTAGGTGAGTACTCTGACTCTGGAGCTACCAACTCCTGATACCCATTTCCCTTTCTTCCATTCTTCCCTTTTGTCCTCTCTCGACTCTTCGACAGCTTCCAAACTCGAGAAGTTATTACAGCAGCGAGGCGGAAAATTGCTTCTTTCTTCACGTGCGAATTGCTTGCGGGCCTCCAAAAAGGGGTGCGGGGGAAGGCGCAGAGGCAGGTGTGGGCGTGGCAGTTCAGAGTGTTGCCTAGTTACCATACTCACACACACACACACACACACATGTGCATCAGAGAAGTCGTCGCCCGCATTGTGTGCAAAATGTTCAGGTGCCTGATTGCCGCTAATGAGCGTCAAATTGAAATTCCCGCTCAGCATTGACAGCGATGGATCAGGACAAGGGGAGAGGAGCGGAGTATCATCAGGAGGGTATCATTGATTTCACACCAGCGCACACACACACACACACACACATATTGACAATGCCTATTCCCAGCTGTATTTTCTGCTGTTGCCACTTGCAGGCTGAGGCCAAAGTAGTAAATATAATTTTCGCGTAGGCGTAGAACCATCATAATCCACTTGACTGCCTTTCTCCCTCTCGCCCACTCACTCTTTTACTTCCCTCTTATTATCTGCTTAAAATTCTGCATGCTCTTCATTTTGATCCGCCGCGAGCTGCCTTAACGCCCCCTCCCCCTCACCTATCCCCCTCTCAGCCCCTCTCACCTCTTGATGGCATCTCATCGTGTCATTAAAATGCAGGGCAGCGACTGCAAACCGGACACACTGGACACCACTCACACACACACACACACAGACACACACACACCTACACACACTGACACGTGGATATCAATGTGGCCAACAATAGGGATCAACACACACCTCCAAACACACACACACACACACCCACGCACACTCGAATTATGTGACGCATTGGAAAACTTTTGTCTATTCAAGTAATACCCTGTGTCGTGGATACAGCCAAAAGGGGGCGTCACACAATTGATTTGTCAAAGAAATAAACTCATATAATGTTTAATTTTGTTTATTATTTATACCTCACCCATAAGAAAAAAAGAATTTGCCTAGTATTTGAGCACAATATTGATAAAAACTATTATCACTAGTGGACTCCTCAAGCTTAACAGATATTCAAAGAATCAGGAATGTTTTAAAATGATTGACTCTTAAATAAATTATATTTTACTGGGTATCACAAATGTCGCGTTCGCTCAACTGTTGCCTTTTTGACCGGAATTCACTTTGCCAACAAACGGAATATTAGAGAAATCAGCTAAAAGACAGGGGGAGGACAAGATAGGCAATAGTTTTTTTTTCAAGCCAACTTTTAGTATTCACCAGTGACGATGACAGGATGTGTCAAACAGGACTCGTACACTCCGTCCAAGTCAGGGACAGAGTCAAGGGAGGAGAAAACTTTTACGAAATTTATTTGCACATCAATCGAAGGCTGAGCGGGGAGTTGGCTAAAAGAGAGGGGGAGGGGAACTTGGTGGCAGAGCTCTTGACTGTTTGCACAATTTACAACTTTGATGGCTAATGGCCTACCAAATGGTCTAATCGACTTGCAATTGAGGTTGATTTCAAATTGAGTCAGAGTTTGCTGAAGATTGTATATTGCATTTTTCATGATATGAAATTAAATTTCAAATGATATTAATTACATTACTTGTTAAATTAAATAGGGCAAGAGTCTATGCAGTGAGTGAATATGAATCATATTCATTTCGACGCTTCAGTTTGAATATTAAGAGTCTGTTTAATTTACGTTAAGAGAGAAAAATCTTATTTACACGAAATATTTTCATTCTGCTCTTCAACACTTTAAATTAAATATATTTAAAGTCTATTCAAATATAATAAATTCATAAAAACTAAGACATCTCTTGATTCAAAATAAATAGAAAAAGAAAATTTAAATCAAAACGTGAATATTTAAATATACTTTTAAATTGAAAGACCAAGACTTATCATAGACACATAATAATTGAATATATTATTGTATTCCGAATTTAGATGGTAAAATGTCTTTAAAATGATTCATGATACTCAACGCGCATTTGGGGAATGGAAACACTAACAGATCATTTGCCCATCTGACCCTAATATGTAGAAAACTAAGATTGGAATGAGAAACTCTGGAGACAGTTCTCAGTTCTTAGGATCAACTCTGAGTTTTGAGGGTCTTCATTCAAGTGGAAGGGGCAGGGGAACTGTCAAAATTTTGTGTAATTGCGGCTGAGAAACATTTGTTTATTTTTACTGTGGCTCGTTTTCCATTTTGAAACTAATATTTTAATGTTGCATGGCAATGACAATAAAATGTTGTACGTGTTGCGCGTTCAGAGACATTTCTCAAAATAGATACGGGAGTCAAATTCAGGGGGAGCGGAGAAATGGAGAGAGAGGCACTCTCGTAATTCTGTCGTCTATATATAACTTAGGTACCGTTGAAGTGGAAGGGAGGCTCCTTAGCTTGGCTTAACTTAGATTGCGCCATTGTGCAACAGGTGCGCGACTTAAGCTGCCTCAAAGGGGCGCCCAAGACGTTGCAACGTGTGTGCAACAAACACAAACACATACATAAATCAGCCTATGCCTGGACCAAAGTCCTGTCCAAGTAAACCGCTTTTGGAAATAATCGCTTGCCAATCCATTACGAGTTTGGGCCAAGTGCGAGTGCGAGTGCGGGAACAGGTCGGCATTTGTCTTTGTCGGCTGCACATTCGATTGGGCCACAAGCTGCCAGAAGCTGCTGATGGAATATAAGCCACAAATGTTGCCCTAAGTGTTGTGTGTTCCACTTCCATTTGACGGTTACCCATAAGCAGCTCAGGACATTTCAGCCTCAAAGTCAGTTGCAACGCCATTTCAGAATAATTATTATTATATCTGACTGAAAAGACGTTCAGTGTCTGCATAACTCCTTCCCCTCACCCTTCGACTCTCCATTATACACCGCAAAAAAAGCACTGCTTATCTCACTATTTAGACTTTGTCAATTATTGTAAAATATCTGTGTAAACATATGTGAGAAATGTTGACTCTTTGGACTTTCGACAAGCACAGCTTCATTAAATCTCATCCGATTTCCATGAGGAATGTCTTATTTTTCATTATATTAAGCCTACTTCAACTCTGCATTTCAATTTCTTGATTCTGAGACAACAACTTTTTTCCCAAAATTTGTCGATATTTACAGTGTTACCCCTTTAAATTTTTTGAAATTTTTCAAAAATTTTAAAATTAAAGTTTATTATTTTAATCGACTTCAGATGATCAAATTAGGGTAAAAAAGTAATTTTTAACTAATTTTCACTATTTTTCTTTGAAATCTAGGCCAAAAACTGCAAAATTGTCCCTGTTTTATAGTACAAGGTATTCTTTTGATTTGGATAGATTGGTCAAAACTTGATGGATTTTCAAACGAAATGTTTTTAAGACCAGTTAATTATACAAATATTGATTTGGCATCAAAATTAAATGATTTTGAAAAATAGGTTTTTTTCGGAAATTTTGCATAGTTACCCCTTTACATTTTTCGAAAATTTTCAAAAATTTTAAAACTTAAATTTATTCATTAAATCGAATCTAGGTGATAAAATTAGGGTAAAAAAGTACTTTTGAACTCAATTAAACTTTTTTGCTTAAATTTCTTAACGGTTATTTCGATTGGAATAATTTCGGTTACGATTTCAGTTAAGGTTACCAATTTCAAACCTTGCCTTAAATAAATAATAAAACTCTTACTATTTTTTTCAGTGTACAAGTTACTTGTGACGAGGCGCCTCTGACTCAGACAGCGTTCAGGGGAGGGGACTGTAACAAAGGATGAGGAGGGCGGTGGGGGGAGAAGGGAAGGGGACTTTGCTGGATATTCTTGGCACGTTTCGGTGCGCCAAATAAATTTGAAATGTTTCATTAGACCAACAACAACAAGAATAACATGCAACAAGCAACAGGCAACAAAATGAGGCAGGGAAAACAAAGAAATTAACTTAAGGTCGCGTCTGTCGGTGAACTCCTTACAAAAAGCCAATTAACGCGATTGCTCTTCAAATTCGCACAATTAAAAAACAAATTTCGACATTGATGGGCTTCATTAACACCGCCCATTATCAAAGGAGGGAATACTATAAAGGTGTGTGTGTGTGTGTGTGTTCCTTCAACAAGCCAAAATAACATGTGTGTATGTTATTATAATATTAATAGGTAATCGAAGAAGCTATTATTGCATTTACATATTTACTTATTTAACGTTGATTAACAAACTCGACACAAGAAATTAATTCGATGATAAAATCTAATATTTAAAATGCAATCTATAATAACAAATATGTTGTGTTTAAATTAATTGGTTGTCCAAAAATATTATTGCAATAATTTATTCAAAAATCTTTTTTTACTACAATGTAATTTAAAGCTGAATTAAAGTGTAGAAAAAGATTCAAAATAAATGTAATTAAATAATCATGCGTAATATAATCAGTATAAACAAAAAATAATTAATTTCAAACTTTAAATTTAAAATAAGATTAAAAGAATATTTTGAAAAATAAAACTATTTTAACTGGACACAAATAAATAAACAGATTTTATCAGTTGGCAACTTCTTGGTGAGCGTAAAACTTGGCCAATTGTTGTTTGGGTCAAAAAAGGGTAGACGTATTGATTTAAGTAAGCAAATGGCTTAATTCAAATTCAAACTGATTTCAGGGCTATCATGTATGAAAGGATAGAGCCCAGGAAATCCCAGAAGCTGCCCAGGGGAAACTTTCGCACCCACTGGGGTCAGTTTCGCAACTGTTTAAATGTAAATTATGCACATGTGAGTGAATACTCTGAGTGTTCTGGCCAAAACTTTAAATCGACTTGCTTTTGGGGTTGAACTTAAGAGTTGGCCTTAGATATAATTCGGAGTCACTCCTCCCCCGTCACTCTCTAGGGACATTTGCTCGATAATTTGGAGGCGACATCGTTGACTCAGTCGTCGGTTTTTATTGCCGCGAATATTGTCGCTCATAAGTTTTTAATGCGGATGGTTGGTTGCCTCTTATAAACAACTGACGCAATTTTTCTCGAATTGCTCAGATCCCTTTCCCCGTCTCACACATACACACTCACACATATATATATATATATATTCACATTCAGTCTCATATGAGTATACTCATACCAGAGCGCAGCCTGTTTGTTCAGCGACTCAAAACAGATTCGTTTTATTCACTTCGCCTCGACTTTTGCCTTATTTCATGTAATTTACGCACTGCGAGTCGAGCTGTGAGTGTGTGTGTGTGTGTAGGGTGTATATGTGAGTGTGTGTGTGTGTGATGATTGCAATTGCCACCCGGTTGGAGCTTATCTTTTTAGCAAATGCCACCGCAAGCAGCAATCAAAAACGCATTTCTCCCCTCGACAAATGCGCGTGTCACAATCATAACTTTATATTAAATTCAACCCCTAGCTCCTTAGCACCCTTCCCTCCCCCACCCTCACAGCATATTAACCTTACTTAGCATAAGTGTCGCATTTTTACCTGTTCTCAGTTGTGGGCACTCAGGTGAAACAGACACACAGCTAATTTCATTGAAATTAATAGTCTGCGGATTACCAATAAACTTTGAGCTCAACTTAAACCAATTAAGCTCAATAATGTGGCATTTAAATTTAATTAGGACAATAACACGACACAGTATAAGCTGACTTATGCATTTAATTATTATTTCTTAATTAGCATTAAAAATGGAATCGATTAAATTGAATTTTAAGTTAATTTTCGCATGACAAATCAGACAAATTTTAAGCTTTTCTTTCCTTAAATTCATTCTTCTTTTTGAGATTAAATTAATTTCGTTCAAATCATTTGTTGCATCAAGGTATCAATTTTAATGCATATTTTCAGATATTTTTGTTAAAAACAAATAAATATTGTAACATATCGAGTCAATATAAAAATGAGAACATGTCAAAAATGACAGGTGACATGATAACCGGTTCAGAGACGATTTTTTACAAAGGACATGCATGGTAGTTTTTAGTCCTCGAATAAGTATTGATATCCTAGCAAATAAGGATTATATTTGAATTACCGCTGCTGTGTTCCTTTTGTGGAATTATCCTCCGTCCCTCTGCGTTTTAGCGAGTTATGCGTCGTGAGTGGAGTACGAAATCAAATTCCAGCAAATAATTTGACGGAGTTATGAGCAGATGCCACAAACTGAAATAAGTCGCGGCATTTGCATATCGGGATTGTGTCTGCAAAGGACTTGCAGTGCCTGTTGCGCGACTTGAGCTCAGGTTGAAGATGTGGAAAAGGAAGTCAACGTTTTTTACCCCAATTACTGTCAAAAGCAAAAACATAGCCACGAATAGGAATAGGAAAGGAGCCAAGGGAAAAAAAACAAAAACACACGCGGCACGTTCGTGTCAAAAAACGTTTTGGAAGCCATCAATCTGAAGGAATAACAACGACAGATGACAATCAACGAACTCGGGTAGAGAGTCAGAATATATAAGTATATATAGAGAGAGAGAGGCGTCTCCAATTGATTATCGCATCAAGTTGTTGACATGTCAGCGAGAAACGAGACACGAGAATCGAGAGGGAGAATGGGAAAAGTTGCTGCCTAAGAGCATGTGATGGACAGAGTAATTCCCCACCAATTCCCCACCAGTTCCCCACCAATTCCCCACCAATTCCCCACCAATTCCCCACAAATTCCCAGAGGGGCGCATTTATAGTTTAGCTAGTTCACATAAAAACCTGAGTAACACTAAAAGCAGCGACGAGTTCCGAAAGTAAATAAAAACAATGAAGAACAAATGCTAATAGCAAGTGAATGATTCAATGATTCAACTTGTGCCCAAAAAGCATTCACTTGGAAGGCAATTAAAAGGACGCAGATCTCGATAAAAGCGCAAATCAGATTGTTCACAGAAGCGTAATATCTGTGTGTGTGCGTGTGTGTGTGTGTGTGTGTGTGTGTGTGTGTGTGTGTGTGTGTGTGGTTAACAGAGCTGGAGACGGAAAACTCTGATGATGATAGAAATACTGATGGGTCTTTTTAGAGTCTAAAGTTTTCACATTTTTCATCGAGTTAAGCGGGCGAATGGAAATCGAAAAACGAGGCCAGAAGCAGAGGAAAAAGGAGGAAGGACGCTTAATGAACTCGACCGTCGTGTCGTGGCAGCTTCAACCAAATCAACGGCACAGAAAAATGTCAAATAACAACTCGAATAAATAAAAGATAAGAGACAAAGGACGAGAAGCGAGAAACAAGAGACTGGAGACATAAGCGCCACAAGGAGCACAAAGGACTCTTGTGTTCATGTTGTTGATTTCATTTCGCCATTCGCGATACTCCTACAAGGAGCGGAACAAGGAGCCGGAGGATGTGATGTGAGTCGAGCTGTAAATAAGGAAAGCGATAAAGCCACTTACCCAATTTCTCGCCGCAAAGGACGCTGTCGAAGGATGCGGCCAATATCAAGGCCAATAGTGTGACTTCAAGAGCGGTTCGAGTCCTGTTTCTAGTCCTGGTTCGGGTTCGGATGCGGGTCCGGGAATGTGGCTCCATGACGGAACCTTCGCAGTCCTCGCAGTTAAACAAAGGATTTCCCAATTAACTTCTCTAGTTGCTCCAAGTGCGAGTGCTACAATTTACTTGGACACTCCCAACAATGCCTCTCATCTGCAATTAGCTTCAAGTCGAGTCTCTTTTAAGTCCCAGCCTTTTTGAAATGGACTTTCTTACGCTTCGTTTGCCACTTTTAGCCCAACAGCTGCATCAGAGCATATGGCAAATAGACCTCGTTCAAGGCCCAAACGCAATTGACTGTACTTTTCCTTTTGGCCTCTTTGCCTTCAAGTTGCTAAGCAAATTCTGCATAAGCATAAGCATTTGATCCTTTTATTATATTTCTTTTCTTTTTAGCTTTTTAGCTTTTTGCCTTCGTCCTGTATTCCAGTTCTTTGTCGAGCACTTCAAATGTCAAATGTAATTTTAGAAATTCTCACAAAACGTGAATTATTGTGCTCTGCTTTCATTACAATTCCTCTGATTGCATTCATAGCTGTAAGCAAAGGAAAGAGAAATAATTTGAACCCATCCTTTGCATACTTTTACATTTCAAATTACTTAATATTTAATGTTAATTTATAGTAACATTTGACCTACCATTTCGAAGGTGTCTTGTAATCCAAATTTATTCAGAATTTTGCCTGTCTATTTGGCAAAATATTTAGCTGCGATTTGTGTGCGTTTCCATTTAATCAACGTCACATTCGGCAATTGGGCCTATTATCCTTTTTCTGTTATCCCTTCACGTGTCACTGTCAAAATGTCGCATTAAGCGGCGCAATTTCTTGAATTCCAAATAGGAACACGAACAGGTTTATACGGCTTTGTCGGCTTGTGGCTTTTCAATATTATTCGGGAATTTATTTCAATTACCAAAGATGTTTCTTCCTTTTTTTTGTTGCTTAAAGCACACACACTTTTTGCTTGTATTCGATTATTTATCACTTTAACAGCCTTGGCTTTTGTTTGCATTTATTTTCATAATCCTGCTGGGGATAGTTTCAAAACAAAATACACTTCGTCCTCGGGAGGATATTAATTTCGCTGAATCGACGCAAGTCAATTCAAATTTAGCCTCGACGCTGATTTGTCGCTGACCCCTTCAATCGCAATTTATGGAAAATTATTGGCAAGCCATTTTCACATTTTCTTCATCCACACACATTTGTAGTATATTCTCGTTGGGAGAAAAACAAAGCCATTTGGTTCACAAGCTTCATTAATGGCAATCTAAATAAATTGATTCACGACAAACAGCACAATTTTATCTTTTCTTTTCGAAAACTAAATCTAAGAAATACTTAATTACAGTATTTCTTATTCAGCTTCTCATTTCTTAAGATTTTATATTTCAAACAGTCGTTTTTGATCCACACTGATTATTTTTACTGTACCATTATTTAATCCATTTCAGGAAATCTGTTTTTCAGAGATCTATATTCAAACACATACGATTATAGTATTTTTAATAAAATTTTCTTTGATATTTGAGTTAAGTTTTAATTTTTTGGAAAATTTATAATTATTGGTTTCACTTTTGGTTCACATTTAATTGAATCACTTTCAGTAAAATTGTTTACTCAGCTCTTTGAAAATCTCGATCTTTACTCGATACACATATTTTAGTAATTCTCATGCTTCACGACTTTCTTTGATTTTTGAAAATGTATAATTATTTGTTACCCTTTTGATTCACATTCAATTAACTCACTTCCAGGAAAGTCGTTCGCTCCTTTTATTTGAAAACTAGATCTTTACTCGATACACATATTTTAGTAATTCGCATTGAACTACACGACGTATTAGTTTCAAACTTTGGGTTGCCATTTCACTTTTGATGGGCAATTAGTTGCAGCAAAATCGTCCGTTCACTAATTGAATTTTCACCTCCATTTGCACGGGAGCGGCAACGTCTAGCTGTCATCGAATTTGGCGAGGTGTTCTCGAGAATTGCGTGAATTCGCGGCAAATGCGAGAGGAAGCGCCTTTCACGGCGGGGACTCTGATAACGCTCGTCCGATTAACTGTGCTTTGCTCTGGCTCTGGTGCGAAACGATTCAGGACTGACTCACAGCCACAGCTCCTGGCAGCGAAGCGAGCCAACAACTTGAGGACACGAGCCGAGATCAGGATGCTTTCCGACTGCGCCCAAAGAGATTCGCGATGCTGCAGCTTCAGCACTTAAGAGAAATCCGAAAATGCCATGAAAGCTTTCACATGTGCAGCCTTGGACAGCTAGTCGCTCTGCTCTAACTGCAAGCGTATCCTTGGCGCTGAGTGCGAGCAGATGCGCTATATGCGGCGTGAGAGAGCGCGTAAAGCTGCAAAAGCTTTTTTGATTGTTTGATTGCTTAGAAGCTCAGCGTAACTTGACTAACGCATTGCACCTTCGTTCGGTCTTCAATAAACAACGATGGAATGTCAAATGCACAACAATAACAAAAGCTGAACGTCAACTTATCATAACAGTTCACACACACAGTACATCTAGTAATTGTTTTGACAAAGAATATTTTGAGAGGGAACAGTTGATCTACCTGTTTTAGTTTCTGAATCTTTTTCCAAAAGCCATTAGCAACAAAGTCTAATTAAATAAGAAATAATAAATAAAATGTAAATTAAAATTTTCCAAATGAAATGATAATCTTTTACTTTATAAAATGTATTAATTGCAACACTGATTAAATATGTAAAAACATTTTAAAAAAATACTACAAAATTCAGTAAACGATATTTTATTGAATTGTGTTTAGAAGGAGTCTTTCATTAAATGCCAATTTGGCTTAGAGTGGATTATTAGGCTTAATTTGAAAATATTATTTTATTCGAATTTGCTCACTGAGCCAATAATTTAGTTGGTCAGTGTATGTGGTTGTTATTATACGTGAAACATGACTAACAAATTATATAATTATGTCATTGATATGAAACATTCCCACAATTAGCCCATTAGCAATGCCATTTTGGCCAATTGTGTATGTATAATTGTGGCACTTAGTAAAACCATTAATTGAGCTGAGCACGTACAAATCCGACTGAAACTAGAAAAAGTTTCAACATCAACATCCAATCCCTCCCCCCTCCCTCCTGCCCGCCCCTCAATAAGCCAACCTGCAGTTAGTTAGTCACCTCGATAGTTCCGGCCCTAAACAGCCATATCATTATAATTCGGCAGAAGATGCTGATTGAGTCTTAAAGTGGCTTAAGTAATTAGGCGTCTAAAGTTTTATTAGCCACGTCTAACTTTGTGGCCAAAACTCGCAAACTTTCGACTGCTACGTTTCCCCGAGCCTTGTTTATCTAAACTTATCCTAATGGCTAATGGCCATTTAACAGCACAGAACAGTTGTCATAATATTTATGCATCTCGTTTATTGAGTTAGCCATGATGAAATTTTCAACTTCAACAGAGTTCAACAAGTTGCAAGTAGGAAATGATAAAAAACAGTATATCATGTCATTGATTTTGGAAAACATATCAATTCACATATCGATTTCATTTGAACAAAACGAATATTATGATAATAAAATAAAACCTGTCATAACTCTGTCAAAATTTATCCGACTTCCTTGCGGATCGCCAATTTTTGTATTATTTAACTTCTAATTTTTTTTTTTATCAAAATTGATTTTGTTCATCACAATCGTTGATTGAATCAAAGAGTCTTATTATTGCATACGTATTTACGATATGCGGTCAAAGTCGACTTTAAAATTCAACAAGTCCAGAAAATGCGGTCGCTTGATTGCGGCTTTTCTTGGTAAGAGGAGGGGGGGGGGGGGAAGGATGTTGCAAGGGACTCGGCAAGTTGTATAATGAAATTCATGGTACACTCCGGGGACTGGTCTTAAACTCGAAATTGTTGGACTTTGCAATAGATGAGCGCTGCAGAGAAGCCATTAAATAGTTTCTAAACAAAATAAGGATAGTCCAAATGGCCCTAACCCCAAAAAGTTTACTGTTGTCCTGGAACAGGCTAAGGGCTCTGCGTGTGTTGTCACCTAATAAAGGGAGCAGAGGGAGGGGGTGTCGAGGGTTGGCAAAAACTTTGCGATATTTTGTGATTGTTTCTCGTTAAATAAGAATACCGTCGGCGATACTCGCACTCGTATTTTGTGGCTGGTTCGCTTTTGGCTTTAGTCTATTAATCCCCAGTTGGCATTTAACCAAATGTTTCCTTCTTGTTTGCATACTTTTCTCTCCTCTCCTCTCCTATCCTCTCCTTTCCTCTCCACTCGCTCGTTAGTATTTATTGTGATGAGCGCAATTTACAAAATTGAATTCTTCTCGCAAACTGTCAAAAAAGCAATATGCACACACACACATGCAGACCTCTATAATGTGTGTGTGTGTGCGATTTCTCTAACCAGAATTATAACTTAACAAATACATTTTTAAAATTTAAAAAACATCATGACGAATTCAAAACAAGTCGATTTTTAAAATTAAATAAACTATTGTTACCAAATTACTGTTTTAGTTCTCAATAAATCAAGAAATCTACTTTAATATCTACAATGTTTTTTTTTAAACTGTAATCACACAAATATTATTTTTTTATTTTTGCATTTAATTAATCATTACTCAGAGAGTAAATTAACTATATTATTAAGTTGTTAAATATTTTATTATTAAAATAATTTAATGAGCAATTTCAGTTTGAAATATGAATCTTAGAGTATCCTTTGAAATATACAATATTTATTCATATAAGCAGTAAATTTTTAACATTAATAATCTGGCAACGTTGACATTAATCTGTGAACCACTTTGAAGAATGGACTCGAAATCAATTCACACTGGAGTTGAAAATGTGAACATTGATGAAGTGAGAGTAATACGTCAATTGATGAGGCAATCGTATTTAATAGCTGGCAATTGGGAGCGATGTGTTGACTGTTGTCAATAGTTGGCCAGAACGTGGAGCTGGAGGCAACTAATTCCGAATAATTGTGTGTTAATTTGTTTGTGTTTGCATTTGGGGGATATTCTGGAATTTGTCAGCGTGGTATAATTGAGAAGCAGCTGTTGTGTCGTCCTGTTGTTATCCTGCCAAGTTTCGCTGGCTCATTGAGGAGTCATCACGGCAGTTCAGGTTTCTCGATCCTTCGGCAACCTTGGCAATTCAATTTGCACAGCTTATAGGCGTTCTCCCAAACAATGCCAGCATATGGACTGATAGCTGGATGACTGGATGGCTGACTGACTTGATGGGTTGATGGGTTGATGGGCGATGCCAGGCATCGCCTTCCAAATGCCAACGCATTCGAGTTCGCACTCAGAATCGCTTTCGCTTTCGCATTCGTTTGCCAAATGTAAATGAGTCTCCAATTGTCTCTGGCAATCATCGGCAAGGACCTCCAAGGGGAGCTCTCTCCGAGTAATTGTCAGCTTTGTTTTGCATTGTCATTTTAACGAAGCTCCAGCGACTCTTTTGAGGAGCAAACGCGCGGAAAACTCCAATGTCGTTGTCCTTTTGTGTTCCTTACATTTGCGTAAATTATTAAAACAAAATTGTGGCTGAGCACACAACTAAATAAATATGTTAAAGCATCTCCAATTGTGCTGAACAATCTCTTCAAGCGATTTAAGGGGTCCAGTTAATTCAGATCATTTATTTATTTGTGTGTATTTCATTGGATAGGAGTTCAAACTCAGCTACAATTTAATTTGTTGGCACATCAAGCAAATTCAGAATATTTTGCTTATTTATTTACTGAAGAAGCAAACACAATGCTGCCTCGAATTAGTTTACAAATTCAAGTTCAATTACAAAAATTGAATTTTATATTTCATTAAATTAAATAATAAAAAGTAAAGAAATAAATTTATATATATATAAATGCATACTAAAATGGTATAACAACATATTATGATTTTTTACATTTTAAATTTTGCTTTCCTAATTTGGTTTTTCTAATAAGTAAATTATTTCATATTTTTATTTCTCAATTAAGAGTTTCCTTATTCTTGAGCTCTCATATTAAGTCACCTTCAATAGTGCTGAAGAATCTTTGCAAACACCTTAAAAGGGTCAAGCTGATTTGGATAATTTATTTATTTGTGTGTGCTAAAGTTAGTGACGAAATCACCCGCAATTTGATTTGTTTGCCATACGGTGAATACTTAAAAGGTATTCACATGCACACTCACATTCACACTCACACTCACACTCACATTCACATTACTGCACCTCTTCCGGCCTGGCTAAGCGTCTGGCTACTTGCAAGTAAACGATGGGCTTGCCACGCCCATTGTCGTTGCCTCTGATGGCCCTAACTGGAGCCGGTCTCTTGGCCAAGCCCCTGGTCAGGTGTAAAGGAGCATATGCAAAAGCTCATGTGTGTGCATGTTATATCCTTTGGACTTGTCTCGAGTCTAGACAAACGAATCACGGGGGCAGCTGTCCTTTTGCACAAATGCGGACACCGAATAAGGACATGTACACATATACATATGCATCCTTACAAACATACATACATACATACATACATACTTACATACATATGCATATGCTGGATGTGCTGGCACGCAAACAAAGCCGGTGAATGCTGGCGTTATCCTTTATCCTTTGAGGAGCATTCACCTGCAACTCGACGCAGTTGCTCATTTCTTCGGACATCGTCACCCGGAACAGACCGGACTCGGCTTCTACTAACTGCTCCACTTTTTAAACGGACTTTGCACAGTGATAACTTTAGTGTTTAGATCCTGCTTTGCATTGTAATACAGTGATTTAAATATGTCTTTGTACTCGCTTTGCATTCTCACTGCAGTTGTTGTGGCTGACGCGTTTTATAGTCAAATTAATCCTCAGAATGAAGGTGAGTTCTTACAATTTTTAGAAAGTTTTGAATGTCCTTTTGAACAGAGATACATATAATGTAAATCGCACTATATTATTTATATGTATTTTTTTTATTTAATTGAATTTGCAAATGAACTTAATTTAATTCAATAAATTTAAAATTTGATAAAAACTCTTATAAGAAAATATAAAATAATATTTTCTACATTTCTTAAGGGTTGTTAAAGATTCAAAGAACATGTCTGATAAAAAGGCAATACACATTTTACGAAAATGAATTTTCTTAAAATCAAAATATATTTATGAAGTGGCTGGAATTCGTTGAATTCTTCAAGCCTGTTTACTAGGTATCTCCTAGTCGATCATGTTCAAAGAAAACTCGCAGACTCCTTGTCACTTTTAAGGGGTGACCTGGTTGCGAACTTTGCTGACACTGTTGTTGAGAACAATTGAAACACCCTGTTACCAGCCAAAAGAAAGTTTAGCAAGTTCACATTTTGGCCAAAGCTTCAAAAGCTTTCAGTTCAAATGGCCTGGAATGTGGGCTAACTGATGAGTCTTATGATTTTGTGTTTTAATAAGTAGTGCGTTAAAAGAGTGTGTTTGCGAATGAAATGAATGATATTCGTATTCACATTCGTTCAACTAATATTGTTGCCTTTTACATTTTTAGAGTCTGGTTCCCAATAGTTGTTAATTGAGCATAGAAAAATTGAAGCGACAACTATTAAAAATGCATTCAGTTTTGAGCATTCGTGGTCTTTTTTTATTTTTGTTTTTTATTTTGTTTTTGTTCTCCTAAAAAACCACTTCCTGGCGCCTCGCATTGTTCGAATGCAACACACAACAACTTCGAAATATGCGACATGAATTCGCCCCCCTCCCTCGACTGTGGCAGCCACATCAAACGGCGACCACCGCTGCCTCTGTCGCTGCCTCTGTCGCTGCCGCTGCCTCTGCCTCTGTCGCTGCCGCTGCCACCACTGTCAAAGCCACAAGTATTTATTTATATCTAAATTCATTTTACACATACAGTACGTCCAGAAATTGTTTTGAAAAAGACAAAAAATCATATATTTTATTTTGATAAAAGAAACTCGTATTTTATTTAATAAATATTTTTTTAATGTTTCTAACCTTTTTTAAAATAAGTTGAAAAGGTTGCATTAATCTATATTATTTTGAAAAACAAATATTGAATTCGTATATTTTCTTTGTCAAAACAATTACTTGCGGTACTGTATGTATATGCACATGTATGTGTGAGTATATGTGTGTGTGTGTGTGTGTGTGTGTGTGTGTGTGTGTGTGTGTGTGTGTGGCATTGACATCGTCTGTATTCCCCTCATTGCCCCATTAAAGTCGCTTTGCTTCAAATTCTATGCGCGCTTCATTCTCAAATTATTCAAACTCATCAGGCAAACAAGAAGGGCGACCAAGTGTCATAAAAACAAATATATCGAAGAGTCGAAAGTGAGTTGGGCAGGAGGAAGACGAGAGTCTGGAACTGGAACGCACTACTCAGAAGTCACATAAAATCAATCAGAGTTCCGAAAAGCAGGCGACACAGGGCGTCTCTGGCTGATGAGGAATGCTCGGAGCAATTAGCGACGCTCGATAAGAGTAAACAGATGTTAATTTCATGGCTCGGCATAAATCAGATCAGCCCAGACACTTGGTGTAGAGCATGCAGTAAGTCGGATTTATCTACTCCCAATACTGCACAACTTTCCTAAGCAATTAGAAACCGAAAACAACAATTGTTATTCAAATTATCATTAAAAATAAATCATTTATAAGAAGAAAGTTAATTTGCAACATAACAGCAATAAATGATGAATGAATATGAATGACTTAAAATTAATAATAATATTATAATAAAATTGTTAAAAATATTCGGATTAGCAATATGAAGTAGAAGTAGGACACTACTAGCCACAATTAAATAGTATTAGTTTCGATGGTTTTAGTTAGCAAATTTATTGATTGATTGCCCAAAATTCTCGATAGTAATTAATTTGCAATTAATCGCTTTTTGTGGCCAAAATGTCAAACACAAAGCCATTCACACACACACACACACACACACACCTAGAAGTTGCAGTAGAGTCGTAAATTATAATAATATACATTGTTGAGATTACGCAAATAATTAATAAATAATGGGCTGGATAATGGGACAATAACTTCAAGTTAAAGCAAGCCCAAAATACGATTCTGAAAATGTTATGCAAATTTCAATTTAAACAACCGCAAACACACAGATGGAGTGATATTGTATTTCCAGTCAGACACAGAGACAGAATCAGAATCAGAGACAGACAAAGGTAGAGGTGTAAATGGACCATTATATCAATTCCAATCCATGGACATTGGATCCATGGTTGAGTTGGCAGAGCATTGACATCTTTAATGGCAATCACTTCGCAGTTCGCAGTTCGCAGTTCGAAGTGTGACACTTTAAGTTGGACAACTTCATCAACAGATTTGCCATAGACACAACACTCGACTCGAATGTTATTGTTATTGTTGTTCTCGATGTTGATGTTTTTATTGTTGTTGTTGTTGTTGTTGTTGTGTGTGTTTGAAGCAGACGAATGAGATTGAAATCGAGATACCGACTACAAGATACCCGTCACTTTATTAAAATATATTTTATAAAAAGTGCTGCATACATTTAGGCGAGTTGTCTGCAATTTTTAAAACCGTCATAACTATAGATATATTGTTGATTTAAAACAATTTAAAATAAAAGTCAAGTAGAGAGTTCTGTCGGAGTTCATACTTACATTAAAAAGAAATCAATATACCCTATTACTCTACTCGAAACGGGTATAACAAGAAAACAAATATGTACATCTACATTGATGTTGTCCGTCCCCCAATAGAATGGACTTCAGGAGTGTTTCAGAGGAAGCTGCCCTGTGATTGTCCCTTTGCGGCTTGTCGGATATTCAACTAAGTAAATTATGCAAATTCTTATGGCCGAAATGCCTACTTGGCAGTTTACATTTGAAATGCCACCGAGCGCTGAGTAGGACAAAAACCGAAGCCAAACGAACTAGAAATCGGATGCAGGCTCTTATTTGAGGCCAATGGACAGTCAAGTATTGTAAAAGGGAGTAGGACATATTCTCTGACATTGCCAGACACTTTTGAATGGCCGTCCTAGAAGTACACACTGATTGCTCTAAACGATCCAACTAATATATTCAAAAGTCGGCATAAATATGCATGCAAAAACATATTCACATATTCACTTGCACATGGAACTTATTCACGAGTATTCGTACGAATACTTTAGCCATTTTGTGGGTGAGTTCATTTATGGGTATGCTTGATAAAAAGTAAACAAGGACCCAATTTTGTTAAACACTTGACAGATGTTTGACTCTCTCGGTGTCTCAGTCTCAGTCTCAGTCTCTGTTTCTGTTCAAATTATATATTACACCAGAAACGGCAACGGGCAAAAACAATGTAGCCCCCACACACCCCCTCAAAAACATGATACTATGCCGTTTTTTGCCTGCATTCAAATACAGCAAGTACGACCAGTAAAGCTGAGCGTGCTCGACAGTGCGATGCTCGGCATTGATTTTAGAAAAATACTAGAATACTTAAATTTGAAAAAACCGCTAAGATTCTAAAGAAAAATAAAGGATAATGCCAAATCAATATGTGTACAAGAAAATTATCAAAAAAACATTCCTTTTGAAAATCCATCAAGATTTGACAAATCTATACAAATTTAAAGAATAGCGTGTATAAATCAGGGAACATTTTGAGTTTTTAGCTTAGAATTTTAAGGAAAAATGTGGAAACTAGTTCAAAAGTACTTTTTTACCCTAATTTTATCACCTAGAGTCGATTTAAAGACTAAAACAAAGATTTAAAATTTTTGAAATTTTTCGAAAAATGTAAAGGGGTAACACTGTAAAAATCGACAAATTTTGGGAAAAAAGTTGTTGTCTCAGAATCAAAAAAATTTAAATGCAGAGTTAAAGTAAGGTTCATTTGATGAAAAATAAGACATTCCTCATGGAAATCGGATGAGCTTTACTAAAGTTGTGATTGTTGAAAGTCCAAAGGGTCCGCATTTCTCATACTTCGATCATTTAGAATAATTGACTCAACCAATTTTACAGAGCATGCATGTAACTTGGTCATATTTGTATTGACCAAAATTGGTTCAAATCGAACTATAATGTCATATAGCTGCCAGAGGAAACCGATATTCGTTTCGGTTTGATGTCCTGATTGCAAGCATTGCCACAAAGTTATTATACTCGTTTATTGTATGGTTACCGAGTTTAACAACATCAACAGTCAAGTCCCCAATCTCTCCTCGTCGTACAGTCTCGGAGGGATGACAATCTCGAAACGAAACAGTCTCTGTTGGCCAACTACATATGAATACAATGAATCTGGCCCTCATATATCCAAATACATATACATATACATATACACCGACACATGTGCACATACATTTACCATTCCCATTGACATATCCCCTCCGACCTCCCTCTTGGTTCCCCTTGCCGCCCCAATCACATTCTGTATTCGACATTCGCACCGAACATTACCGGCTTCAAAATCAACACACAAGCAACATTTGTAACAGAGAACACGAGGGGAATGAGTGAAGAGGGGGATGAGGGTGGGGGGTGCGACATGTGGGGGATGTCATGTGTGTGTGGTAGTTAAATTGAATTGAAAGCTTTGTTATCGCACTGACAGAATTATGATGCGATAATGCTCCTAATGACCTGTTTTTCGTTGTCAACTTCGTTTAAAAATAAACTAAAAATGTGAAATTTAATTAAGTTGCCCTTAGCCAGAGTCTAAACCTGGCCCACAGCTCACGGCCCACGGCCCCCGGTAAAAGGCGGGAAATCATTTTGGTCAAGCGATAAATCCAATTTAACACCCATTATGTTGAAAACACAAAAATAGCTTGCAATCAGCTAAACACCCTCGGGGAATTCCCCAGTCCACTGTCAAATGTCCAGTGTCCACTGTCGAAACACTTTCCATTAGCACCTTCATGTGTGCCTGCCACCAGAGCCTGCCACAAGGGTTGCCACAACACTCATCGGAACAATATTTATTATGGATTCTATCGGATAGAGTCAAGCTGGCTTTAAGCGACCCAATTTCCTTAACGATCCTGTGGTATTTTTAGTTGTTCGCCGTCTAAGGAAGTAATCATTAAACAATTGTAATAGAATACATTTTATTAAATGAACCAACTCACCGCTTAATAGAATCATGTCTGAAAGTGTTGAGCTTTGTGATGCTTTAAACCGAAACATTTTTTATTCTCTATGCATTATGCTCTAAACTCAACAAATTAAAGGGAATTCTTCCAAATTTAATCAGTCTAAAAGAACTCCTTATTTTACTGTTTGAAATCTAATTAAGATGGAAAACTGACAGAAAATGTTCCATCTAAGAAATCGACAAAGAAAAAATTATCTGAATAAATGGAACATTCGAAAGATCAGATGTACAGTCGTAGGAGGGGGTATCATCTAAAATGTTTATTTATAATAATTAACGATAAGATTAGATACTCTGGCAATTGAGCTATTGTTTCATTATATATTTTTTGAATAATAAAATACAGGTATCCTTGTTTATTATTTGATCCAATAATTTAAATTGTAAAAAATAAATCTAAATCGAATGGGTGAGTTCTTGGTGTTAGTTAAAGAACTCTAAGAACTCTAGTCCTGCATAGAGTACAGATATCGATTCGAGAGTATCTTCTGTTCTTCTGGAGGTTATGAAGTCTATTACAAAGTCATAAATGTGCAAATTATACGTATCCTGTCACTAACGGCATTCTGAGCTGCCATATTTAGTGCTAATGTACAAACGTGTCCACATATGCGTATGTGTCATTATGGAGGCCCTAAAACAGATATTGTACCATTGGAATTTGCTGCTCTGTTTCTCTGTTCCGCCAATTTCTCAGCTATGCGTACACGTAAGTCTCCGTGGTCTGTTGAATGCAAACACGGAGTCAACGGAGGCACAAAGGACACACGCCCTGCGACAATGGCACTATGAATGGATGTGTTTGTGCCTCGCCTGAACCCAGCTGTGAGAGACAACTCAACCAAAGAGAAGGACAACGACATCGACATCGACATCGACTATTACCAGCAGCAGGTACTGCCAAGTGGAGTGTCACCCGAGGGGGCAGAGACGGTGAGAGGGGTACATGAGAGAGAGAGAGAGAGGGTTAGATAAGAGGGAAGAGGACCTAGGACAAGCCGCAGACGACGTCATCGAATTCAGACAAGCTGGAACACTGCAGGAGAGTGTACTCGACAGTGAGATACTCATTAGCCATTCAATTGAATAGCTATTTAAATCGTATCTAAACATAATCTAAACATCTAAATCAATATCAGTAAGATTAGTTTATTCATTTGCTGTGTATTGTTGTTGCTATTTCCTTTCGTTGAAAAAGATCTCGAAGATCTTCGACGATTAAGAAGGCGACATTGTGCCGCCAATTGAGTTTTGTGAGCAAATTGGGCCACTGTCTCTGCAGAAACAGAGTTGCGTCCTTCTGCCTGTTACATGTATTGCCACCAAATAATAATACTCCTGTATCGCTTTGGGTGGCGAGTAAAAACACGAACTCTTCTCCCGTACTCGGTTCCGGTTCCGGGTGGTTCCCATTGGCAAACATTGAACGCCGACAACGATGACGGCTAAAACAAAGGCGTGTGTGTTGGCTGTCGGCTGTCGGCTGTCGGCTGTGCTCCTGGCCAGAGTGAGCCAAGCCCATGGGCAACTTGGCCATGTCAGCCATCGAAAGGGGAGAGGGGGGGCGAAGGGGTGAGAGTGTATACTATATATATGTACAAATGTGTTTAGTAAGCCAATGTCGAGAATGAAAGAGACAAGTGGGTTTCAATTTTCACTGTTAGCCACAAATTGTTGCTGGCTCGCAAAACTGGACACAATCAGTGCCAGATTCGGACAGATTACAGATGTAACATTTGGCAATGCGTAAGCCGATAACAGACAGACTGTAGCTCATTAACATAATGAGAAGAATACCTGAAGAGAAAGTAGGGAAAGGTAGAAGGAGTAGAAGAGAGAGAGAGAGAGAGAGAGAAAGAGAAGAAGGAGAGGCTTCAATTTGTGATTGAATTATTAGGAAAAACCAACAGATGAATTTCCTAGTCGACTTGCCGACTTGTCGACTTCCATATTGATGAGATCTTCGAACGCAAAAACTCACTTCCGACCAATTCCCCGTGGTAGAGGGGGAGCAGTGGCGGGGAAAGAGAATCCTGCTGTTGTACGCCCCATAAAATCAACTCTTAACCAATCTGTTTCATCCAATGAGCGCCACCGCATTTGTTGGTGCGACAAAGAAACCACGCTCACCACGCAACCCACACACACAGCACCACATACACTTGCACACACACACACACACACAGACACACACACACACACATACCTAGCTAACCAACGCAGTCGACTGTGCGGACATAGGAAAAAGAGAAAAGCAGAGACGAAAGAGGAAAGAGGAAAACTAAACCGCAGCTGCACGCGCGTGTGTGTGTCTGTGTCTGTGTGTGTGTGGGGGGGAAGGGGCAAGTTTGCCGCACGTGGCACAGGCGGAAAGAACGGAAAAGCGGAAAATCGGCAAGGAAGCACGCCGAAAAGACGTTTCCCCGCCTCCCTTCCGCCCCTTCCCATCCCGCTCTTTCGTTCGTGTTACAACTTCAACATGTGGAAAAAAGTCAGGCAGACAAGCCCACCAAATGTGGTGTCGCATTTGTAGTGAAAGTGCCATGCGACACACACACACACACACACACACACACACACGCTCACACACGCACACGCACACTAAGAGTTGTCTGTGTCTGTTGTGGGTGTCGTTTGTTTGGAAAGAAAAACTACATGACATGTTTCAACGTCAAACGAACGCTGCACGGAGCAGATTGAGGAGGTTGAGCGGGAGGGGGAGGGTTGTGAAAAGTGGAAGGAGTCGAAAGAGTGGCGGGGGGAGCAGACGCCGCCGTATTCCGCCTTATCAACAGGCGGCGGAGCAGATAAAAATTGTAGGAAGAACGCAGACAGCGCCCTGAAATCCGAATTAGGCGGCAAGCGTTTGTTACACCCTGTACTTGAAAAGCGGAGAAAGGTCTGTTCGAATAGTGAGATGGAATAAATGGCATTCGAAATAAAGTATATATATATTTTCCGGATCAGCATCAACAACACACTTGATCTTAGAAACGGCACTGTGACAAAAAAAACAACAAGAAAATTTGAACCATTGATAGTTTTTAAAAAACTTCAAACTTCCTAACTTTGCCAAAACTTAGCCGATTTCCTTGCGGAATATCACATTTTTCATGATTTGATTTCGAAATTAATATCAAAATCTGACTTATTACAAAAATTACATTTTTCCCCAACACTATACCCTTTTCCCATGCACTCCTTGCCACTTTTTCAAAAATTACAAATTTTGTATAACTTTGTCCATTTTATCATTGCACTGCATTGTCAATCTATTATTTATTGGGATAATTTAAAATGTTCCTACTTCCCTTTTCATCAGAATTTAAATTGGTACTGCTTAAGTACAGGGTCTTTCGCAGTCGTGTATGCTCAACTATAACCTTTGCTACTGCTTGGTTGGTTGGCTTTTGTTGTTGTTGTTGTTGTTGTTGTTGTGTCTGTGGCGTTGCGCCAGCAAGTTTCCCATCCCGAATCCCTCAACTACCATGTCCAATGCCGTATCGCCTGTCCCTCCATGTCGATCGCCAGGATTCCGGGCTTGTCATCCTACATAGCATCCTTGTGTGTGTGTGTGAGTGTGTGTGTGTGTGTGTGTGTGTGTGTTAAAATGTGCGCGTTGATTCTTTGTGAGCGGTTGACGGTCTCCATGTCGCGGTGTCTCCGTGGCTTCATGTCGGAGTCGGTGTCGGAGTCGGGCGGAGTCGGGTCGGTGCGGTGTCGGTGTCGCTTTCATCCTGCCACAACGTAATTTATTTTTGGCGCAATTGCTGAAGACGAGCGGCGTGTTGAACCCAGCGAGGACACCCGCTAGCTGCAGCCAATCCTCCTGCTTCTGTTCTTGCCTCACTTTGTGGCAACATGTGCGGGTATTAAGTGTATTCCACATGAGTGGATTTGCCGAGATTCGCGTTGGTTCACAGCGTGTTAGCTGTTTAACCTGGATCAAAGCAAAATCACTTGCAGCCAAATTCCCTCCCAACTCCTCCATTCACCCGTTATCCTTCCGTTCACTCATCCGTCCGTTCATCTATCAATTCTAACAGCTGAAAATGTCAATGTTGAGACATCGCTGCGATATCATTATCAATTTAGATCGCATCTTAATTGCCCGTCTGTGAATTGCAAGTTGGCAATCAAAGTCCTTTGGCCACTTCTTGAATACTATTAATTTGTCCAATTTAGATGCCAGACTTGGGATGCTAAGAAAATATTTGGAGTACTCATTGTAATAGAGATAGTTAATAATTTATATCAATTCAGAGTTAGAAAAGAGTTGGAGTAACCAAGTTTCAGAAATAAAAATATATTGACAATTATGTATGTAATTTTATTTTTTACTTAAAGGGGTTGTTTTTAAATCTAGAATCTGCTGAAAATTCCAAACATGACTTTTCTGAAAATATCCCCAACTCACTTTTTTAAAAGAGATTTGTATGAATAATCCACATATCGATGACAAATCTTTCAATACATTTGGACAAACATTGGCTCTGTCTTGACAATTTCTGAATAAGATTTGAATAATCGATATTGATTACAGATTTACAGTCTCTACTAAGCCGCATTTTTTTGCTGGCACTTGTAGCAAATTTGTAATGCTTGAATTTGAATAGGAATCGGAATCGGAATCGGAATCGGAATAGGAATGTTGCACAATTTGTTTATTCTATGGGTGGCAAATTGTTAAAGCGTTAAGTAAACATTATTTATTCGTTGAATATGTTGTGGGCCAAGTGTGCATGGCATTTTCCGAAATGGAAGTGAATTTTTCCATTCCTTCGCTGAATGTGAATGTTGAAATAAGCTTCGGTTTTGGAGTCCTGTGCTGAATGGTTGACTGCTTTTTGGGTCCATTTCAGCAAATTAGGTTGTAGTCGCGTTTACGCTTTCGCTTCAGAAAGCAGATACGCAACAGAGTACAAGACGGACAGAGAGAGAGAGAGAGAGAGAGAGAGAGAGAGGGAGAGAAAGTTACTTTTTCATACCTCGTAAAGGATGGCTAATTGCCACGGGAGGACGCTCTCGCTGACTGTCATTTTTCGAGTCCTGAGCTCAGCTCAGCTGAGTTGCAAGCTCGAATTCATGCCACGCGAGCAGGCGACATGTGGCACAGTCAACTCTGGTGCCGGCAGCGCCATCAGCATCAGCATCAGCATCATTATCATTGCCGACAACATTGCGTCATTAAACGAGATGCTCAACAACCGGAAAGCCAAATGTCCTTGCGCCTCAATGTGCCGATCATCGACACACACACACACACACACATATGTGTGTATACTTAGTCAAGTAATTGTTCTGACAAAGAAAATTAATCGCACATTTGAAATTTCCTTAACCAAGCGTAGAAAATGATTACATTAATTTTATACATATATTTTCTTGTTTATTATCTAAAGTTCTATTTTAATTTGATTTCAAAAGAGTGAAAAAATAATAATAATTTTATTATCTGAGTTTTCGCTCTGCTAACGTAAGCAATAATTAATTAACTAATTTTATAGACTTACAAATTTAGAAAAAATCATAATCTTAACGTTTTTCATGAACAAGTTAGCAATCATTCAATAAAAAAATAATGTTTCTATGTAAACTAGACTTAAATCAGATTTTTCTTCTGCAATAATTACAAAATTTGATTATTAACTCATTACATTACAACTTCTTATTGTTCTTCGAGTAAAAAAAGGGATTTTAAAAATAAGAAATCTGTGTTATTTTCACAGTCAAAACAATTTGTTGACTAACTGTTTGTTTGTTGTATGCAACACTTGGCAGTGGTAACCCGAAGCAAACGAATGCGAATACCTGCGAATTTAGTAGAATATTTGACACGCGTCCTGGCGATGAGGTTCATCACTTTCACTCTGGCCTGGTCCTCTGGCTAATCTGACCTGGTCTGACCTGACCTGACCTGACCTGACTTGGTCTGGCCGCAGGGACTGAACTGTAAATTTATGGCATGCATTTGTTTTGCACTCTCGATTTGATTAATGTTGTGACAGCTTTACAAGTGTCGCGCCCCGAGACCTCGATGCGGCCAAAGTTCATGGGGGGATTCATCATTTACACAACGATTGCCTCTCGCTCTGTCATTCACTCCCCGTCCCTTTCTCTTTCTCTTTCTGTGGCCAAAACGAACAACAGTTGTCTGAGTTTGTTTGCATACGTCTTTGTTTGTGTGGGGAAATACACTCAAACTACTTGGCTATAAAATTGCGAAGTTGGAAAGATAAATTTACTTCGTAAGTGACAAAATACTTGGAATGAAATTGAGATTTACAATTTAGGATGTTTTTGTTATTCCATTCGTGATACAACTGAGAAGTTGGGCAAGAAAGGGCATCCCAAAAGTTATTAATGAATAAATATATAACTCGCAGATAGAAAATTGCAGTCCTCCTTCCACTACAAAGTTTTAACATCTAAGTTTTAGGTATATTTTTTTCATTTGTTGCCTGTACAAATCCAAACAATTTACATTTTTAATAATACAAAAATAGTGTATTAAATTGGGCAGAAATGTGTTTAAACTTTTCTTTTTTCTTTTAATTTAAAATAATTTTATCAAATATATATCTTAATTAATCAAACTATATATATAAATTATATATAATTTAAATGTAATACTAAGAAGATCAAAAAAGGGTGGTTAAAAACATGGCAATGATTTGTGAAAAAAATAAATGAACACAAGTTTCAATGATTTAAAAAACTGCTGGTTTAAGAAAATTAATGGCTATACGTTGTAGTGTTGAAAGTTGAATGTAAGTTGTTATAGCTCAACATGGAAACTTAAGCGATAATTGTTTTAAAAGTTACCGAAAAAAGTCACGCCCCAAGTGGAAAACTGTGATGTGGCAAATTTGCAACGATGTCAAGGGGGAGAAGAGGGCGAAAGTCAATTAGAAAGGCTTTCTCTCGGTGTAAAGCGTTTATTAAGCCGTCTGACAGGACGTCCACTTGGTAGGCATAACCCTGACTTCTTGTCGCGTCCTTTGTTTATTCATTTATATTTTGTTTTTTTTTTGCTTTTCTTTGGGGGCCAGAATGATTGAGGCTTTTGTATAATCCGTTTGTCATGGCCTCTGACAAAAGCTAATTGTCGCTAGTGTTGGGAGTTATATATATATATGTATTCAACATACATGTGTGTGTGTTTTTATGTCCATTTGGAAAGGACTCGCAAATGGTTTTATTGTGACATTTCATTTTTACGCCCTGTGAATGCAGATGGTCTTGATTAATTATCGCCAAAAAACTGTCGAGCTCTGACGTCTCGGGCAAAGAGTTTGGCTCCCTGAATCTGAAACTGATTTCTTTCGTCCTTCTTCTTCTGACAGACGAGACAAGAAATGTTGTTGTGGACCGACAGAAAAACAGACAGACCGACAGACACACATATAAATTCAGCTAGCTATACTTGCAACTTGTGGCAGGAGTTGAAGTTGCTGCTGGGACTGGAAATGGGGCAAAGGCAAAAGCAAAAGCAAAAGCTCTCGGCGTGTCAGCGATAATCAGTTGGCAACAAAGTTTTAAGCGCGAACTCAACCGCAATTTCCGCTTCAGCAAGATAAACGACGCATAGTCAGCGACAACCAGAGATAGCCGCGACAAGGGGTCAAAGGGGAACTGGGAGAGGTGTGAAGGTAGAGCCTGAGAGCGGAGAACTCCACGTACAATTGTTTACCAAACATAATTTATTCAAAATGAACATTTAAATAGGTGCCGTGTCGTGGAATATTCATTTTCATTCTCATTCTCATTTTCGAATACGAATACGAATACGAATACGAATACAAATGCGAGTAAACATGCAAATTGTAAACAGCATTTGCTTCGATTGAATGCTCAGCTGCCTCGACGCTTTGACGCTTCGACGCTTCGACTGTTGACTGTCGACTGTTGACTGTCGACTGTCGGTTTGTTGCACACGGATTCATTTAGCCTCGATTTAGGCTCGATTATGCCTCACGCATCTGTGCAACTGGGCCACGACCCCTACGCTTAGTCAGGGTTAATTCTAAACTCCCCGTTAACTAAAGTTGCCATTAAAAATGCACACAACACGAGGGTGGGCTGATAAGTTACGGGGCATTAGTACCCAGAAAAAAAGATAATTCTAAAATGCAAGTTTTAAATTCTTGTTTTTATGCATTTATTTTTTCCGTATAAATTCTGGATATTTCTGTCAAATTAACTCAATAAACTGATATAATAGAACAAATTTAAAAATCGTACTTAAGCCAAGTCAGATTTAAAAAAATCGGAGATTGCTACATTTTTAAATCCGTTTGGGTTCAATTTGATCAACAAAAATGCAACTATTTCGAATGAATGAAAATAAATGTAGTTTTAAATTATTAAGATTGATCTAGTTTTTCGAAATATGAAAATAATTTGTCCACATATTTTGTATGATCTCTTACCAATATTTTACTTAATACAAAAGAGAAGTTTTCAAACTTCTCTACTTTTATATGCTGCCAAAGTTAAGCAGTCAAGCAGTTGATAAATTACACTATCCAACAAAATTATAGATTGATTAAAAATGTATAATTTGCATACATTGGCCAATGACTTATGAAGCCACCCTCGTAAGTCGAAGTATGCGTGGAATGTATTTACTTTGAGCTGACGGTTGAATAAATGGTCAATTGCAATTTAAAACTGTATGCCACACACTGAGACTCACACTCCCACACACACACACACACACACACATACACACACACTCCCACACACACACACACACACACTCATGTAACTGAATCACAATTGCTGGGCACTCAGATTCCGGATAAAGAAATTTCAATCCAGGCATCGCATCGCAACGATTTAATCGATGACGCTCAATCGAGTCAAACAACAGACCTCTGCCCTACGGCTTCAATATATATATATATATATATATATATATATATATATATTGTCGAGTATACGTATTACGTATGTAAGAGACGTATGAGAGAATGTTAACCTTTAGCCGGTCGATCTGCGGTTGACACTGTCCGTCTGCATGTGGAATTTATTTATCTTGGTTTTATGCAAATGGCCGCAAGCTTCTGATTGTCATGAGAATCTAGTGCTTAGACATGATTCCATTTCTAGCTCGAGTGCGGTTATTTGACTGCTATCCACACACGTATATATAGCTGTCTATATATATATACAGATATATGTAAATACGAGTTCGTCTGCATATCTATAAGGGCATCTTTAAGCGCAATCAACTAATGCTAGTAAAAGGTGACGTTCAAATTAATTAAGCGTCTATCTCGTCGTGGTTTCTGAGTGATTGCCAATCAACGCGATAGCTGGGAATTTCCATTTGTCACAGTAGTTGCCTCTTAAGGGCTAATTAACAAACAAGGCTAACAATTTCGATATTTCCGTTCTCATAAATTTAGGAAAATCAATGGTAAACTGTTGCATTAAAAATATATTACTTCAAAAACTACTCAAGTTTAATCTATTTGTGTAAATTCGCCTCCCTTGGAGGCAATGGATTTAATGGCTAAAAATTAAATACATTTTCTTATCTTAAATTAATGAAAAGCTTTCGCAGGACTTTCTTTTTGTTGTTCACTAAGAACACCTGAGCTAAATATCTATACAAGTTTAACCTATTTTAAGAAATTCACCCCCGTTGTGTGAAAATAAATTTGATGAATTAAAGTTGTAGCTATTTCTGATTCATTTGAAACTTATTTTCAAAACTCTCAGAGTAAAGTTGCAGTAATTCCACTTTAAACTTATTACATATAAAGTTACTCGACGAAAATTACTAAATAACATTTTTGATATTTCCATATTGCTAAGGGAGAAAAATGTGAAAATGTGTGGATGAAAATTTGTGTTTTATGGGTAAAAGCTGAATTTTCTTTTTAATTTTATTCAGTCCATTTCAAACTAGATATCAAAAATCTACATGAAAAGTTGATAGTAAATTGTTAAGTCAATTTACTGGCACAGAAAAGAGGTGAATAATAGAGGTTAATAAAATATACGGACATTAATGGCCAAAACACATACACATGCATTAGATGATATGTAGTACTTAACCCGTTAGCAATTTTAAAACATCTTTTGTTCTTGAAATTCTGAATTGCTCAGTTGCATTGTCTGGAGGTTGTTTTCGTCTAAGGGTCCGACCTAGTGCAGACTACTTATAATTATTACTTTCACACGGCCTAAAGAAGGACAATAAATGGGCTAAAACAAAAAGCAGACATAAGAGCTTGTATCCACACTCTATTGTTGTCAATAGTTACATAAATTTGAATCAAATTAGGTCTTCAAAGCCCCCACCCCCTGCAACTAACTAACTAACCAACGATGGGCAGCCAAAGTGACCAACAGCTAACAGATAACGCATGTGTTGCGCATTTGCGTATAAGAGTTTCTTTCTCGCTCTCTCTCTCTCTCTCTCTCTCACTGCGAGCCTGTGCACGTTTGTGTTGCTAACATTCGCTCTTCTTTGCAACATGTGGCGAGCAACATTTAGTGAGTGGGAGAGAGAGAGTAAATTACAACGAGCATATTCTTTGCAACATGCAGCGTATTTTTACTACTAAGTATTTACTTACTCTTGAATGAGGTATCCTTAAAAAATCAAGAATATATGAAAGCAAAGACGAGACAAAAAGGGATTTGATATGAAAATAGTTACACAAGATTATATTATAGTAGCAATTAATTTGTTTAATTGAAATTAACTAATTGTTTAACGCACCGATCTCGACACTAAATCATCTGCACTGAGGCGGCTGAAATGTTGCCTAGTCCACTTGACTCGCGCTCTGAGAGCGCAAGAGCGTAGATAAAAGAGAGCGCAACATTTGCTCAGCTGGCAAGTTTGTTGCTAGTGTCGTTGTGTGTGGCGCCTGCTCAGCCGTGTTCTGTGTGCTGTGTTGGGTGCTGTGTGTTGAGGCAGTCGTCAGTCTAACGGGACCAGTGGATACGTCAACAACGTCGCGTCGCAACATCGCATTGCAACATTTAATCGTGAGCTCAATTTTCGATGCTCGTCGTGGTGATGGCTGCCCCCGACAGCAATCGGCAACAGCCTCCATCGTCGTAAGTGTCTGGAGTCTAGTAGTGTCTTCTCTTCTTGTTGTTGTTGTTGCTGTTGTTGTTGTTGGCGTGACATCAGCATTACCACAGATGCTGTTGACACGTTCGAAGGCCACCGCCGGGAGGATGCCAAAAAAAATAGGAAACTCGCTCGTTGTTGTATTTTGGCAAGCGGTCGCGAATTTCGAAAAGTGGAGCGCCAAAAACGCCGTGAGAACACCGAGACATCGAGACTTTGCCGCTGCCACATTCCGTGGCATATTCCGCACCGTGAAGTCGCCGTCGAAATGCTGCCAATAATCGCATTGCGGCAGTTGTTGCCGTGTTGTGTTTGTGTTTGTGCTAGTGCCGTGTTGTGTTATTATGTATGTATGTATTTTGTGCAATGCGTATAAAATACGCCAACTGCTCGACACAGTGGAAACGTGCTAATTATAATATGTTAATGTGTCTGCCACAACGAGGCAACAGCAGCAGCAATAACAACAGCAATGATAACAACAACAACAACAACAACAACAACAACGCGAGTGCAACTTGTGAAATTGGCCAAAAATTGCGCGACCGCAAAACCCGGAGGCGTCCACGTAGGCAGCGCAAGAGATTGAGACAGAGGCGTAGAGCGAGCAGAGGGATGGAGAGGGGAAAAGAAAAAGGGAGGGGGGGGGTTGTGCAAATATTTGGCACATACCCGAGCACAGCGAACACCGAGCACAAAAGCCGACAAAACGAAAGCAACAAAAGCAATTATGCAAATATTGCAAAAATAACGGCAACACAGTATTACCACTGCGTGTGTGTGTGTGTGTGTGAGTTTGCGTAGAAAGTGCTAATGTGTGCGTGTGCGTGTGTGTGCGTGTGTGTGTGTGCTAGCCAACTCAAATTGATTAGCATAAGCGGATGCGGCATTGGTTCTGCCTCTTTTAACTTTTCACACACACACACACACACACACACACACATACATATACACTTCACAGCAACAAAAACATTATGTATACAAAAAAAATAGCTGATAATTTTAAGCACATATCGCTCATTTACTACAAAACTGTCATAGCTCAAAAACCGAATTGGGAAATAATTAATTTTACACTCACATGAAGAGCATAAAGGACATGATGTTTTCAAAGGAATCTAAAACTGAATTTGAGGAATTTTTGTGCATCACTAACTCAACTCAACACCTCTATTAATTAGCAATAAATTGATAATCAATTGATTAACTGCATATAATTGACAAATTAAGATTACAAGTGTCATTTGATGGAATTGTCTCAGCATTCAAGTAGTCAAAAAATTGGATACGAAAATATTAATAAAATTATATTGTTAAAATATTAGCTGGGAGTAAAATATAAAACAGTGTAACTGAGTTAATTAGTTGCTTTAAGCAAATCCCAAATTACCAAATTATTCGACACAGTTTGGAATGCATTTAATTGTTGTGTATCTTGGATTCTTTCCAGTGTACGCACACTTTAACAAAGTCTATATGCAATTTCAACACACACACACATACACGCTCTCTCTCTCTATCTCTCTCGGTGTGTGTGTGTGTGTTTGTGTGTGTTTGTATGATGTGCACAATTAGCGCCAAAGTCCACAAAATCGACTAATCAAACAAAGGGACGACGGCATCGCGATGTCGGAAAACTCGAAATTAAATTGGGGGGATTTTTCACGCCTCTGTTGATGGCGACGACGGCGACGACGACGGCGACTGCGACGTTGCGTCGCTGCTGCTGCTGCTGCTGCTGCTGAGCCGCATCATTCGCAAAATACGCGCGTAATCTATTTTCATCGCTCGACTTATTTTAATCTAGACACGGCCCTCTTGGTCTTGGGACTGAGACTGAGACTCAGACTCGGCCAAGATTCTCGCAGCAGACAAAGTCAATTGGTTGACTGGGTAGACGTGTATCTCGCCCTCTCTCTCTCTCTCCAACTCTCCCTCTCTTTCACCCACTCCCCTTAAAAGTTCCCATCGCTTTCTCAGTGCAGCAGGACGAGACATCAATTCGAGGCTTTGCATTCGCCGCTGCGAAATTAAAAGTAATTTTTAAGGATTTATCACGGATTTGCAGCATCATCGTCCTGACTCTGCAAAAATCTGATGCTTTCCCTACTCTCTCTTTCTGCATGTTTTTCATGCCTTATTCGTTTTTTGTATTTTTTGGTTTTGGATTCGGATTATAAATTGATATTAATACGCGTAATTTACATTGCTGCCACTTACCACAGTAACTCAAGCACTGCCATTCACTCTCTCTCAGTCTTTTTCTCTGTCTCTGTCTCTTTCTCTGTCTCTTTCTCTATCTCTGTCACTGGCACCAAAGTGGCTCTGCCCCTACCATTTCCCTGTGTCTAGCTCTCACTCCGTCAGCTTCGAGTTGCGCGTGTAATTAAATTATCACAACTTTATCGCGTAAGTTGAGAAAATACTCGCCCAAAAAATGGGAAGCCCAAAATTCGCTGGGCAACATTGGAATCTCGGCGCAGCTTTAGTTAATCACTTGCTTAGATTTGCCGGAACTTTTGGTTAATTAGAAGATGTCTACTCAACCCTCCTCCGAGAACTGAGAGTACAACTTATATAATTTCAACATGCAGCCGACAATTGCAATTTCACAATTAAATAGACACCGAGTGAAATAATTGAGTTGTTGAATCATTGAGAATAGAGAAATGTTTTTCCAATTATTTATTTCATACTGCATCAAGATAAACTTCCGTCCTTCTACAAATGACCTGAAAATAATTCCGAATTTCAATAGACATGTATGCAATAAATTTGCTTATACATATATGTGAATATTTTTTGAATTTTATTAGTTAAAAATGCAAAGAAAGCAGAGAGAAAAGCTTATTCATTTGGTATTTTTTGTCGATACATTGATTTACGTGTAACATGTGCACCAAAATTGAAATTGGTAGTTGAGCAGTCCTACCCTTTAGTGTAACTGACAGCGGATAAATCCAACTTACAGCTTATCACCCAGTAAAAGGTTGACAATAAAAACAATACCTTGCCCTGCAAATCTCTGTTGGGGGTCCTTTTCTATTGAAAGGACAAAGGACTTATCAGACTATTTGTCTGTCATCCTTATGATAATTGTCATTAAAATCTCTAGAGCTTTGAAAAATAAAAAAAAAATTTCAAAACAATTCGATACAATTTTTTGAACAACATTATAGATGTTTACATATTTTTTAGACACTGGGTATCTTGTAGTCAGTCACTTTAGACTCACACATTTTTTGTAACTATTTCAAAAGTTTTTATTCTTTTTTTTGTCTTGTTGCTCTTTCATTGTGGATATACGAATGAGAATATTTACATTATTTTTAATATACGTCCAGAGCCAGTCCAGAGAATTTGGAGTCGGAGTCGGAGACGGAGCCGGAGTTGGAGTCGGAGAATCACATTGAAGTCTGATGTCCGGCGGGCATTTATACATTTTCCGGTTTTTCACTTGCCTTGCACTTTTTCTCTGGCATTCGCATATTCGTTTTCGTTTCGTTTGTGTTTTTGTTCTCATATTTTTATTTTCATTTTCGTTTTGGCTCTTTTATTATTATTAAAAGCAAAATAAATTGTTCGTTTTGTTTGCTCAACAGAGTGTTACTTTTTAAAGGCCTCAGTTTGTGTCTCTCTCTCTCTGTCCCTCTTCCTCCTGCCACTCCCTGGCATTGTCAACCCGGCCAACCCAAAAGCGGTTTATTGGCCAAAAAAGGCATAGAAATATTATGTTGCCTTCTTTCTGGAGACGCATTGAACACATGTTATACATTCTTTTTGTTTTCGTAAGCAGTTTTCTCATTTCTATGGGTCCTTCCTGGCCCCTGTCCTGGTCGAGGTCCTTCTGCTCCCTCCCCCCCCCCCTCACCCCTTCATCGTACAATCACAATCAGTCCATGCCGTCGCGACGGTTTGTTTGCTTGTTTGCACATTCTTAACTGGCAATCAGGAACCCAACCCCCAACCCCCAACCCCCAACCCCTAAACACCCAACCCCTCCCTCTATCCGCCCCCAATTTGCGGGCCTACATGAATGTGGGCACGTGTGTGTTTGTGATTGTTGAAGAACTTTTGTCATTTTGCTAATTTACCATTATTTACTTGTTGTTTACACGGCATCAGCCCGGAGTTGATGCTCGGCAAATTTACCCACAATATGCATTGGCAATCAAGTCTGGAAACCTATTTACAAATTATTGGAGAAGATTCGGCACAGTTCACTACGCTTATTGGTTTAAGAATCTTGTGTTTTTCTTTTTCTTCTCAACAATTAAATAATCATCTCAATAGCTTATTTATTTATGCATTGAAAAAGTCCGAATCGATTATTAGAATTAATTAGTCCTAGTAAAAGGATTAGTGCAAAAATATAAAAGTATTCCTACTCGTAGCACTAGGAAATAGTCAATAAATAAATAAATAAAAATAAAAAGAAGAAGTTTTGGAATATTATTTTACTCTCCATAACCATAAGTGTATTTCCTTTTTTATATAATAACTGAATTCATATAAACAATTATTTTATTATTTTTCATTAAATTGAAAAATAAATGTATTTTAATTGAATTCAATCTCTGAACAAATATTTGTTTATGGAACGCTGAATATCGCTTTGATTTGCCTTTGGGTTTTTACAAATTTTAATAATTTAGATTTCTTGCATTATTAAGCGATTTGTCCAATTTTGGGACTGATATCAATTGCAGAACCCAGCAAAAAATAACTATCGGCAAAGATTGTTATTGGCCTTTACTGCCATTTAGGCCATAAAATTGTTTGACTTTTTGGATATTTGTAGTTAACCCGCAAATTTGGAGTCCTTAATTAAATATAATCAACTGCTGTTGACTTTTAGCCGCGACACTGAATTTGATGCTCTAATCAGCTATTTATTTTGGGATTCGCTCTGCCTGACTCTCTCTAACACTATCTCTATCTCTCTCACTCTCGCTTTCTTGCTCTTGCTGTAATATTTTATTAACGCCTTGCGGCTTGTCTATGAGCATCAGTTTGGGTTACACTTTGTTTGCATTTGTGTTTTTACTCAGCGTATGTGTGTGTGTGTGTGTGTGTGTGTCTGTTGAGTTAACTAGGTCAGGGGATTAACTTTGTTAATAATAAAACACGCAATATTGCCACTGCAGCTGCCGTGAACCAATTCCTTAACTCAAAGTAGCAGCTGGCTTTAAAATGTTCGTTAAGCTTTGAGCGCCACTAAAGAAGGTGAACAGAATGGAGAGAGAGAGAGAGAGAGAGAGAGAGGGAGGGGGAGTCATTGGTTGTTTCTTGGGGGAGGGGGGGTTTATTTGCGTTGGGTTGCTCTGATTTCGTTTCGCAACGCAGAGTTTTGCTACTCCAACTCCAACTCCAACTCCAACTCCGACTCCGGCTCCAAACGTCGCTGGCAAGGAATCTTCTGAATTATTTATGACAATTAAGTTGTAATTTCATTTTATTGCCTTCAACAGAGCCAACATTTCAACGTTCGCGTATGCTTCCCTCTCCCTCTCCCTCTTCTACCCCTCTTCCTACCCCTCGTTCTCACTTCGTATCCGTTGTAAGCGTTGCTCGGCTCTTTCAACTTCGACTCCACGCGCAGCTTCAGCTTCGGTTTCAGCTTCGCCTTCAGCTTCGACTTCAGTTTCAGCTTCAGCTTCTACTTCAGTTTCAGCCTGACCATCGACCATCGTCCCCATTCAGAGCATCCAGAGCATCCATAGCATCCATAGCATAACCATCTCCATCACCATCCTCTACTCGTATGCCAACCATTCAGAGCCCCTTTCATTTTACTTTCGCCAAATGCCCTTCGTAAAGCGGAAAATGTATGTTTTTGCCCTTGATACCACGAACCACTTTTTGTTAAGTTTCACTCGTTTGTTTTTGTTTTTCTTTTCTTTTCTTTTCTTTTTTTTTTGTTCCCTGTACTTATATTGTGTATATATATTTCATTCTTTTTTGCTTGTGGCATACGCACTTTATTACTTACATATATATTCTCATATAATATGTTAGGTGTTCCGAAAGCTCTCTACACTCAACAAAATAACGAGGCACCTGTTCCAATTTGGCATTTTTGGCTGGTTTAACTTTTCCGCTTGAAAAGTTTTTTCTTTGCTTTTCACTTTCAAGAGAATTGTTCTTATCAGTATTTGTACAAGTATACGCAAAAAGTTAGAGTATGTTGAGCGAGATTGCCCAACTGGGAGATACCCTGTCAACTGGGAAAGCAATAGGTTTACTCTCAAATTACTAAAAAGTTTTTAAAATTAAAAGTTGACATAATAACTGAGGGACGCACAATTAATTTAATTTATTTATAATTGAATAAAATAGCTAGAAAAAACATTTGAATGCATTAATTTACTCCTTAAATTTTCACAAATTGAAATATATTCAAGGCAGTTAATTTTTGTGACTCAAAAGATTTTGAAACTAAAAACATGACAATCTCGTTGAAATCAAAATCAAATTAGTGAAAATCTGAGAATATGAAAATCTCAATATATTTAAGACCCTTTCTTGCTGTTTGTTGCATACAAAACAAACCTTCTACTTGTCTATTTTCTAGTCTTACAGGGTATAACATAATGGAAAGGAGATAGGAAAATATGGTATTAGTAAATTCTTTAGAGCTGTCATAACCGATAAAGTTGGCTTAAACTCATCTATAGATCACATTACCTAGTGGCAACGATATTGTGGCTCACTTTTTGGCAACCTTGAATACAATCAGATTTTTAAGCTCAGCCACACACTTTGATTTGGGTTGAGAGATTAAAGGTGAGACAGAGATTGAAAAGAATACCTGGAAGAGAGCACAGAGTGAACCGAGTGAAAAGTCTGAATAAGGCCAAAACGAAAAAAAAGCAGGAAGCAATTGTGGCCTGCATGACTTGACTGAGGGCTAACTAAACTCGTATCCTCATCAAACATTGGGCCTCACACCTAGTCGACTGAAGACCACATTTAATATTCCGGCTGTGCACGAAACACAGATGCTCCGAGATTTGCACGAACCCAGATCAATTATTTAGTGAATGAAGACGCCTTGGTCCTTGTCACGTGGCAGCTTCTGATTTTCGTGAGGCGTCGATGAGCGAAAAGGGGCAAAGATAAGATGAGAGGAGAGGAGAGAAGAAGAGAGGAGAGGAGAAAGAGTATGGTATGGTGAATATATGGCACATGTACCAGACATTATTTAATAACACATTCCAGCCACTGTTGCCAATGAAAGTTGTACGAGACTCGCTAACCAAATTACTCGCAGTCTTAACTTTGTCCAGTCCCATTACCATTGACATTTGTTCTTTCATTTATCTACTGCCTGCCCACTGATTGCAGGAGCATTATCACTTTGTGGCATTGTTTGTAACAGTCGGAACCAAAATTAAGGTGGACTGATGACAGACAGACATAGTGAACAAATGACACATTTTTAAGAATTAAAAGTCTAGTTCATTTAAATACTTTCATTAATTGACTAATTAGCCAAAGATTGCAGGAGCATTATCACTTTGTGGCATTGTTTGTAACAGTCGGAACCAAAATTAAGGTGGACTGATGACAGACAGACATAGTGAACAAATGACACATTTTTAAGAATTAAAAGTCTAGTTCATTTAAATACTTCCATTAATTGACTAATTAGATAAAGATTGCAGGAGCATTATCACTTTGTGGCATTGTTTGTAACAGTCGGAACTTAAATTAAGGTGGACTGATGACAGACAGACATAGTGAACAAATGACACATTTTTAAGAATTAAAAGTCTAGTTCATTTAAATACTTCCATTAATTGACTAATTAGCCAAAGATTGCAGGAGCATTATCACTTTGTGGCATTGTTTGTAACAGTCGGAACCTAAATTAAGGTGGACTGATGACAGACAGACATAGTGAACAAATGACACATTTTTAAGAATTAAAAGTCTAGTTCATTTAAATACTTTCATTAATTGACTAATTAGCCAAAGATTGCAGGAGCATTATCACTTTGTGGCATTGTTTGTAACAGTCGGAACTTAAATTAAGGTGGACTGATGACAGACAGACATAGTGAACAAATGACACATTTTTAAGAATTAAAAGTCTAGTTCATTTAAATACTTTCATTAATTGACTAATTAGCCAAAGATTGCAGGAGCATTATCACTTTGTGGCATTGTTTGTAACAGTCGGAACTTAAATTAAGGTGGACTGATGACAGACAGACATAGTGAACAAATGACACATTTTTAAGAATTAAAAGTCTAGTTCATTTAAATACTTCCATTAATTGACTAATTAGATAAAGATTGCAGGAGCATTATCACTTTGTGGCATTGTTTGTAACAGTCGGAATTAGGCTTCTCTGAGTTTATTATTGGGTGGCCTAATAATCGCCAGACGAAGTTGCTTTTTGTTGTAATTTTTCCCATACAAAAAACTGGAATTTCCCAACTCTCGTATATATATATATATGTATGGCATAAATTTATTCATCCGTATAAGCAGCTTAATTTCAGAGACAACAAAAGCTAGAGGCATTAAATGTGATGAATGCAAATTTGAAGTCTATACATTTTTTTAAACACCCACAGAGTTTTACACTTTTAATATTTAATTTATTTTTTAGCTTTACCGTTTAAAGTCAAATTTATATATAACTCATTTGAAATTTCATATTAAGTTACCTTATTTTATTTGAATTTATCAAAGTACTTTTAACGAACTGACCTTAAACGAATAACTAAATAAAATATAGTTTATAGATTTCCAATATTTTCTCATCACATTTGTTGACACTAAATCTTATGTAAAATGTGTTTTTTTTTATTTTTATTTTTTATATTATGTCAATTCCCATTTTATTGATTGCGGCTCAATTAAACCGTTGGCGGGTATTTCAATGTGTAGCTCTCTCGATTCCACCGTTCTCACTTAACAACATTGGAATATCGCTGCTCTCTGGCCCCGTCGAGCTGCTCCTTGGCCCATTTAATAGGCCCGCAGCTGCGTCCCATGTTGCAGCTGGCGACTTCGGCTGCCGCTTTGACTTCTGCTTAAGTCGGGAAGCCATTGCACTGTCAAAAGTTTTTGACACGTACAACGACTAAACTTTTCAGCGGTGGGCGCAACATAAATAAACACGCCCATGTCGTTGTGCAGCCCACAGGACCACGCCCCTATCCGGAAGTGGGCCAGTCAGGCGGGGGGCAGGGGCAGGGGCAGGGGTAGGGGCAGGGGTAGGGGCAGGGGTAGTGGTAAATGGGAATTGGCAGTGGGAGCGACCGGAACGTGACCAGCGGCCGAGCAGCGCTTGATCACGTGGGTCCAAAAACTGTCGGCTGTTTTGTCCGATTTGTCCTTTGACGCTGCTGCTGCTCGTAAATTTTTCAACAAGTTTTTATTATGGTTGCGTGTCCTTGCCAAAAAGAAAAAAGAACCAGAAATACGGTACACCAACCTACCCTAAACACAAACACAAACACAACCACACACACACACATATATATATAAATATAATATACACACGTTTGTTTTCGTGATTGCGTCGGGGGCTTTTTTCATTGTATTTATTTAATAAAATTTAGGAATACGCCTGCAAATAATTTATGGGACTGGAATTTGCACATTAATCCTGCGAAATGTTGCCAAATTATTGAGCTAATAAATATTTACCTTGCTCACTGTCCCCTCGCTGCCCCTCGCTGCCCCTCGCTGCCAGTCGCTTCCCTCTTTCCCCCACCGAGAAGAAACTTTCCAATCCCTGTTGGTAGAGCCGACACTAAGCCATAATTTTGATTTAGCCCTCTTAAAAGCTGCTTGAGATTCCTTAAGCGTGCATTTATCTTAGCCGAACACATTGGTGTCGACAACAGGACGACAAAGGATAGAGAGGGGAAAACAGAAAACAGACCTAGGCAAAGGGTTTTAGCCAGTCCAAAAACTAAGGGAATTACAATATTCACAATCCTCTGGCAAGGACAGGCTATCAATCACACAGTTTGTGACTTCGAGTATGAGTATGAATTTTGTATTTCAGATTTAAGGCCAATCTGACCTGAGCGAGAGAGAGAGAGAGAGAGAGAGAGAGGGGAAGATTTATTACCATATGTGTGCGCATTGTGCAAGAAATATACATTTTCAATATGCCAACTCATGAATCGCATAGGTAAATCTGTTTTAATCAGTTACACTGACTAACACATTTCAATTTTGGCAATTGTATTTTGAATTGCTGTCTAGTTGAGAATTGGCCCAAGTTGGTTTAGTGAATCAGTCAGTGGATGTTCCACCGTCCGTCCGGCAATATGAAGTCTAATTCAAATTTACATTTGCGACTGTTCAAACAATTTGCTAAATTATTCAACTGGGCAGCATAAACCGAATTTTTATCTGGTTGCCGGCCCAAAAACCACTGATGAATGTCGACGTGGCCGTCCAACTGCCCAACTGTTTGTCTCTCTGTCTGACATCCTCCCTCTCTCTCTCTCTCTCTCTCTCTCCTTGTGTATTTTCCGTGTTTTTGCGGTGGTCGGACACATTTTCACCGCCGTTCTGCGATGTGTTTGTTGAAAGTGCAATTGATTTCATTGGTTGCTGCCGCTGCACAGAGTGAAAAATGAAGAGAAAAAAAAAAGCAAATAGCGAGGCATTTTGATATTTCCATTGAAATATCCATCCGTGGCCGCGGATAAGTTCGCTGACCGACAAATTTCAATATGATTTCAATTTTCCACTAAATTGAACTGAGCACAAAAGATGAGAAAATTACGAGCGCAACTTTACGCTTAAATAAATTCAAATACCGAATAAATAACTGAGCTGAACTGTACGCAAACCAAAACTGTTCATAATACGAATACTTAACAACGCCAACAACTATGAGACTAGTCTTGGCCACGTCTAAACCAGGCGACCCTCTTAGCGAGGCCTGCCTGTAGCTTGCGGCCAAGGCAGCGGATGCTCCGGGCCCAGATGAAAGCTAAAATATTCGGTATATATTAATTTTCGTGCAAAAAAAAAGCATATACATAGAAGCAGCAAAGAAAAACACATTGAAAAGCCATAAAGCAAAGTTCGGCTGAAAGTTCATCACAGCGAGTGGTGGATGCAACAACCACGACAAGAACCTTCAACCAACTGAGGCGCCTGCGACTGCGACGGCATTTCAGACATCCGACAGATTCAGATTCAGATTCAGCTTCAGATTCAGCTCAGCTTCAAGCTTCAAGCTTCAGCTTCAGATACAGATACAAAGGCAGCGCCAAAGTCATGCGTCGACTTCAGCGTCGCACAGTGGAGAAAAAAGTCAATTCTGCTTACATTAATTATCAACTTCGACTAAGCTACTTTAAAATTTCATGACTTTGCCAAAACTAATCCAATTTCCGAGGGCAATGACCTTTTAATCATGACTCTTAATTTATTCTGTTTAAAAAATGTAATTTATTTCGTTAAAATAATTTCATGTCCCAAGTTATCGTCTTCTAATCAAAGATTGCCCCTAGTGTTTTTCGAAAATACAAAATTTTAAATCTCAAAATTCAACTTTTAGTCAACTTTATAAGTCATAATTGAAATTTTGAATGGATACAAAATCTGACCAGTTTTCAACTTTTAGAACTTTGTAAAAACTGATCCGATTTCTAAGCGAAATGTCATGTTGATCATGATTTGGTTTTATTATTCTACATGAAAATTGAATTTATTTTATTCCAACAATTTGTTGTCTCAGGAAACCGATTTCCAAGCGGAATGTCCTCTATATTGATTAAAGAATTTTTTTTAATTCCTCACTTGTTTAATCATATTTTGCTTTGTATAGTAGTTAATCGAATAAATTAGAAAGCATTAGTTTTGAAAATTGGAATGAATAGATTGTGCGTTTTTCCCACTGTGCGACGCTGTCGTCGACGCTGGCGTCGACGTCGATGGCTTTATAGCTGCAGCCGTAGAAAACATAATGGTGTCACTAGTGGAACCACTGGCGGCAGAGGGTCTCGAGCGTTTGTACTGGAGTGTTGTCGGAGGTTGTTGGTTGGTGGCAGCTGCGGGGTTGGGGGCAGGGGAAGGGGTAAGCACTTTCCGCTCAGTTTGCAAAATATGAAGTTTGCTTTTGAAAGTTTGCGGTTTTTGGGTTTCCTTGCAGGCGAACAATAAGAAAACGCCGAGAAAATACATTAAGCCAAACATAAAGAAGCATTTTTCAGCCCCAAACCAGGGCAGCTAAACATGTGCAGGTTGTTGTGTGTGTGTGTGTGTGTATATCAGTGTTTGAGTGTGTGAGTGTTTGTGGGTGTTGTTCAAGCTGACGTACTTACTCATAGCTCTTGGGATAACAAGGGATTTGTTTGGTCTCTGCACGCTTAATACTCAACCCGATCTGAAACTTGTGTTTCCCCTCTTTCCAATGCTTGGCTTTACTTTACTTTCCTTTTGGCTTGGCTTTCATCACTTTTATGCTTAGCCGTCACTCCAGCTGAGGACAGCATCCACATCCGTATCCACATCCGCATCCCGTCCGCTTGGACAGCCGTCCGCAAGTGTCAGTTAATGAATGTTTTGTCATACTTCTCGCATCTTTCACAAGACCCAACTTGAGGCAACTCGAAAACAGTTTACAATTTGTGGGTCACACACACACACACACTCACACACTTGCATTTAAGTTTTGAGTGTGCGTTCTTTTTTTATTTATTTTTTTTTCTTTTTGGAGAAATTTGTTGGGCGTTTTGGGTGTTTAGAGCCATTACTCATTTCGGACGGGTTATTCAGTGCTGGCTCCTTGCTGGCCTGCCGCACATCAATGTTAGAATTTCATGGATAAATGAACACAATTGATACCTTTTGTGTACTTTTAATCTAGTCAGAGAGAGGGAGAGAGAGAGAGAGAGAGAGACACAACGCCCCCGGCTCTGAAGCTGATCATCATCGTCATTGAATGTGAAAGTTCCAGGGTGCAAAGATTCAAGCAGCAGCTATTTCATAAACTCCTATCGAAAACTGCCAGCTGACAAAATAGGAAATCTTTCATCATGCATAAATTTATATATTTGTTTTGCGTTAAAAGAAAAATACGGAATTTTAAAAGGATCATCAAAAAATAGATACACGAAAAGTAGTTAGTCAGCCTTCCCCATGCATATGAAACTATGGCAACAGAATAATCATTGAACAAAAAACGAAAAATATGCATTTTTAAATCGAAATCAAAATCTAAATTTTAATCTATTGCTTTTAGCAACTATTTACCATATTTACTATTTGGTAGGTTTTTGTGGGAAATCCTCAACATAATTGTTGAAGTGATTTGGAATTTAAACAATTAAAACTGTTTTTTGTCATCCCCCCGTGATTATCGCATTTGCAACTAATCGAATTCGTGCTCATTCGATTTGCAACTAATTTGGAAGCTCAATTATTTAACCAGAATTATACAATTTTATGATAAAATAATCCCGGAGGGGGGTCAACTTTGGAGGGGGATGTGAAAACAATTAATGCTGGGGCTTTGGCTAATATTTTAATCCTGCTCACGCTCTCTATGCTCGATTGTTAAAAAGTACAAAAGTTTACAAATTGTTAACCGAACTAATTAAATGTGATTTCAGTGGCGAATTTGTTTTAATTTCAAATTAATTTGGAATTCAATAAATAACCCCAAACCCAATTAAGACACGCGCCGCGAAATTGTGAAAAATAAATAATTCAATAATTTGTATCATCATCATTAAGCAAATAAAATAACAAAAAACAAACAACAAAGAAAAAAAAAGAATATTCAAAGCCAATGAAGGTCCCTTTTTTTATCATTATTAAATAATCGAGTTATCAGTACTGAAATCAAGTTTTTCTATCATTTCTGTATAAATTAAAAAGAGGAGACCGCAATAAAAAATAGCAAAACGCAAAAAGCGAGTGTGAAATATAATTAATTGCTTTACGGTCAGAGCAACAAGCCAAACAAAACAAAAAAAATAATAATAATCAAACAAACTGCAACATGCAACAAATTGCAAACATAACAAAGCCAATGTGCAACCTAATAAGTGCCATAATAAAAATAAATAAATAAATATAAATTTATGAATACGAGTAATAAAAGAAAAGAGTGGTATATAATATAAAACAAAATATAAAATGCTGTATTCATTTCATATATTTCCTACCCATAGCAGCAGATGAAAGGATACAGTCCCATGAATATGAATAGTATGAATAACAATATGAATATCAGTATGAATATGAACATAAACATGAACATGAATGTGCACACGAGTCTATTGACCAGTTGTAAGAGCCAACACAATCGACGCCGTTGATGATGATAACAATAAAATACGAGAGAGTATGAAAATTGCAAAAAATGCAAATTGCCAAATCTGAGGGCGAACAATAAAATCGACCATAAAGAACATCAAATCAAGAGCAGACGCTAACCAACGATAATATTGGCGCACACACACACACACACACCGAGTCGAGGACAGCAACAACAACAACAACAACAACAACCAGAAGAGGAACAACAATAACATCAGTCTGGCCGGTGGCAATGGCCAAGTCACAGCCCAATCCCGCACAGCATCTGCAATGGCAGCAGCAGCGGCAATATCAACCCAAGGTCCAACCCCAACCCCATCTCCAACCCTCACCACCCCATCAATCCCGTACCCTGACTGGCAAATGTCGGCACGTGCACTACGAGAGCTCCTGGAGCGTCGGCTGGAGGAGATTCGCCTGGTTGTTAGCTGTTGTCTGCCTGCTGACGCGGCCCGTCATGCCGGAAGTTATTTATCGAGTTGATCCTTTGGGTAAATGCTTTGTTTTATTTTTTCCCTTTCTTTTTTATTTTGAATACCCATCAATCATACGGCACAAGGGTATATTGTATTCGATCTCTGATCAAATCAAGAATCTTCGTCATATACAAATATATTTTTAAATTTAAAAAAATTTATAAAAAAAAAAGGATTTATGCTTAGTATTTTTTTGGGTTCTCGATGCATTTTTTATATGAAAGGTTTTCTGAATATATATATTTTTTTCGAAACTAATGGTTTTGGTTTAAAAAAATATGTCGAGAACCAAAAATTTGTTTAACAAAGTCTGTATGCACACCTGGATCGCAGATAGTATAAGAGCTAGAGCTACCAAATTTTGCATCTAAGCATTCTCACTCGCCTCCAAAATAAAAAAAAATCCTAAGTCTACTTAATCCCATTAAGTTCAGTCTAATATTACGTTAGTTCTGGCTATTTATGTTTGATGTCATTAATATTGGTATTAAATAAGTTACAGCTTATTTCAGTTACTACCTTCACAATGTTACTATCAATTTTTATTAATTATAGGTTTAATTTTACGATAGTTATGGCTTCGTTAAATATTTTAAAGTCAACAAGTGCCTGAAAGTATGCAGCAGTATTTTAATAACGTTGTAGGCTTAAATTCTCAAAAATAAGTAATGTACATTTAATTTAAGTAATAATAGCGGGTATCTTATAGTCGGTCAACCGTTTATGGCGTTCTTAGTTGTTCACAATTCAGGCAGAGCCACAATTTCAGTTAGCATGTAGAATTTCGCGTTGGTTTTTGCGTTTTATCTGCAACAATAACCATCCCCTGGCACAGCGAGTCTCCCTGGTCAGGGACAGAGTCAGGGACAGAGTCAGGGGTAAAGATAAGGGTAGGGGGATGGGATGGTTTAGATAGTAGCTCCACTGTCGCTTTTTAGCTAATGCAGGCGCCAAGGCTTCAACCCAACAAGGCGTAAGGACCCGTCGTTGTCCTCAAACAGAAATGTATATAAATATATATAATATGTATAAATCATAATTAAGCACAAATACACACTCAATGTGTCTGTGTGTGTTTCTGTGTTGACGTTGTCCAGTTTCAGTCGAGAGCAGCGAAACTTTCACAAATGATCTGTAAGCGAGAGCAACCAAAAATTTATGTTCGTCATTAATGATTAATAGGGCGGCCAAAGCAAACAATCATAAATTAAACCACATTAATTAACTGCCCGTTGTCCTCGTACTCAAACAGCTAACAGAAATGCGGCTGATGCCGATGCTGCTGCCAATCTGTGCCACGAGTACACTGTCCATTTTGACCATGGCCCATATACAAATCATTCTTGACTTGATATCGAAACATTTCTTACTTATACAAAAAGATTTAATAGTCGAAGGGTCGAGTGTTTTGCCTTGAGTCGAAATGGATTCCGTTGCGTAATGTGGCTCATTCCATCTTCATCTTGGCCATCTCCGTCAGCAGCTTCCAATATTCTCAGAGCTTATCGATTAAAGCCGTCACGCTAACGGAAATTAATTGCCGCGCCAAAGATAAATTACTGGAAAATGCACAGAGTTACAAAAAAAGAAGAAACTTCAATGAGTTTTAAATAATAATATGTCAAGTAATATTTATTTTCTATTTATTTTGTATAGAAAGTCACACTTATTTTTTAAATTTACATTTATAAATTGCTTGATGATAATTGAGTTTAAACTTTCTTAGTTTTTCATTATTGTAAATAAGTCTAAATTATTACAAGTAAGCACTCAAAAGAAACAATTATTTTAAAAATCATAAACTAACCTAATTTATGATTTCTCTTGAACATAATTCAAAATAAGTGTTAAGCGATGAGTTAATAAAAAAAATCGAAATGAAATTTTAAAATGATGTATTGCAGTTTTCAAAAACCAACTGAAAATGGTTAATCGAAAATCTTCCGGTTGCTAACTGAAAACTAAACGATACTCTTATACAGCTGTGTGGCTGGAGTATAAGAGAGATAGAGAGAGAGAGGGAGAGAGGGAGAGAGCACATGCTGCCTGAAATAAATAGGGGCATCAACACATCCATGAGCTTAATGATAATTAAATAATATTTTACGGAAACTTTCTTTTCAAGTGCTTTACGGTCTGGGTCATTAATTTCAAGGCCGCGTTAATACGAGTCGATGAGTTTGTTTTCTGTTCCAACTTTCGCTCTAGACTTGCAATTTATGCTGTTGTCGTTGTCGCTTCCGCTGGAAAATGCCGGAGAACGGGGAAGTCCCCCACATTTGTGTTAGAAGAGAAGCGCCCCATAAATATTCAATTGCTGTGAGTGTGTTTACTTTTCTATTTTTTTAATACTTCTAGATAGATAGATAACACGCACGCAAGTTGGAACTGAACAATCTGTGCTACATATGGCAATGCCACGCCCACCTCATACAGCAATGGGCGGAATGGTAGGACGAATCTTCTCACTGTCTGTGAAAATTCGGAGAATTTCGCGTGCTTCTTCTTCGTCTTCCTGTAGTGGCGCCTCGGGTCGCGTTGATAACGGCGAAATGGAGAGCGGAAAGTTTCATGGCCCACGCGCTTGCTTCACATTTCCCCGAGTCGTCGGTTCACATTAAGATGTGCTTTAATCTCCCATCTGCTGGCATTGCCTTTGCCGGGGGAGCTGAAGGGGCTGAAACATTCGTTCATTCAGCCTGTTCCTTGTGCCTTTGTCCTATACGATGCCTTTTAGTGTCTTGCATGAGCTGTAAAACTTAACTCGAGGCGACAGGATGCTGAGCACACGAGAAACTCAACATCAGCCTCCTTGTTCTGGCTGTTCCCGGCTGAGAGATGGCGCTGAATTCACCTATGAGCCAGGTTCAACTCTCTAGCCACATTCCATGTAACAACTGAAGCCGCAGGGTCGTTAATATTCTTATTTTTCTATTTCGTGAGCCTACCCTGTGAGAAGAATATGAAAGGGGGCATGTCAATTCGTAGAGTCATCTAGGCGCTATTAAAAACAAAATACGGAAAGAGCTGAGTGAACACTTTGAGCGAAAAAGAGTTGCTAGAGTTTATTATCTTTTCGACTCTGTAGGGTATCCTTTAGTCGACTCTTAATGCTTATTTGCTCTGCTCATGCTCAACGTGTAATAACACTTGCGTTTACTTAGCTGCGGGGAATTCAGAGGGGGGGAGGGGGGGGGTGGGACAAGTCGCCGTTCGCTCAACTAAACAGCCAGGTAAATGCTTGCCAAAATTATGAAAAGTGAAAGAGTTATTATCATTTTATGTCGCATAAATTTGCATGCAACGTCCGCCGGGAGTGTCTACCTGCCAGGTGGTCTGGGCCTAAAGACAACGACTGTTTCCCCTGCTTCTCCACCTTCCTCCCCTTCGGTACCTCCTGCTGCTATCATCGCGGTCGTAAAACGTCGTCCCGTCGTCCAGGATGCGCATCCTGGCTTCTGATTTATGAAAACACGAGTGTGGCACACATGTAATGCGTACTTTGTACCTTGTTACCGCTGTCTGGAGGTTCTTACAGTTGTTACAGTTGTTCTGGTTGTTGTTGCTGTTGTTGTTGTCAGGCACATACCTCTCTAATGGCCATAACCAGCAAGCAATTACAATTATTAAGATGCGTGAAAATACCCCTCGCACTTGAAGTTGGCAGCTCAATCTTGGCAGCTCCAAATGCTTTGCATTCTCTTTAGATGCCTTAAAGGTCTTTTCTACAAAACAAAATATTATAAATTATACTAAAAAAATTTAAAAAAAAAAAAAAATTAAGTTGGAAGAATCTGACGGGTTGATAATTCAAAAAATTCAAAAATCTGAAACTTGATAAAAAAAAATACGAAATAAATCTCGCAGAATGTTATACACGATTCTTTCGCAAAATGGGTTGAAATCTTACTATTTAAAATAAATGTCCACTGTTTTCAGAAATATTAATACCAAATCTAAGCCGAACTCGGATTGTTTTTCCTTCTTAGTTATTTATTCTTTTCCCATTCTGAATTCGTTTCTGTAATTTAATAGTGTTGATTGTTTTGTCTATGGCTTTGTAGTTCTTACATAAATATGCGGAATTTGCCTGAGGTATAAAAATTCTCAAGCAATAAGGAGTTATTAACTAGAATAAATTAATTCTCACAGCTCCCCAGTTCGGATTCCAACAGTCCCAACAAACAACATTTTTAAAGTGTCGCTGTCTTGATTATGATATATGAATTTAGTCATATGGTAATCGAATTGTTGTTCCCTTTCGAAGCCTATTAGTCACGAGTGACAGGTTTAATTCCACACGTATTGGGCATGTCTGGGGAAGTGTTGTGTTTTGTTTAGATATTTTCATTTCATTTTCGCGTCGTGAAATGGTTTTCAATAATAGAAATATTATACTATCACACACGTGTGTCTGGCTCTCTGTGTGTGTGTGTGTGTGTGTGTGTGTGTGCATACACACTTAATCCTTAGACACACAAACTTTTTGCCCCAGTCGCGTTTTATAGCACACATTTTCATAAGCTTCCAACTACGAGTAACCCCCTCAGTTCCCTCCCCCTCGTTTTGGCAGCCATTGTAAGGCATTTGTTTTGTAGTGTAAACACTCAGTCACACACACACACACACACACACATTCGCACACACACGTAAACAATTTGGGTAATGAAGTCAGTGGCTCAGTGATGGAGGGAGAAGTAGGAGGAGGAGTAGGCGGTGGCCCCGCCCCCAAACAGCATTGTCGCCTCTAAAGTGGATAAGAGAAATGTACAATAAACAGAAACAAATGGCAGACAATTTTTTCTTGTTTTCATGCTGTTCTTCTTTGTCTTTTTCTTGTTATTGTTGCTATTGTTGATTTTCTCACGCTAAAATGGGAGAGAGAAAAAACCGAAAACGAAATAGAAATGTTGGGAAATAATTTCACATGAAATTGAATGTCTGAGTTTGCTTAGGTGTCAAGTGTCAGTTAAGTTGAAGACTGAACGATTGCATAATGGAAATTCAATTTACCCGACTTCTTCGGTTCCCTATCAGACAAAGTCTCCACTCGCATACGAGTGCAGGTTCTTTATGTCCATGTCCATATAGCTTTTCCTTTCGATTCCCAAAAGCGCCAGTTCAATTTCACCTGCCACACACTTCACTCCAAATTCACTTCACTTCACTTCACTTTCCGCAGCAACAACGAGAGCAGCAACATCAATGCCATTTAACTTTAATAATACTTAAATACAATTAATATCTATTTTCAAGCCACTCAACCATTGTCGACATGATAATGAAAATGAAAATGAAAACGGAAACGACCATAATAATAATGGCACAATAAATTCAATTTATTTTTAAGTATTGTTGCTTTTCATTACAAAATATACAATTTAAGACATTTCAAATATTCGTTCGATATTACTGTAAAAATTGGCAATAGCTTAAGCCATATGTATAAAGTCGAAAAGAACATATTGTTCAGTTTATTTTCATTATATATTATTATCTTGTAATGCTTATTAAAATAGGAAACCAATTAGAATAATGAAGTCAATTTGAAAATATTGTTTTATTTCAAAAATAAAACTAAAAGCTTTTCAAATATTCGCAGTAAATAAATATAAAAATCGGGAGAAATTTAAGGCTAAGCATTTAAATAAAATATTTTTCAGTTGATTTTTATTAACGATTTTAAGTATGTAACTCAAGACTTTTCAAATATTCTCTGTACTAGACTGTGAGAGCAGGAAATAGTTGAAGTTATGGCTACTAAACTGTTGACAGTGTTGCTTAGCAGTAAGTGCACGCTTTTCAGATAGTTCACAGCATATTTGAGTACGCATTTAAATGGAAAAAGTTTACAAGAAAATGTCGCCCAGTTGTTTTTCATGGTCGTATACTTGATGCAACAACGTTAGATGGAATCAAATATTCAGCTTCGATTCGCAATGCGAGTGTGTGCATACAGTTTGTTAGACTGTTGACTGTTGACTGTAGTCTACTGTTTACTTTTGCCTGTGCGTTATTTGGCGCTTTATCGACTTTTACCTTGTCCTACCCAAACTTCATACATGTATTAACGCAGTCCGATTTTGGGCGTTTGTTTGTTTATTTGCTTTCAGCTCTGTTGGCGGCCACCTTGCGGACGTACCAACGTGCCGGATGCGATTCGGAGCAGCTGTCACTCAGCTGTCCACGTGGCACTAGCATTTCCATAGAGCTGGCCCAATATGGACGAGCAGGAGGTAAGTTTTGCCCATTCCCAATTCCACTCCCACTCCCATTCCCACTCCCATTCCACATGCCCATTGTCACGTACGAGAGACGGAGGATCCAAGCGTTGTCTGTACACTCAAAAAAAAGAAGGTCATCCTTAAATTAAATACATCCGTACTGTATATTTTAAGACTATTGTGAACTACTTCTCTTGAATGGTGTATGAAACGATCTAAAATTTAAAACTCCGACAGACCGTTTCTATGACAGCTATATGATACTATAGTTCGAAACTTATTTAGAATATATAAGATCATCCAGAATCAACAGAGTTTTTGTTTTTGATATTATATCTTAATATATGAAGATTTAATTGATATTATATCTTAATATATTAAGATTTATATTACTAAGTACTTAATCTTGTTTGAAAGGTATAATATGAGAATATGCTAGAAAGAGGTAAATTTTGAGATAAGTTCAATATTTTTGTGAACTAGTATGATTCGAGCTTATTAATCGAAAAACGCACTTAAAGTTTCACAAAAAAATATCTTATTATCTTATTTTATGATTTCGGGGATAGCGAAAACCGAAAGTGAACGAATATTTTTGTTCTCCGTATTTCGAAATTCCGAACTCAGCTTTTGAGATCGTTCATACTTGAATCTTCCCTGTTTGACTAAGGAAATCTTGATTTTTTTCTGAGTGTAGAGATGCCGAACTGAAAGTGGAGAAGGAGGAGAAAGTGAACACGGCTTTGAGTGTACTGAACAACGAACAACGAACAACGAATGGTCGGAGCTCTTGGGCTGAAGCGAATGCCAATATCGCAATTGATTGATTGTTGCCCAAAGTTTGTCCGTTACACGCGTCAATTGTACGCATTGTATTTTACTTATTTGTGTGCACGTGCACATTTTGTCTCTCTCTCTCTCTCTCTCTGTGTCTCTCTGTCTCTCTCTCTCTTTCTCTATCTATCTATCTCTGTCTGCGTACACTTGCACCCACTGTGAAGCGAAATCTGTTTCACATACGCCCATATCAAGTATACGCACGAGTATCCTGGCAATATTCGAAAATGGTCAGTGCTGAATTCTGTATCTACTTGGGAGCACACTCCACTCCACTTCAGAACACTTTAGACTCCACTCTTTCCTCAACCCTCCACTCTGTGGTCCACTCTCCAGCTGAAGTACTTCCAAATATGACAACGACACGTTCAACAACAGCTGAAAAAAAAAAAAAAAAAAACCAAATTGCCCTTTCGTCCACTCGAACAGATTTATCCGACCACAGCCTGTGTCCGCCCGTCTCGCAGGAGGACCTCACCACGACCGGAAGTGCCGGCGATGCTGTCATCCACAGCGGCACCGAAATCGAAGTCAAACCGCCGGAAACGTGTACCGTAAGCGGATTACAGGTAAGCTGAATCCGTATAATTGCAATTCCATCAGCGTCGCACTCATCGTCATAGTAGGCGGACTCAGCCCACACATACGTTCATAAGTACATCTATATATATATATATACATATATATCTGATTATCCTTTCACAAGCTGCAACGAGACATGAACTTCTTTTCCGTCTTCCCCCGTCTCCAGCTCAGACGATATTTTGGCCATATTTTGGCTTACCTTTATACCGTCTAAATGTGTTTTTCCCATTTTCCGCACGATTCCACAGCGTGCATTCAAAGACATTCTCGAAAAACACATACAAACGCGATAAAATAGCTCCCCTTTGGTCAACACACACACACACACACACACACACACCCACACACACACACACAAGCATACACATATGAGAGAAGCAAACAAAAAAACAAAAAAAAAGCGAAGAGAAGAAAGTAAATCAGTGAAGTAGAACGATGCCATAAAAACAGCAATAATTCATAATGAAAATCGATTCGATTCACTTTGGACCAAGCTGAAGGCATAAATCATAAAACATTTTTAGAGACTAACCCGGCCAAAAGCTTAAACCAACCCAGAACGATGTTTGGAAGTACCTATTAATGTATGAATCTTTGGTTTAAATCTCTCACCCATCATCACTTGAAAATAGATGATTTTTCACAACAAACCAATGTAACAAGTCCAATTATAAGTACGGCTTATGGTGGGTAAAGAGTTGGCTATTAAGGACTCTTCAACTGAGACGACTTAATGGTAACTCATGAAAATAAAACACATTATCCTGTTCAAATGATTTTCAATTGTGTTTCAAGCAATATAAAAAAATATTTTTTTAATTTGTGTTTTTTGATTTATTAAAATTTTATAAAAATTATATAAAGTTATAATTATATCATATTATCTTTCATAAATACCCTGTATTAATTCAAACTTATATTAGTTTCTTAGTTTAATGTTTTCTATTTGTCCATCATCCAATACTTTTTTCATTTAATTAATTTGGAAATTTTCCAATTCCCAAGTACAAGTTTTGGTGTTCATAGTACTATTTATCAATATTCATATTGAACCTATATCTCAAGAGTGTAGAATGAAGTTCAAGTTACAATATTGACCCGCTCAATTCATCTACATTGCAAATTTCATTTATTCAAGTCGGAAGGAAGAAACACATCAAATATGCCATAGAATTTTGCTCGACACAAATTAAATTCAGTCTGGGAAAATTGTAGGTACTCTAGTGTATATATATATATATGTACGTATATATGTATATATGGGTAGTATGTCGCAATTTGTCACATTTATGAGGTCGTTTGGTCTACGTTGGCTGCTTTAGTGAACCCGATGTAGTGGTTAATTTTTCATTGAACCATATCCCTCAAAAACAGGAGCTGTGACGAAGGAGCGCTGATTGCGTTTCATTGAGCACATCAATTTCGTGTAAGACTATGACTTTATATCCACAACATACGCTTGGCGATAACCACAAGGAAAATGAAGTGGGGGGGGGGGGGGGTGTGGGAATAGGACAAGGGGAACAGGGATATGGATAGGACACACTCACGCTTCATTTCCGGCGCTTCCTTAAAGCGGAACTGAATTGCGTTCGGCCTCGTGGGCGGCTCTTGACTTATGGGCACATCGCATTAAGGCCAGCTTACGCTTATGCCAGAATCCCACTACGTTTGTAAGCCAAATCCAACCCAGCAACCACCCATAGAACCACCCAAAGAACCACCCAAATCACACACAGAAGGTCATAAAGGAGTGCGAGAACTGAAACGAGAGTAAACAAATTATTACGGGACAGTCCAATCGATAGACTTACGAAGCCACAGCATCTTTGGGGGCGTGGCAAGTGGGGCGTAGCGGAGCGGCCAACCTCAAAATCCAATTACGGCCTTTATCCATCTTTGCAGTCGAATCACAGTATGTGGTTTGCCCAGAATCTCACTAATTAATAACAAATCAAAACACTTGGCAGCTAAAAACAAAGAATTACATTTGATTGAATGTGTTAAACGAAAAGGTTTCACAATTGTTTCAATTTATTTATTTACTACACACACACGGCTAATAACAAATGAGTGAGCATTTGTCTTGGATTAAATACCCTGTCATTTGAAGTCTGTCATTATTCTAATGCCAATTACAGCATTGAGTAAAATTCATAATGAAAAGCTATCACAATTGTTTCAATTTGTTTATTTAAAAACAATTTATTGAGAATTGATTGCTGTCGCTTGAAGTCTGTCATTATTCTAATGTCAATTACAGTAATAGGTGAATGATATTTTAAGCCCTGTACTTTTCAATTAAAAAGAGTCTGCTAACGCGACTGTAAGAGCTAGACGCACCAAATTTGGTATGTATATCCTAAACAGATTAAGTTAATTATGGAAATTTTTCTTACGGTCAATTTAAAAGATATACACTTCAAATTCGCAATACCGATGTGAATATTTGTAATTTGACAGTTTGCTTAGCGTAGAAGGAAGACAAATTTCTTAGAAAATATTATTGGAGACAATTTTCTTAATTATTATATTAGCATCGTTTATGTTTAATTTTGTATGTTTTTATCTCACAAAATATGTACAGAGTCTCACAGTTGAGTTTACTATCCCTTTTCCAACAATTCCCTATTGATTTGAATTCTCAAGTCTGTTTATGTTTGTTACACATTTATATCTGCACCCGAGGCTCAATTAATGGATAATTAATTGAATTGTAAACATTAAGCTATTGTCACTCGGCGGCAATCAACGGCATTAGTTGGATGTTACATAAGAAAAGGCATCCCTTTTTTTAATGGCATCGAGTACAAGTGGATGCCACATTATAAGTATGTAGTTTATGCAACATCTGGGCGCCGTTTAGTGCGCCAAATGTCGAATTGTTAAGGCATAAAAAATGCATGCAGCGCTTTATCTCTGCTAGGCCGACAGAGATTTACGACTTACTCTCAGAACTGAGTTGGAGGTGGCGCCACCCAGTGGCAAGGATTCTTGCCGTTTGCCATTTGCCATTCGCCGTTGTTCCCTTTACCGGCGGTAAGGATGCGTCCTGTGCCTGCAGCTGCCATCTGTGCCCAATATTCTATCAATAGCACCCTCATTGCAACTGCCCACATATACTACAAGACAACATATACATACATATATCCATATGTGTGGAGACAGTACAGTACTATATCCTATACTATATCTCTGTGTTTCCTTTTGCAGTACGCCCTGCTGCAGACGGTGGTGGACGCCTGCCAAAAGAAGAGGCACTGCAAATTCGCAGCGAATTCCAAAACGCACACAACTGGAGATCCTTGCTCGGGCATACGAAAATTCGTTGAGATTGCCTACAAATGCCGTCCATGTAAGTATGCCATGCTCAGAATACAGAATACAGAATACAGCATACAGAGCACAGCGACCCCTTTAGGAGGTCAGCCAACCGGGACCTTTCACTTTACACACACTCGCCTGCACTTTAAAAGAAAATATAAACGTTGACGATGGAGACAGCAAACGAAAGAGAGTGGGCAGAAAGGGGTGGGGGGGGGGTGAAAGGGGATTCAAAGTGCTGCCTGTTGTCCTTGCCGCGTTAACCATGATATATTTTATTTGCTCTGCGGCAAAAATAAATATTTGCCAGATGCAAAAGTGGCAAACATCAATTTAAGCTCCGAGCCAAAAACAAGCAAAAAGTTGTTTTTGACTCGCCTTTGTTGAAGATAGACAGACATCTGCATTCGAGCACCTGTGCACTTCCATTCAAAACAAGTTCAAAGGGCACTTAAGGGTGCACATATAACATAAATTGAATGTGGCTTAACACCATATGTGAATGCGATAAATATAATACACTTATTTGTAGCTAAATTGTCGGACTTGAATTTTCATTAATTTGAATTTAATAGGAACAAACAACTCCAAGATAATCTCAGCTTATGAAATGGTCAGGCTAACTCGAAATACAAATAAAGATTTGTTAATGAGCTTAAGCGCATTCAAACATGAATTGAATGCCCAATTTCCAACCAAGACAATGAATTTTCCAATCAATTTAATTAGGACTTGAATTGTTGATCTAACACTGAAAATAAATGTAAATTATTATTAGCAGAGTAAGCATAATCATGAAATAAAAAACAATAAGCCAAAGGGAACTCTGATGAGAAGGTGTTTGCATAATAAGTACTAACTCCAAAAGCTGTCAGCCAGAGAAATAGAGTCTCTCATATTTTTGTTATGGCGCGCATTAAACAAAATTAATGAGGAACTCGACTTCATAGAACTCTGGCTTGATAAGAGTGGATGGGGGTGGAGAAGGAGGAGTAGGAGGAGGAGATTCTGGAGCTGAGGTGGTTGGGTTGGTCAGCGATTGTGCTGTAGATTTAATTCAGCTAGAAGCATAATGAAAAATGCAGCTGCGCTTTTGCTTTTTGCGAGCATTCAAAAAAAATAGTTGAATAAACTTTTTGCTGAGTTATTTGCATAGTTTTCCCCGTGCATTTTCAGTGTTCAGAGCTGTCGCCTTGTACGAATATTCCCGTCCCTGACCCCTGACCCCTGACCCCTGAGCTGAGCTCCCCAGTCACTGCTCGACTCACACTCTGATGGCGATTCGGCTAATGGCACTCGATTATTTACGATCCGCTAAGCAATTCGTGTTTAATCGCAATCATCCGGCAAACAGAAGCCGATAAGCGAACAGATGAAGCACCTAACCCCGTAGCTCCCCCGCCCCCTCCCCACGCCACGCCCCACTCATCAAACAGTTTTTCACCTGCTTTGAGACTCTGCAACTGGAACAGAGGATTTGCTTTTCCCATTTCCACTGCTCAATCGGTATTGTTGCCATACAGCTGCATTGGATAATACTCGTTAAACGAGTTCTTAATGCCCCCCAACAGACAGTTCAATTTTGCTTCTTTTTTGTCAAAATTTATACAGATACGAAAGAGAGACAGAAGAAAGAAAGAGTAAGAGAGAGAGTTAGTGTCTCTTCCTTGCTGTGCATTCCGTGTAATTCTTTGGTAATTTGCGTCAGGCTTTTAGCCATTTTTAGCCGAGGCCAGCCCTTTGCAGATTTGGCTCAAATATTTTTACGTTTTCGTTTTATTTTTTGTTACTCACATTTTTTTGTTTTGCGTTTTTTTGTGACAAGTGACGCAGATGTTATCTTGTTAAAAAGCGCACAAACAAACCGAAGAAGTGAAACAAACAGGAGCGAGACAAAAGACGAGAGCACCATTCAAATTAGAAAAAGGGAAATGCACAGCCGGTCGGGAGTTGGGAGTTGGGAGTTGGGGGTAGGGGGAAGGCAGGGAAAGGGCACTTGGTTCGCACTTGGTACTATAGCTATCAGTACACTCAGCAAAATATATATAAGCCTCACATTAAAAATTAGCCTTTGCTTTTAAATCGCCATGATAGACAACAAAAATGTTTTAATGACTGAAATATTTTTCAATTTAATAAAAAAATTAATTTATAAAAAAAAAGTTAAAAAAAAAACAATTTGTGTAATATGAAAACGGGTTAAAAGATAAATAAATAAAACTCTATGGAAACGGCTTTTTTCTTAAAAATAAGCTTGCTTAACGTTAAGTATTAAATATTTAAATCTAATTAATTAGTTAGATTTTTTTATTTAAAACGAATACAAAAAAAAACAGAAAGTTAAAGATAGAAAGTTTTTCTGGAACTGCTTGTAGTTTACTTTCATTTCTTTATATAACTTAAAAACATTGGAAGCAAAAAGTATTCATTTCTTATTTTTTTAAATAATTGCATGAGCTTTAGCAATATTTCTACTATTTTCCAAAGTTACTCATATTGTAATAAAAAATCATGTGAAACTTTCTAAATTGAAAAAAATTGAAAAAATAAAATATTATTAAATTATTAAATTTAAATATCGAAGAGACATCGAATGGGTTAGATTTTAAAGAATCTCTTATTTTCTCTCAGTGTACGTACTTGCCTTTGCCTAGCACGTTTGTCGGGGGCAGCGTTGGGGCCACAGGGCGAACGAGGGGCAACGTTGAGGTAATATAATTAAGGAGAGCCCTTCTCTTTTTTTCTCTGTTGCTCTTTTTCTAAATTGTCTGTTATCTTTTGCTCATTATGGACACCAGCGACAAGTAATAAAACTGCAAAGTACGAGTGGAAAACGTTGAAAAATTACGGCCTGGTTATGTGCGTGGAAGCGCAAGCAACCCCAACCCCAAAGCCCAACCCCCAACCTTCAACCCCAACCCAAGGCGCAGACCTCGAGGCTTGAGGCTGGTATTGCATACAGGCCACAGTTGGTGACTGAGGAGAGAGAGAGAGAGCAAAGGAGGAAAGAGTACACCGTGCCAGACGGCACATTGTGGTCATAAAAATATGGCAATTTTCAACTTTTCTCACGTCTCTTCATAATAAAACGTGCACTCGCACTCACAGAAAGGAGACCAAGAGCAAGGAGCAAGAGCAAGGAATCACAGCACCCAATAGAATGGTCCTGCACGTAACGTGTGGGCGTCACGGAGTGGGAAGGGGGCAGCTGGAGATTTCGATGGAGATGGAGATGGAGATGGAGAAAGGACTGACAGTCAATGCCAGAGGCCCAAGTCCTGTAAACAGGCTATGCAAATATTTACCAAATTTATTAAAGTTCATCTCTGACCATCCCAGTTTGCCACACAGAATATTCTTTTTAGTATGCATCAAGTGATTTACAAGTGCGAGAGTATATGCTTTTATGCCTATCTATATATATAAATACATACCTAACATATAAATACATAAGTATGTACAGACATTTATATAAGTACCTATATTTAAAGAGGTGGCACAAACTGAACGAGAAGCAGACGCAAAAGCAAAAGCAAAACCAGAACCAAAAGAAACTTCAACACCACAACTCATAATTGCTTCAGCTGCGTCCTTTCACAGTCCTTTCAGCCAGAGAAAAAGAGACAGAGACAGAGTCAAAATGAGCAAAGGAAATGAATACTCGCATCCTTACAAACTTGGCCCTCGTCTGTCTGCCACACTTGGACAATTGCATATCCCAGTTTGGCTGACTTCCAGCAATTTTCTTTTAAAAGATATCCCAGCTCCAGGCTACAAATATATTGGTAAACTACTCAAAGTCAGCATATGTGTGGACTCGTGTCCTTATATATATTTAGGATAGTAATTGGTAAACATATTTATCTAAATGTGTACTCCGTGTAGTCGATATTAAAAGGAAGATTATTATAAAGTATTGAGAGGATAAAATGAAAGAAAACAAATTCTTGAATATTTAAACAAAAAAGACAAAATCAGAAAATAGAAATTAGAAAATTTCGTTGCTATTAGGATATAGTTTATTATTATTAGAAACAAATAAAGAATTTTAATAAAGTATTTTCTACTTGATACTTACCTAATTTTGTTTTCCCATTTATTTTCTCCTACTAACAATTTTCTTAGTTTTGCTTTCCCAGATTGTTTTCACATTTCATGTACACTTAATAATATTTGTCAAAATTATTATTATTATTATTATTATCTACTTGATACTTACCTAATTTTGTTTTCCCATTTATTTTCTCCTACTAACAATTTTCTTAGTTTTGCTTTCCCAGATTGTTTTCACATTTCATGTACACTTAATAATATTTGTCAAAATTATTATTATTATTATTATTATCTACTTGATACTTACCTAATTTTGTTTTCCCATTTATTTTCTCCTACTAACAATTTTCTTAGTTTTGCTTTCCCAGATTGTTTTCACATTTCATGTACACTTAATAATATTTGTCAAAATTATTATCGAGAATCCGTTTTCCCAGTTCCATAATGAATAATGTATGCAGATTTTCAATTACCATGCCCTTATAATTACTGAGCAGATTTCCATCGGGAATATCGGTTTGTTCACTTGATTGATTCAGCAATTAATTTTATTTGGAAAAGTTACATTTTTTTCTCACCATATTTGCATTTAATTCAAACGCGAAATCAAGTTGGACAGGGCGAACATGGCGTATGCTTAATATACACAATACACATTGTGTAAATATGTGCATTTATGTATTTAAAATTGTTGTAGACAATTGAAAAATACCAAAGTGGCAGAAATCGTTGTCACAACGATAAAGTTAACCAATTGAATTATTTATTGACATACTTGTACATATTTCTATGTACACTTTTTTGATTGCTATGTCCTTTTTTTAACGCCAACTCAGCGTGACATTGCAAATTCCAATGGCCGCAATTAGGAGATATTTTGGCACCGACATTTCTCGGCGTTCGTTTAATAAATGTTTTCCGCCTTTTCAGACGAATTCCGCAGCAAGCTGGCCTGCGAGAATGACAACATGCCACTGATGTGCAATCCCTACTCCCGCATCGCCATCTACAGCGCCTCCTTTGGCCACACGGAGCGGGAAAGTGTCCAGTGCGGTGGCCAAGGAGCACCAGCTGGCAATGTCCTCGTAAACCGCGAGGATAATGGACAGCCCAGTAAGTCCAAGTCTATTTACAAGTCTCTTTCGCTCCGTGACCAAACTTCCCTGCCTTCTATTATAGCCTGTCTGGTGTCCTATGCCACCGAGACCGTCATGCAGATCTGTCATGGCAGACGACGCTGCTCCGTGACCGCGGATGCCGGCACCTTTGGTCGACCCTGCAAGACGGATGTGCGCATGTATCTCAAAGTCGTCTACACTTGCAGTAAGTATCTATTAATTGTCTAATAATAGTTCAAAATTATACTTCATTTAAATCAGTAATCAGTAATCAAACTACAATACAGGTTCTTTTCTAAAAATCTCTAACAACCCAAAAGCCTTAGCTTTTATAGACATAAGCCATTGTCAGTGCTCCTAAATCCGACTATGGATGCCTTTAACTAAAAATATACTTTTGAATGATTTAAAAAATTATCAAAATTATCATTTATAAATACAATAAAAATACATGTATTTTAAAATAATTTTTTTATTGCATAAAATATACCAATAATTAATATTACCTGTGACATGTCAGGAAAATCAACATTTCGTTCGATAGCTTTTGGAAATGAGTATCATACAAAACTCTAGAGATTTTTGAAACACGTCTGATGATTATTACTTTTATATAATTATAATAAAAAATTTAAAAAAAAAAAAAAATAATAATTTAAAAAATGTTGTAAAATTAATTATGGTATATCAATATTAAACCAATCCATAAACACCCATTATAATGAATAATTCCCGCAGTTCCCCGCAAGGTGCTCAAGGATCGCTACGAGACGGCTCCTGAGGCGGATGAGCCGCAACAGACGGACCTGGATCTGGACCAAGATGAACTCTACGACGAGGATCAGTTCTACAAGGAGTCTGAGGCAATTCCGCCAGCACCTAAGCTACAAGGTGCCAATGTGGGACGATCCTTTGACTTTGACTTGAGCTCCGCCGGAGAGGAATCCACCAGCACTCTGCTGCCACCTTTGTTGTCCCGCAATGATGGCTCATTGGAGGGTAAGTAATGGGCTTGAATGTCTCCCAATTGTTATCCTTGATGTGCCCTGGGACTAGATCAGAGTTAAGTGCAGACTATAGATTTATAATTTGATTTTGCGAGCGTGTTTGCTGCTCCTTTGATGGAGTCGTCTATGTCGTCGCGTCCTTTACTTTCGCCAAAGTGCCTGTGCATAAATATTTTAGGAGCACGCCCATCCGTCTTCATTAGCCAGCTGGCGTTTCAAGCATACGAGAAAACGTTACGTATACGTAACGTATAGTGAAGTAATGTCAAATCATGTTCATCCGCGTGCGCCTTTGATGGATGGATGGATGGATAGATGGATGGATGGATAGATGGTTGGATGGATGGATGGATGGATAAATGGCAGGGAGTTCGTCACACACACAGACACTGTCTCATTCTCAGTCTCAGTCGCAATCTTCGTCTAAGAGTTGTGCCATTTCTCGCAGAGCGACTACAGTCATCTGTGCGTTTGTTAGACCGCATAAAAGAGTCATTCAACCATCCATTGGAGGCTGGGGAGACGACATTGGCCAATGACCACATTAGCCCTATAACCGAACATAATGATGAGAATAAGGCAACCAAATTTGGGTCCGAGACAACGACAGAGGTTACAGATTCCGTTGATGATAATGATGTCGATGCTAATACGAGTACAGAATCTGGTTATGAAAAAGGAAACTTCTTCAATCGACGCAAGTGTCAGATGGCTGATGATTGGGGGCCAATAGGTCTCAACTGTACCGATGAGGACATTGTCACTGAACGTGTCCAAGTGGTTGGTTTCGTGGCAAATTGGCTGAACACCTATCTGTACATCCGAAGTGAGTTTCCCCCACCCCCCTGCCCGTTGTTTGCCTAGTTTTTTATGTCCCTGCGCTCCACAGTGGGAAAAAACTGTCAAAACTTTAAGAAAATTAACTTAATTTGATTTCGATTATTTTATTTAGATTTTGTTAAATTAAAAATAAAATAGAGCGGAAATGAAAAATAAAAGTATCATATAATTATTTATATATTTATTTCTATTAAATTTATATAAAATATACCAATAATTAATAATTTGTATTACTGTGATTTTCAAATAACTAAACATTGAATCTATCAATTCAGGAAAATCGACGATTATTTTTAAAAGAAAAGGTTTTTTTTAAACTTAGATTAAATCTTATATACTATTATTATTATAGAAACATATGCAGGCAGCTGCATAAATATCCATATTAAAATAAGATTAGAAAAGATAACCAAACTCGAGATTGTTAAATTTGTATAGTACTTAGATTGACAGTTTGCCCCACTGTGCGCTGTATTTCCCGCTGGCATGTCGTTCGGTTCGTTCAGCTAAGGCTTTCATGTGTAACTAATCGAAGTTTTTGTTCACACACATATAAGCACACACAACTTTGGTGGCAGCAACAAAGCCAACAACAATGACACCAACAACAACAACAAGAGCCATGTCACAATTCCAAACACTGCAGACGATGCTTAAAAAAATAGGAGAAGAAAAAGCCGTCATCTTTTCATTTTCATTTTCCCCCTCAACCAAACCGTTGGGACGCGCTGTCATCAGCAGAGCACACTGAGGAGGTGTGTGGTGGTCAGGGGTTGGGGGAAGGGGGTTGTTGTCGGAAAGGGTATTTCCCCCCCACTCCCTCCCCATGGCCTATGACCTCCAAAGCAGACAAAGTTGCATGTGCTGCACGTTCGTTGCATGCAGCTCGTTGCTTACCACATGGTAAAAACTTTTTGATTTCGTTTTCGGTCATATTCAAAGTCGCCCGATTAAAACTTTAGCTCAGTTTCTCAGTTCGCCTGCCACGCAAATGCAGACGAGACCGAGACCGAGACCGAGTCTGAGATTGAGATTGAGACTTGCACTGAAAATGAAGATCAGCCAAGTGTGAAACCCATCATCATGGAGCTCTCCACTAACTCTCATCCACTTGCCATTAGGAAATTAGCAGTACCTCAGATAAAGTCAAAGCCAAATAACTGATTTGCATTATCTCTTGTTCTCTCGTCTCTCGTCTCTCGTCTCTCGGTTCCCTCTTCCTTTTTGGCATACAGAGCACCAGGAACAGTTCTATCTCTATCTAATCATATCGGTAACTGCTGGCGTGCTTCTCTGTCTGACGATTGTCATCGGTCGACTCACTCTCCAGCGCAGAGGCGGAAGGAAGAAGCGGAGCTCCAGTGTCAGCAACGTGTCCAAGAGTTTTGGGGACACTCAACTTGACGGCACAAGTGGAGCAGGTGCAGGTGCAGGAGGAGGTGGGTCAGGTGGAACGGGAAATGCGGGCAATTTCCAACAGCTGGCAACAGGTGAAACACATCTGGCCGATTCCTTTGCCGATGACATCTCCGACATCGATGTCGACGTGGATCTAACAGCCCCCGTGCCATTGTCCAGCCTCTCATCGAGGAACGAGGTGAGTCTCAATCCAATTGAATTAGATAAAGTAAGAGAGAATTACAAGGAAATTCTAAAAAACTCTGATATTCCAAAAAATTACCCAACTTTATATTCGTGGTTAATACTTTCAAGTGCCAAGAAATCTTTGTAAAAATATTTGATATAATTAAAAATTAACAGTGTTACATTAAAATCTTAAAAAGATATTTATTAAATCACATTAAGTAAAATATAAAGAACTAATTAATATTATAAATAATTTCATAGTATCCAAACTATATGACTCCGAAAATATGTGCGAGAAATTAAAGCTCTGGCAAATCAGGTGTAAATTCAACAGAACTTGGCAACATATTTGAATGGTTTACCTGTAGTCCTCTTTCGAGGCTTAACTTGCCGTAATTTAGTAAATCACCTTTCAATTGCTACAGTGAGTAAGTAGTCCGCCACGCCCAGCAAGGATGTGGGCGGGGCAGTGGCTTGGTCATTACCTGTAGTCATTACCTTAGGTAAATAATCATTTCTAAATATGGAAATTTCATTGTTCTTGCCTTGTCCGTAGACAGACAGTGCTGTCTCTCTCTCTCTCTCTCTCTCTCTATCTTTCTCTCTCTTTTTTTTTGTCTTGTGCCGTGTCGACAATAGACAAAGAGGTAGCATCAAAAGCAAGAGGCTTGTTGTGGTTCTCTGTCTGTTTTTGTTCTGCTGAAAGGAAATGAATGGAAACCGGGCGGCAGAAAAGTTCCCTTGCCATTAAACCTATTTTGGCCAACACAAAAGCGGCGAGTCCTTAAATCGCCCCTTTGCCCCCAAACAACTTTAGCCTCAACTTCTCCACTTCCACTTCCACCACCTCCACCTCCTTCTCCTCCTCCCTTGCTGCCCGAGCCACGTCCACTGGGAAACTGCTAGCTAGTAGCCTTGCTCCAAATGCTCGTTGCAACAATTTTTGTGCTTTTTGTTGTTTATTTCATGGGGGTCTGAGCTTAAGGAAACAATAACAACAACAGCTCAGGGGTAGCAACAACTAGTAACAAAGGCTGAAGTCGAGAAAACTCGACTGTAAGAGACCCTGTTCTTAGTTTGTGAAAACTTGTATACAAACAAACAAGCATCTATCTTCTTTTTCTTAATTTGTTTTCTTTAAAATTTCTTTAACCATTTTATTATGATTTTTTCGTGGAACAATTTTTCGAGTTTTTTATGCAAATCTATTGAAATTATGTTCACAGTTGGGGGCTAAGATGATTCTAATGTATTTAAAACATATTTTATAATTATTTTTTTCGACTTTCGAAAACGAAATGGGGCATGGCAAAATTCTAAAACGAAATTGATGCCGGATGAAATTTATATAGCAAGTTTGGTGCCTCTAGTTCACAAAGTACTCCTTAAGATCGGACAGAGAAGAAGTCGACAGTCGGCTTATGGGTTTTATTTTCTTTTGCTTAAAATACTCTTTAAGCTGTATAAGTACAGGGCTGGAAAACCATTCTCGCCTTATTTTGCTATACCTACTATTGTATATGTGAATGTGAAAGCACTCTGAAGGTTTGCTGAAAGGTGGAAAATTAAAATTACTGCACCCGTGCCGAGTGCAGACCGTATCGCATCCGCCTGGGGTTTCATCCGTACAAAAGATGAAAATAACAAGTACAAATGTTAAGATATTTACAACAACAACAAAAACAACAATCACCCGGCCGATGGCTGGAATCCCCCTGCAAAAATAAAAGCCCTACACACATAAGTAGATAATTGCAGAGTTTGCATAAGACAAAGAGAGAGTGCGAAAGTGAGCAGAGAATTTCGGTTGAGCTTAAAAGTAATTAAAAAGATATTTGCTACCTGGTGAATGTTCCAGTTGAATCGAATCGAATCGAATCGAATCGAATCCCTGCACATCGCACACGACGAATTGCAGTGTTTAATTTATGATAAAGAATATGTATGTATATGTATGTATGGCAAAGAAGAGAACAGATTCCTGTTGCCTTTTTGCCAGTTGCCGGAAATGCCATTTCCAATAACAAGGATAAATGCACGCAGGCTCAACTCATCTTTGCTCTGCTTCTCTCTGCTCTTTTCATGTCGTTTCCTTTATCGTCTCCGTCAACCTGAACGTCAACAACGCTGTTCACCTGCATGCGTCGCCAAATGGCATTGCCAACTCTGTTTGGCCTGGGCCAAAACACACACACACACACACACACACACACACACTTGCATACAATAGACGTACATGACATACGCACCGACGCCCAACTGCAACTACGGCGGATTACAGGGCGCCCAGCTGCACCACCCATCGTCGACGGCAACCAGCGTGTTGATGCAGCCAGCGCCCACGCAGGGCAACATTTACACTAGCATGGGACATCCGGCTGTGAGTGGAGCCATGACTATTGGTGAGCATTTAATTATTCATTCCATTCACTTTGCCCAATTCCAAAGATGATTCACTTAAGCCAACAACACCAAGACATCAGTTTGTTGCGTAAATCTGTTTCAGTAAATATCAATTCTCGGAAAATAAAACATGTAAATTGTTTCTGTCGATTTTCATTCTTTTCTGTTTATTCAAATTTACCAAGTCATATTTAAAAATTTGTTTTTAAAATCATGCATATTCTAAAAATTTCTGCAATGTTTGATGTTTTTTAAACCATCTTAAAAATGTCAAAATATTATTTAAAGTATTTAACAATGCTAAAAAAATTATTGATTTAAATTCATCAACATTTTAAATTTTATAGATAGGAATACAATTTATTTAAATATATTTTTTATTGCATAAAGAATTCCAATAATTAATAACTAAGCGCAAATTTGTTATAAATTTATTGCTGCCTATTTTTGGGACTCCGAAAATAAGTCCGAAAAATGAAATCTCTGACATTGCAGGAACACAACTGATTACAAAATCTTATGATTATAAGTAAAGTTCAAAAATGTCCTTTAATGATACATTTCACATATAAAAAGGGCTCTACAATCACTTTATTATCGTAAAATATTTTCCTTTGAAAAATGAAAGACAATTTAAAAAAAAGAAGCACAATCTAAAAATCACATTCAATTATTCCCATGTCAAGTTTAGGTAGTTTCTCTGATATCTCGAATAAAATGACAAATTTCCCACCCATCACAGGTCCTCATATGCTGGGTCCCGCCGGCTTGGGTGGCGTCTCTCCGGCGTATATAAGTGGCACTATCATGGTGCCGGGACATCAGCACACACACGCTGGGACGCTGAGGAGGACGCTGATACCGACGAGCATGGGCCTGATGAGCTCACCTTCCCCTCCGCCAGCGGGAATGGCCGGAATGGGGAGTGGAATGGGCATGGGCATGGGCATGGGTATGGGAATGGGCATGGGAATGGGTATGGGAATGCCAGCGCATTCGATAGCCTCGGGCAACGGAGGCAGTGGCAGTGGCAGCAACGGAGGAAGTGGCGTCTACTACGACAGCACAGTGCCACGGACATTGGCGCGCGGCATGTCGACGGAGAGCAGCGGGCAGTATTTCTACGGATGACACTCGCTTAACCGCAAGGCTTCGCTGCCAATGGCCATTGCGGTTAGACCGCAGCCGCACCTGAACTTTAATATGCTGCCGATGTCGGCCACGATGGGCTTGGCCGATTCCAGCGGCGGCGGCGGCGGCGGCGGCAGTCGAGCAGGAACACCCACCAAGTCGGATATACCAGCGATCACAGTGACTGCCTCGCCAGGACCTGGCTCACTACTCTTGGCCAACACTGTGCATGGCCTGAAGCCGCCGAACTCGGGCAGCGACTCTCAGTCGCGTCAGATGACGACGACGACGACGACGATAACCACGCCCACCATGTCCATGTCTGGGCGTAGTCAGTGCTTCTAGGATCAGTTTCGGTTTCTCAATTATTCCGACGAAGCTCCAGCGAGCAAATACCAAAAGAAGCTGCCCCAAGATGAGGAGCTCTTCTACTTGTAAATAATGTAAGACTCACTCACTCCACGTTCTCTAATCTAATCGAACTAATCGAATCAAGTTAGTAAAATTTAAAAATAAATATTAATTCTTACGCATACACATTTCGACGGTTAATTATAGTATAGCGATTTAGAGGCTATCTTCCGTAATCAAATCAAATGACCTTCCAACTTGCAGTGAAGAGAAGTGAGTTTAAACTTGTTTTAAAGCATCTAGTTAAATCCACATACAAGTATTTAGTATAAATTTTAATACCAACATTGGTAAATGTATCTACTAGTATAATACAGTGAATACAGACGATTATAGTACTCATATTTCATGAATTTCTAGTCCTAAGCAAGCGCATGAAGTTTACATAAAATATAAGTATTTCAAACAAAATATATACATATACATACTATATATCGAGATTCAGATCCATCGGGGAGCACAACTTGAGAGTTTTATTTGCCTTAAAAACCAAAAAGATAAAATGGTATCTTATTAAGAATTACAGAAAGTTTCGAATTGTCCGTCGAGTCTGGATAGCTAAGCAATGAGTATGAATACACTCATTTTAGTCGAATATAATAGACTACAAGAGCAAAATACTTTATATATAGTATGCAAAGAACAGTTAAACATCATGTACAGTAAGTCAAATATTTGTTATAACAAAATGCAATATTCATATATTTGTTTTTTAGTTTTCAAAACAGTTCAATATTTCTTGTTTATATAAAAAATTAATAAGTATTATATATATTTCAAAAATATTTGTGAATATTTTATTTTGTCAAAACAATTACTTGACTCACTGTTTATACGAGTGAAGCAAGGCTGCAAACCTGAGAGGAAATACTTAAATAGATTCGAAAAAAAATGCAACTGATTCTAGTTCTCGTTTGCAGTCTTGTATTAAATATATCCCAAATTGTTTATATTATTTAATGGCTCCTCCCAAAAAACAAACAAACCAAATTCATTGCGAATAGTTTATTAATTTCTAAGATTGCATCTGTAAGATGACTAAAATGAGATGTATGTATGTATCTGATGAAACAGCAGGTTTCAGAGATTCAATGCTGTTTCCCTAGATACAAATACGAGTATGTACAATAAATACATCAATTAATAAAAATACCTATCACATATAAAATGTGCTATCACCGTTAAATATACTCGTTCATAGTGAATAAAAATGAATTGAATTGAAATCATACTTCAAGAATAGTTGAAAAAGCCTTTAGAAATTGTTAAACAAAAGCAGAGAATGAGAATGAATACTAGTCAGACATTCATACTCATACACTCAAACACAAATAGCTCATCTATTTGTTTGCCTTTGCGATTGTAATTGTAACTGTAATTGTAATTGTAATTGTATTGGTAATCGTAATTGTACTTGTCTCTTCCAGTCCAATACTACTATACGAGAAACTGTTTATTTTGTGTTTATTTGCCAAAAAACAAAAAAAAAGTAAATACATATTGCAACATTTTTATAAGAATGCGAGACCAGAACAAATATTGTTTAATAAATTAAATGGGCTTATTCAGATTGAACAGAAGTGAACGAAACGAAAAGCAAATGTAAACATTCTGTTACCTTTTATTTATAATTTTTGGGATTAAATCATTGAACACACACAGGGTAATAAACGAATATACGTATTATTATTGAACTAACTGCATTGTAATTGTCTATCGTTATGGTGAGTAATCGATTAATATCTAATTAGAGAGAGGATATCAAAATAAATTGATATCTTCAATAACTGCAATCCTCAATTGTTCAAAGCGATGTTTTGCAGAAAAAAGAGACAAGGAAGTAAAGAACAAGAATGAAAGAAATAGTTTTTGTTAAGTGTAGGAAGTCCAAAAAGAGACAGAGAGAGAGAGAGAGAGAGAGAGAGAGAGAGAGAGAGATAGGTACAGAACGAGTGTGGAGATATAGTAGAAGGATACAACAATTATGGAATGCTAAATCAAAGGTATCGGATTTGAATTAGCTAGAAGATGAGTTGCTGATGAATTTATTTATTAACATTATAATAGAATTTGTTCTCTGTTTTATTTATTTATTTACTAAAGCTATAAGTATTTATAAATTTAACAAATCATCTTTACATACATATTTGAGAAATTTTGCCTTTTTGGACTTTCAACAAGCACAACTTTATTAAAGCTCATCCGATTTCCATGTGGAATGTCTTATTTTTCATAATATTAACCCTACTTAAACTCTGCATTTAAATTTTTTGATTCTGAGACAAAAATTTTTTATCTAAAATTTGACGATTTTTACAGTGTTACCCCTTTATATTTTTCGAAAATTTTGAAAATTTTTAAAACTTAAATTTATTCTTTAAATCGACTCCAGGCGATAAAATAAGGGTAAAAAAGTACTTTTGAACTAATTTCCACTATTTTTCTTTAAAATCTAAGCCAAAAACTCAAAAATTGTCCCTGATAGTATATAATACATAGTACATAGCATATAGTGTTCTTTTAATTTGAATAGATTTGCCAAATCTTGATCGATTTTCAAATGAGATGGTTTTTTGACCATTTTATTATACAAATATTGATTTGCCATTAAAATATAATGATTTTAAAAAATTAACTTTTTTCGGAAATTTTACATAGTTACCCCTTTACATATTTCGAAAATTTTCAAAAATTTTAAAACTTCAATTTATTCTTTTAATCGACTCCATTTGAAAAATTAATGTAAAAAAGTACTTTTAAACAGATTTCCACTTTGTTTTTTAAATCTTAACGGTTGTTTGGGTTGAAATAAGTATTTTTCTCATTTTATTCAAAAAGCAAAGCTTGTAATGAAAGCAAAGACTTGAACAGTGTTAATATAAAAAAAAAGTTTTGAGTACTTTATAAATTATTGTACTCTTTCTTTACTCGGACTAAAATGATGAAGTGTAAAGAGCAGCAATAATGCTGAGAAATGGTGGGGAAGGGAGGGGAGGAAAAGAAAGAAACACTTTTGTAGCCACTACTATAAGAGAAGAGAAAAGAAACAGATACTATCCATGCTCAGTTGTAATTGTGTTGAGGATTTTGCCTGATTTTTTCTCCTTTGTCTGCAACCGATTGCAAAGTCTAATGGACTGCAATTGATTACGTCTGTCAATAATGATGAAGCAGCTCGCACAAACAATATGAATAAGTGGACTGACTGAATGACTGACTGACTGACTGACTCTCTCTCTCTCTCTCTCTCTCTCTCTGTCTCTCGCTTTCGTTTATGGCTTTGTCCGTTATGAAAATGTATGTGTATATTCAGGAGAATCTTTGTTGTTGTGTTGGCAAAGCCAAGACGAAAGCTAAGATGAGTATTGGCCACCCAATCCACCCATTGGCAATGAGTTGTTAATGGCACTACGACTGCGGCAGTGCCCAAGTGGGCACCTCTCGTTAGCCAAAGTATGTATATTGAGGGAAAACTTCTCCATTTGCACAACTACCACAAGGAGCAACAGCGCCATCAGAGGGCTAATTATGATAAGTGGCTGCAAGTATGCTAGTTGTCGTTGACAGACTTAGACTAAAGAACTGCGACTAAGGAACACCGTTGCCAGCGGTGACCAACCTATCTTCTCTCCCAAGGAGAAACCACGATGAACGCCTAGCGAACGAGAAGAGCAAGAGACTCCGGATACGACAACAAAAACAAAAGTTTTTCAATTAAAAACGTTAAATAGCCACAAGCACTTGGCAATAAATTCCTGCTGCAAATGAGAAGCGAACAATATTACACTTAATGAAACGCCAGGCCATACCACAAACAGACCAGAACCAGAACCTGAACCAGAAACAGGACTAGAAACATCACACAACAATAAGATAATAAAGCAAACATTGAAAAACATAAAACATATTTTTACGCATCACTCGTCTATTTAGATGTTAGAAGTTGGCATCTGGTTTATCTTCAAATATAAATATTTGTACAATTAAACAGGCAACATTGCGTATACGACCCGATGTACGAGTCATATGGACATATCGATCCACAACAATGCCGTTCAATTTACAACATCACCACGGACAACGGGGCGTATGCCAGTTATGTATGTGCTAAAATTAAATGAATTCGTTGTTTAAATGCTGGCAAAACCATAAAACATTGTTAAAATAACCAACAGCAGCAGCGGCAGTGGCATCAGCAACAACATGAGATATATGCACGTACATACATAATAAATAACTTAGAGCGCATTACGCGAAATGACTAGACTTAAGTATACCCTATACAAGCAAGCATGTAAGTATGAATAACCCAGACTTTCTATATTATAACTATAATCATTTATTGCCTTGACTCTCCTTAAATAATTCACTCATACTTATGTCAAAACTTACTTCTTGAATATTTATATTATTAATATATTCTATTTTTGTAGATTACATTTTACATATTTTTTTCAGTTTTGGAATAAAAAGTGTTAGCAATTGAGTTTAATTATTCATTTAAATACAATTTTCTAATTGACTTTTGAATTTCTTCTCAATTGCTATCACTGGCCGTAACATAAATAAATAAAAAATCCTTTAATAAACCCAAGAAAATTTACGTGTACATTATCACAGCTTTTTTCCACCTTTCTCTTATCCCTTTTATGGAAGCAGGGTATGATAAATAACAAAAATTCGCGGCCTGGCTTCTGTAAATATTTTTATATACATATGTAAATGGGTGTATTTTCATACATACATATGTACATATGTACATATATTTATGTACCCTTTCGGTCACCCACAACACAGAGGGGTGCTTCCTCCCCCCCATTGGCAATTTCCAGCGATTTTCCGAATTGTATTTCGTTTCGTTAAATCAGACAAATAATAATAAAAGAGAAAGAGAACCAAAATGTTAAAGCACTTGGGTTTTTAAGTTCGGTTTTTATTTCAATATACATTCATATCAACATATATGTATATGTATATGTATATTAATATGTAGTATCTATGAGTATTAAAAAACTCACTGAATTTATGTGTTTATTCATTTATATGCATACAAAAATCACAACTTAGCACTAGCCCAAAAATGATGTTGAATGCAATAAACAACTTGTCGAGGGAGAGAGATTTGTAATATTTCATTCATATGAATACAGAAAAAATAGATTTTTATCATTCGTTTCTATGGACAACTTTCAATGGCAACAATTTATAGATGGAGCGATTAATCGTACTCCATTCAAATAAATATTATAAATAGTCATTTCTTTAAAACGAACTTATCAATTGAGGCATTAGGAGTACTTCATTTATTTATATTCAATTAAATTTTAATTTTAAAATGAGTACTCGAATTCATTCAGTTTGTCAGGTGAGCATATTAAAAGCAAAGCATGAATTTTAAGGCTTCGTCCGACTCTTGACCTTTGGCTTTGCCGCTTGAGCAAACAGTGCTAACAACTACCACTATATAATTTGGTTAACAGTGTCTTCTTTTAGTCTGCTGCTACAAATGAAAGGCTAGCACAATTGGGAGTGACTTGACCGGACAGCTGAGTCATTTACACTATGACACTTTACGGCATATTAAATTTCTCATTTCAATTGCAACATTTTGAGCATTTTTAGCAACTTAAAAAATTAGATCAGAGCGATTTTTAAATAACTTTTGTCTTTATTTTCGCCTTTTGAATTCGATTGTTTGTCAAATTTGACTTTTTCTGACTTCTGCTGTATATTTATAAGTTTCCTGTCTGACTTTTTAGGAACTATCTAAAATAATAAAATAATTATATAATATATTTTTATATAATTATAGTTTCTTAGCTTCGTCTAGACAATTTTAATTCCTAACTCAAAAAAATTTATATTTATTTCCAATTTATTTCTATATGCTAATATTTTTCCAATTCTACAACTTGTCTAAATTCGTATAGTGTGTTTAAGAGAGATAGGTACAGAGCCCAGGACGAGTGTGGAGATATAGTAGAAGGATACATCAATTATGGAATGCTAAACCAAAGGTATCGGATTTGAATTAGCTAGAAGATGAGTTGCTGATGAATTTATTTATTAACATTATAATAGAATTTGTTCTCTGTTTTATTTAATTATTTACTAAAGCTATAAGTATTTATAAATTTAACAAATCATCTTTACATATTTGATTAATGTTGACTCTTTGGACTTTCAACAAGCACAACTTTATTAAAGCTCGTCCGATTTCCATGAGGAATGTCTTTTTTTTCATAATATTAACCCTACTTTAACTTTGCATTTAAATTTTTTGATTCTGAGACTAAAAATTTTCTTCGATAATTTGTCGATTTTTACAGTGTTACCCCTTTACATTTTTTGAAATTTTTCAAAAATTTTTAAACTTAAATTTATTCTTTTAATCGATTGCAGGTGATAAAATTAGGGTAAAAAAGTACTTTTGAACTAATTTCCACTTTTTTTCTTTAAAATCTTAACGTTTAAATAAGGGTTGAAATAAGTATTTTTCTCATTTTATTCAAAATGCTTGTAATGAAAGCAAAGACTTGAACAGTGTTAATATAAAAAAAATATTTGTTTCTTTATTCTAATATTTTTCCAATTACACAAGTTGTCTTAATTCGTATAGTGTGTATAATTAATCAGTGATATAATTTTAAATTAAGAAATTTCAGATATGAAGTGGTAAGTCATGTTTACGATTTTGTGATAGGGTATCTTCATATCGGTGTGTTATAACGCACTTAATTTTTGAAGCTTCCCGCACGTTCCCAGGTTGCTATCCACAGCCTTTTTTCAAATTGTTTTAGATTCTATGCACGTTCGAAGCGACGCTTTTCAGCTTCAGCACCAACAGCAGCTCCATCTCCATCACCGTGTCCGTGTCCCTGTCCTTGTCCGTGTCCGTGTCACTGTCCGTGTCCGTGTCCGTCTCCAGGTTCAGCTTCAGCTTCAGCTTCAGCTTCAGCTTATTGCATGCTGTGTTCTGTGCTCTGTGCTCTGTGCTCTGATGTGCTGCAGTGGCAATGCGAAAACTCCCACCTGAGCCCCAATTCATTGGGAAGCAAGCAAGCTTTAGCCGCACTCACGTCTGCATCCGCATCCCCAATTGTAATTGGTTAAGTCACTGGCCCCTAGTCAGGCCACGCCCACTACGCCCCGCCGTCAGCCACATCACAGCTCGTTCTTCTCCCCAGTTCCTGGTTTAAGAGAAGACGAAGCACCAAAAACGCTGATTCAGGTCATTGTATGTAAAAATTAATGGAACATTTTCCTGCAACGAGAATTTCATCTTTTCTTTCACGTTTCCGTATTCGTATTCGTATTCGTACACCGGGCGGCCTGTCCGCTTTTCCACCTTTTCCGCATTTCCGTGAAGCTCTCCCCTTGCCAATCAGTTCACAGTCAGCAGCTGCCATCAGTTTTTGCTTCTAGTTTTGTGTTAGTTCCAGGGAAAAGTTTAATTTTCATTTGTAAGTCGTGAGTTTCCAGCACGTCAACATGCTGCAAATTGTAAAGCGAACCAGTTTTTATTTATGCCGCGTTTCCATTTAGCCAAATCCATATTCGATGCTATAGATCCCGAAAAGTTAACGGGCTTTAATTTATATTCATAACTATTCATAACATATAAATAAAGTCTTTATCCTAACTGGCAATGTGACGGCAATCCATGCAGAGACCAAACGGAAAGAGCTAGAAGGCTGAAATTTAATAGTTACCTCTTAATTTTACACATATTTAAAAGAAAAATCTCACAGATCTTGTGTTTGAGATTGACTAAATTATGGAAGAGTTGAGCTACTAAATCGTAAACCTGTCATAGAAACTATCAGTTGAAAATATTTTGCAGGTACACATCTAGTTGTAATCAACTCTGAACTCAGACTCCTTGAATTTCCCCTACTTTAATGGTTTTCCTTGAATTTTCCAGATATTTCTGGTCCATAATTTGATGAGTTGATGGAAAGCGGTTGCCAACAATTGCATATGCGAATATGCAAGCCATTTAAGCCCTCATTAAGTCGAGAAAAGTTCCGCAAATATTTTAACTATTTTACGACGCCTAAGCACCAGCAACATCAACGGCATAGTCATTGCGAGAAGGGAGATAGAGAGGAGAAAGTACAGAGTGGAGAGAGGAGAGAGAGGAGAGAGAGGGGAACAGGTTGGCATCGGCGTCCTTATGGAATTTATGCAGCCTGCTGAAACTTTCTCCATTGGCAGAGTCATGCCAACGACTTCCTACCAACCAAGGATTGGGCTATTGCTGTAATGGGTAAGTGCTCATAGTCAGTGTGAAGTTGGTCGGAAAGGGTAGAGTGGAGTGGAAGGAAGGGGGGGGAGCGGGAGGAAACCTGACGTATCTGCTGGCAAATGCTCTTTAACTTATAACAGCCGCAGCTGACTGACATCGTTATGCCAATCATTTCTATTCCGGATTCGACTCCCCACTTATTATTCAACCTCAAAGCGTGGCTCATTTAAGTTTTAGCCCATAACCAAAAATGACAACTAGCTGACTGGCAACTAGCTGATAATCGTAAGATTAAACGTGCAACTTTTTAATCGAATCAGATGAGTTTTCTTTGCCTTCTGTTGGCAGCACAAAGTGTCATTGGATTATAGCGAGAATTTCGTTTAAACAAAAGCTTAAGTGCTTCCACGTAACGAATACTTCCATCGCATGGCATTTCTTGGCATGCTCATATTACATCCGCTCAGCCCCCGCTTCCCCCGCTTCCCCCTCTTGTTGCACCCTCGGTTCATCCCTCCGCTTGTGCCCCTTTAAGCTACTTGTACTCCAATAGCAAAGGGTCGCCTTTAAAATTCCATGACCCTAATTTTTTCGGAAGCAACTGCAACATTTGAAAAACTGCAATTAGGCTGTAACATGTCAGAGGGGAACGGGGCACAGTGGGAACAAATTTTAAGTTTGCTTATAATAATTCATATTTTTGAAAGTAGCAAGTCTTGAGTTTTTTTGTATTTTTAAATATTTAAGAAACAAATTAAGTGAATATTTAAAAAAAAAAAAGAAGAAATCTTTACCAAAGAACACTTAATATTAATAAAACTATGATCAGCTTAAAAATATCAAAACCTAAAGAAAAATGATCTGGGCGAATGGAAAAGTCTGAAATATATTTTTGAATGTGGTATTTTGAAAACAGGATAATTTTCAATTTTCAGCCCTCATTCTTGATCAATACTTAAAAAATAATAATATGGATGTAAAGTAAAATTAATAGAGTTTTTCTTTAGCAGGATAAACTTTTATTAAAAAAAAAAATAATTAAAATTATATATTTGATTTAATTCAAGATAATCTAGTCTTTATGCCACTGTGCAGGGGGCTGATATGTTGCAGAGGGAGGGTGCGTCTGCTTTTGGGTTAAGCACATGTTATGCTGCAGTTACAGTTACTGTTGCAGTTGCACTCGCAGTCGCACAGTGACTCACAGTCACCTTCTTCTGCAGCTTGCACGCGGCACGAGGCGCTTAACGAGCAGCGGCAGCGGCAGCGCGACGCGGACGGACGTAGCTGAAATGAGACTCGACTTGGCAGCAGCAGTTGGCAGCAGTGGCAGCACTGGCAGCAGCAGTGGCATGCAGCATTCAGCAGTGGCTTCCACATGCAGATGCTGCAACTCAAACGCAGGCAGGTGCAGACTGTGGCAGCATTGTCGCTCTACCCGTCACCATTTCAGGCATCTCCGGAATATATATATATATATGTACATATGTATGTGTGTGTGTGTAAGTATGTATGTATCTATGTGTGTATCTGTGTGTCTGCTTTGCTGGCTACCCGCAGATGCTGCGCTCTGCATGCATGACAAATATAATTGCAACACTTTGTGGGCGTGTTTGAAGTGACAAGAATTTTGACACCATTTCGGTCTAAGGACACATTTGTTTGCATCTTTAACTTAATTTGACGCTGACGGAGTTCTTAATTAAAGCTGCCTCCTTTGTCTACACCGATTCTCTGGCACCGAAACTTAAGGATACGAATGAAAAGAGTAGAAGAAATAAAAAAATAAGATCAAGCTTAAATATTTTATTTATGAGTTTGTTAAAGTTTCAAGTTTCCGATTTTTAAGAAAATTTTAGATTCCTGAACTAGAAATATCAATTTAGTTTTACTTCAGTTTTTTAAAATATGCCAGAATTTTGTTCAGTTTTAAAGGAACATTTTTTTATTTCTTTATTCGCTCTGCATTAAATTTAAACTAATTTTGTTAAGATATCATTTCTTAATTTAATTTTCCAGCTTTTCTAAATCTCAAGCGTGTAATATTTTCAAATTGATTCTGAACGGTTTATTTAATTCTTTTTTCTAAAGGACTTTTGTCTGAAGCTTTGAATTATCATTAAAAAAATAAAAAAGTTTAAAGCTGAGTAGTTTAAGCAGTTCAAAGAGACTTTGAAATCAACGCCTGATATCGTAGTTACAATAAAACAAAACTAAAAATTGAATTCAACTTTTTTTTTTGTAAATAAGCTTGCTCTTAAGCTTTGAATTATAAATTAAATCTAAGAAATTAAAAGCTGAGTACTTTAAGCAGTCCAAAGTGAATTTGCAATCATTTCAAATTCGCAGATGAAACTCTCTTTATTTTCGACTTTAACTAATATATTTTTGCGTACAGTACAGTGATATCGTAGTTACTATAAAACAAAACTTGAAATTTTTTTTTTTTTTTTTGTGTAAATAAGCTACGAATTATAAATGTAAAATAAAGAAATTAAAAGCTGAGTACTTTAAGCAGTCCAAAGTGAATTTGCAATCATTTCAAATTCGCAGATGAAACTCTCTTTATTTTCGACTTTAACTAATATATTTCTGTATAACAGTAAGAGGGCAAAGGGCAATGGCTTAGGTTGAATAGGTGCCGGTGCCGAAGCCGTTGGCCAACATTTGCTGGTCAATCCAGGTGCGAGCCAAGGCGACATTGGCATAGGCCGCTGGCACTTCATCGTTGCAGCCAATGCCCCAGGCGACAATGCCGCTCTGCTGGTACCGATTGTCGGAGGCGAGTCCGATGGGGCAGGCAAGGGGGGCGCCTCCGTCGCCCTGACAGGTGTCGACACCTCGCTGCCCGCCCGCGCACATAAAGGAGCGATCCAGGGCGAACTTGGGACCGAGTCGCGTGCGCCGCAACTGCGCCTGGCAGGTGTTGAAATCGACGACTGGCAGTGGCACGCGCTTCATGATGACGCTGTACTTGCCGGCGGCACCAAAGACATCCTTGCCCCAGCCGGTGGAGAAGCAGGTGGTGCGGGCGGCGGACGAGGCACCCTGGGCGGGCAGACAAACCACATTGATGTGATCATCCAGAGTGAACTCCTGCGTCAGAATGACGAGGGCAAAGTCGTTGGCCACGTTACGCACATTGTACTGCGGATGTGTGATGATTCGCTGAACGGCACGCTCTTGAAATGGCAAACGCTCCTTCGTTGTCTGGGCATCCCATTCACCGGCTCGGGCCACAAACGAGCCGGGGCCATGTGCCAGCAAACAATGGACCGCAGTGAGCACCACTTGGGGATGAATAAGTGAGCCGCCACAGAAGTAGCTGGAGTTGCCAGCATGCAGCAGGGCCACCGTCCAGGGGAACTCCCCAAACCCGGCCTCATTCTGTGTCGCCCCCGTCAGGGTAAAGTCCAAGCCACCCAGATTGCGAATGCCGCAGCCACGTGGTTGATTCGGTCTCTGCTCCAACGGAGTCGGATTCAGAACCTCTGAGCGTGTTCGATTGCCGGCACAGCAAACATCCACGGATGAGGGACAGATGGGATCATCTTCGCCAAAGCGTATATCAATGACGCCAAAGCCATCGAAGGATCCGTCCTCCGTGATGCTGTTCGTCGAGGGATCGCACATGTAGTAGGGCACACAATTGCAATTCGCCTGCTTGCCGCTGACCGAGTTGAAGTTGATGACTGGACTCGTCGGATCGATGGGCACTGGAGTCACCACCTGGGCAAAGCCACCCGAAGGACCCGGATTCGGATTCGGATTCGTATTCGGTGCGGGATTCGTGTTGAATATATCCTGAATATTTTTATCCACATTCGATATTTCCTGTGGCGCTGCATTCCCACAAGCCAGCAAGGCAGCTATGATAGCCAATCCAAGTTTATGCGACATCTTGATCTGCAAATGTCGATGGAATAAGTTGAGATAAAGTAATAAATTAATAAATAAAAACTATTCTGGTATATAGAAATATCATATATATTTTCTTAAAAATATATTATTTCAACAATCCAGTCTCTTTCGAATTCTAGTAAGTTTGGCTTTATATTTGAAAAATTTGAAGAAAGACAGATAGTGAAAATGATAAGGAATTTTCTTTTTATTACGGAAATATTTAACACCGTGTATAAGAAAAAACCGTTTTGTTTTCAGTGTATATATATTCCCCCAATAAATGCTAATAACAGTATTTTGCCTCATTAAGTTGGGAAAAATTCTAATGAAAACCTGTGAATCCCGTTTGACTCGTTTCCAATCCCACCAGAGAATGAATAACATCTGCTAAGTGTGAGAGCAAGTTTACATTGTCCCTGTTAAATTTGTTTATGATTAAGCACAGAGACAAGTTTGTTAATCAGAACTAACAACAAATGTAGATTAACTGACGTCAAATTTAATTCAAGCTTTTAAACGGATTTCCCCAACGCTTATTTTTTCGAGCGAAAATAGTTGCCAATAATAAAATGATCACACTTTAGATACTTTGACTAACCTGACTAAGAGTCTTGTGCAGTTTTGCGATAACCTTGACTTTTGGTCAAAAATCCAAGCGTAAACTGTTGATTATCGCTTAAATATGAATCTTTCTCTCACAGAAGCCAGACAAAATTTGTAAGCCCGTTTTATTTCTAGTAGCTTCAAGCGGGAACTCGAGAGCTGCAAACGCGAGCGAATTTCAATTACGACTACTTTGAAGAGCTTCAGGCCAATCAGATACATGGCACGAGCTGACGAAGCTTTTGAGTGAAAGCTCCAATCTTTCACTCTCTCTCTCTCTCTCTTTTTGATTAAAGCTTCTGCTTGGCTTTGATAACAGACAGAGAGCTGATCTTGAACTTACGATTACTCGTACTCAAAACTGTTTCACAATTCCCTCAATTCATAAGCACTGTCCAAGTCTATTGGGAAACCGGTTTACGGATCTGATGGACCTTTGCGTGACGAGCTCGAGTCTTGAATTGAATTGAAGAGGCCTCTAGGTTGGTCAATTCATTAATGCAAAACCTTAACGAACTTGACTTTTTCCATGAGGAGTAAGGGATCTCATCCCCACAGCTGTAGTCGGTCAGCTATGTTTTCCGCTTGCAAGATGCTGGGTCAGCTACTAATTCTTGAACACCGCCGAAAACGTCACTCCTCGATTCCGTATGTAATTTAACTTGACGCCCAAGAATGAATAATTATGTTGAATAGCGTAATCCAAGTTGGGGTCATTGCTATATTTAATTGTGCTTTTGTTCAGGCTTTAATTTAATTTTAATTTGTATTCTTATAAAATATTGCAATTTTAAATGAACTTGTACATCAATTCGAGGCAGCATTGTCTTTGCTTCGGTAATAAAATAATAGATAAATAAATGGTCATTGAATTTTTTAAAATTTATTTCAAAGTGTAAGGCAAAAAGATATAAAAGTCTTAGAAACTCCATTCTGATAACAAATTTGTTTTCCATGCTAATATAAAGAAAATTAAAACTACTGCTACTATCTATTTTTCTTGGATAATAAATACTCATTTCTAAGTTGCACCTTGGATATCACATTTCTCTTCACAGTCAGAATAAAGTCAAGTTATGTTCTTCTTAAGATTACTGGATATACTTGGGCTCAGTCTCAATCCTCTGAGGCAGACTTAAGCTCAAGTTGGCCATTTGCATAGATAACAACGGTAAACCTATGTCCTGGCTCAGGCTCACAATAAATATTTTATTTGACACTGTCGGCCAGAATAAGTTGCCTCTGGCCAATTCACCCAAATATATTGAGCACTCGCACATATGTATATATATTTGAGTCTGTATATGTGTGTGTGTGTATGTGCACAAAAGGTATGCAAAATCTAAAACGTTTGATTGCCATTGATTGTGGGAAGCCTTTTGGGCATTTCCTGGCCGCAATCAAGCCACTTTTGCAAATTATTAGCAACAATCATTGATAGTCCTTCTGAGTCTGAGAGGGTGTGATAAAAAAATTGAAAAATTGCTTGAAATATTCCCTTAAAATATGCCAAATAAGTAAATAGACTAAATAGACTAGTTAGCAGATTATATAGTATTTAAATGAGTTTATATTTATATATACTCTATTAGAGTTTGGACAAATTGTGCTGGCTTGAAATATTCCTGTTAAACATGCGAAATTAGATCTAATTTCAGTTTCTGGCATGCATACAATTTTTTATTTAAAATAATAATTAATAGGTTGATTGTATAATTTATTTTTTTATTAAGAGATTTAAGAACTTAGAAATAAAAATTAAGTAAATATAGCGTGTCTTCGTATGAACATCTATTACCATTTCATTAACAATTTGTACGTCTATAGTATTAATCTTCAACAAAGGGAAAAACATCAGATTCTGTGTGTAATTCGAGTTGTTTGCTTACAAATATTGTATCTGTAATTGATCTTATAATAGATAAAATAGTCTGGCTTTTAACGGCAACATGTGTTGCGATACATAGGTTTGTATATAAGTATATACAATGCACATACTCGTATGTATTAGAATCAATCACATATGCATACGAATTCTATTAAGCAAGTTCAACGAACGGTTTTTGCAATTTACATTTTGCCGGTGGAAGCGGCTTGTTCAAGTTCATTAACTTTAAGAAACATTACAACAATTTAAGCCCATTCGAATGCATATTTATTATGCTTGATGAGCTGCTTAGCACCCTACAAAGTAATAATACAAATACCCTGCACTCTGTCGATGTCAACTTAATTTAAAACAAATAAACTATTTTTAAAACAAAAAGTTAAAGAAATAAATAAATAAATACCTGTTGCTTGATCAAAATAAAAGATCTTTTACATTTATCTAAACCATAAATTATTATTTCACAACTAATTTGTGGAATCAACTCATTGGGTTCTTGAAAATAATACATATAACGTATACTAAAAGAATTCCATTTAAGTCGTTAGGAAGTCGGGCCCTTGAAAATGTTTAATGATAAAATAGTTTCAAACATATACGTGCATAAAATAAGAGAATTGCGTAACTATTTGTAAATATATCAATACATATGTACACATAAGTACTACGGATTACTTTAATTTTGGAACCGCCCTGGAATCACAGTGCATGTCGAAATTGATTTATGCCATTCGTTGACTTTAATTACTTGGGTGTGATTTGTGGTCAAAGTATTTACCATTTACCATTTTGATTTCTTCTGGAATTTGTAATATTGCCCAGGCAGGTGTATAAAAGCAGCCCCTAGTCAAATTGTGGGTTCAATTGCTGTATCGTATGGCAATTCGATCGCACACATTCGCATCAAGTGGATTACATTTCAGAAGGACACTCAACTTTCAAACCAAATATTGTGAACTGTTAAACAAGTGATCTGTGAAAGTGAATAAAAAGCCCTGTTAAAGGACATTTTTCAAAAAACATTATCCCTCTATACAAGTGATTAAAACTCAATCAAGTGCAATGGCATCCAATACTTTGGTGAAAAAAGATAAAAAATACTCAAGATCTCGCCCCGATACCGATGGCGATGATATTGTCATTTCCGGAATGGCTGGAAAGTTTCCAAACTCTAAAAATATATCCGAGTACGAGTACAATCTATACAACAAGGTGATTACCAAAGAAATACTAAATAAAAGATCGTGATATATATTCGAAAAAAAATACGGGAAATGCATTGAGAGAATGTGTTTTATTTGATTATCTGAGTTCCTTAGAATAGACAAATAAAAGTGCGAGAGTGGTTGAAATATTTTTATTATTTCTCAACAATTTTCGAAGAAAAAAAATGATATTGAAAAACATCTACTATATAAAAGTGAAATATGTGTATTATATAACGATATATAATGTATCAAGAAATTGTGAATACCTTAATTTTCGGAATAACTTAATTAGATGCTTCTAGAATTTACACTCTGGTGAATTAAATAGAAAAGTTTAAGTGGTTAAAACAAGAATTGTTGAAATCGATCAGACACTAATTTTATATTAAAAGAAAATAGACTTTTAAAAGTTTAAATTATTTATTTGCTACTTTTCTAAGACGAAAACTGATAGTTTTAAAACCTAAACTCATCCCTTCAGGTTGACATGGTGGATGACGATGAGCGTCGCTGGCGTCACTTCAATCCAGAGATTCCCAAGCGTTCTGGCAAAATCAACGGGCTGGAGAAGTTCGATGCCACGTTCTTCGGAGTGCACTTCAAGCAGGCGCATACGATGGATCCCCAAACGAGAATTTTGATAGAGACCGCCTACGAAGCAGTTATCGATGCGGGCATCAATCCGAAAACTCTGCGTGGCTCCAAGACGGGAGTCTACGTGGGATCTTGCATCTCCGAGTCGGAGAAGACCTGGTTCTATGAGAAGGTTTCCTCGGGTGGCTTCGGCATCACCGGCTGCAGTCGTGCCATGATGGCCAACAGGATCTCCTACTGCCTGGGCCTGGAGGGTCCCTCCTTTCTGCTGGACACCGCCTGCTCCAGTTCCATGTATGCCCTGGACAATGCCTTCAGTGCGATTCGAAATGGCGAAATCGATGCTGCCATTATTGCAGGATCGAACCTTTTACTGCATCCGTTTGTGACTCTACAATTTGCTCGGTAAGTCTTGCTTTAGAATTGTTTCAATTTATATTAAATTCGTTAATAAATTTAATTCAATTAAATACACTTTGAATTTTGTCAAATCTCAACAATTATATTGACGTTTGAACGAATTTTTTAACACCAAGAATTCTAGAAAATATCCATTTTTAAGTAAAATAATTGGACATTTTCTTTTAAATAAAATTAAAATAAATAAATAAAATTAACAATTTTAAATTAAAATCGAGAGATTATTTAAGAAAGTCAGAAAAACAGTTTGATTAATATTAAAATTAATTTTGTATATATAAATAAATTAGATCATCAAGTTAAGTTAAGTAAGTTAAATTATTATTTATTCTCTTAATTTTAAATAATCTTGTAAATTATAATATTTATTTATATTTATTCTCTATGAATTCCTTACCTCAGACTTGGTGTCTTGGCTCCCGATGGCTTCTGTCGTCCTTTCGACAAGGATGCCAGTGGATACACGCGATCGGAGACAATTAACTGTATGTTTCTTCAGAGGAAGCGCGATGCGAAGCGAGTTTATGCCAGTGTCATTTACTCCAAGACCAACTGTGATGGCTACAAGCCCGAAGGAATTACGTATCCTTCGGGCAAAGTTCAAGAGAAACTGCTGCAGGAATTCTACAAGGAAATTGATCTGACACCAAATGATCTGGGTTACCTGGAAGCTCACAGCACTGGAACCGTCGTAGGAGATCCCGAGGAGTGCAAGGCCATCGATAGTGTCCTTTGCAGCCAGAGAGCGGAACCGCTCCTGGTGGGATCCGTCAAGTCCAACGTGGGACACTCGGAAGCCGCCTCGGGCATCTGTTCCCTGGTCAAGGCCTGCTTTGCCTTCGAGACCGGATTGATTGCTCCAAATATTAATTTTGCCGAAGTGAAACCCTCGATTTCGGCACTTGCCGAGGGCAGATTGATTGTTGTCCAGGATCCGACGCCACTGCCCAAGCCATATATTGGCATCAACTCCTTTGGATTTGGAGGTGCCAATGCCCATGCCATACTGAAGGCTCATCCCAAGCCGAAGACCAACTTTGGCCTGCCCGAGGATGAGCTGCCCAGGATTGTCACCTGGGCTGGCCGAACCGAGGATGCGGTCAATGAGGTCTTCAATGCGGTGGAAAAGAAACCTTTGGATGCGGAGTTCATTGGTCTGTTGCAGAACATCCAGGAGGAGGATGTCTCGGGATTGGTTTTCCGCGGCTATGGCATCTTTGCCAAGAACGGAGTGGAGCCCACAAAGGCGGTGGCCAGAGATGTCCAGCATTACACTGGCCTGCAGCGTCCCATTGTCTGGGTGTACAGTGGAATGGGCTCCCAGTGGAACGAGATGGGCCTATCCCTGATGACGTTACCAATATTCCGGCAGGCGGTCGAAAAATGCCACCGGACACTGTTGCCCATGGGCATCGATCTGATCAACATTATCAGCTCCGATGATCCGGCCATTTATCAGAATATTCTCAACTCCTTTGTCGGCATCGCTGCCTGTCAGATTGGCTTAACCGATGTCCTGCGATCCCTCGACCTGGAGCCGGAGTATATTATCGGTCATTCGGTGGGTGAATTGGGCTGTGCCTATGCCGATGGCGGTCTGACCGCCGAGCAAATGATCCTGGCGTCCTATTATCGTGGCAAGGTCAGTGTGGACTCGGAGAAGATCAAGGGTTCCATGGCAGCTGTCGGCATTGGCTACAAGGCGATCAAACACATTCTGCCGGAGACCATTGAAGTCGCCTGTCACAATGGCGCCGATTCCTGCACCATCTCGGGACCAATTGTGGATGTCGGTCGATTTGTGGCGGAGCTCAAGGCGAAGGATATCTTTGCCAAGGAGGTGCCCTGCTCGAATATCGCCTACCACTCCAGATACATATCCCAAATGGGTCCCGCCCTCTTGGGCTACATGAAGGAAACGATTCCTTATCCCAAGTCAAGGACTTCCAAGTGGCTGAGCACCAGTGTGCCCAAAAATGAGTGGGACCAACCGGAAAGGAAGCTTTGCTCGGCCGAGTATCATACCAATAATTTGCTGAGCAGTGTACTTTTCGAAGAGACCTTTGCTCTGCTCCCGAAGAATGCTCTGACCATCGAAATAGCTCCTCATGGTCTACTGGGTGCGATTCTCAAGCGATCCATGCCAGGTGGTGTCCACATTCCCCTGACCCACCGGGGAAACAAAAACAATGCGCTCTTCTTCATTACAGCGCTGGGCAAGTAAGTAACTTCGAATACATAATATTTATACACCGTTTCAAAAATCCAAAATCAAAAATTCCATTTCAAAAGTCTACGATTTTTCCAAAGAACAAAGTATTTTTTATTTAAAGAATTAGTATATTAAGCCCTGTTCTCAAAAGTTAGACAGACTATTGAGTTTGTGACTATGTCTATTCATTCTCCGGCAATATTAAATTGAAAAAAGTCGAATAAGAAGTACAATTTTGAATTATCGAATTATTCATAGAGTTTTTATTTTGATATTGATAAAAAAATATTGAAAAAAAAATAATATTTATTTAAAGTACTCATTTAAATATTAAGATTTAACGAACCTTCTCTGTAAGTCTTTTATAAAAAACTTATATCGTACTCATTTGAAGATTTACTTCTTTCATAATTTTATTTTCTAATTTGGAATTTGCCAGTGTTCGAAATTAATAATAGGATTTCTTTTTGATCTCCTTGTATTTTCTCTATGTAACTCTTTGCATTCTCTGCCTCCAGACTCTATCAAAATGGAGTAATGGTGCCTGTTTCCAAGTTGTATCCGAAAATCCAATTCCCCGTCTCGCGATCCACGCCGACAATCAGTTCGCTAATCCGTTGGGATCACAGTGAAGATTGGTTTGTGACCAAGTACGAGAACATGAAGACCAAGGCCAGTGGCGAACGTGTCTTCTCCGTTAACCTGGCCAGCGACAACGAGGAGTTCATGAGCGGACATATCATAGATGGCAAGATTCTGGTTCCGGCCACGTGTTATCTGCAATATGTTTGGGAAACCTTCTCCCTGATGTACCATGGACCCAGCTATATGGATGTGCCAGTCGAATTCGAGGAGGTTCAGTTCCTGAGAGCTACAAATATGTCGGTCAACGGAGAAGTTGAGCTCAATGTGATGATTCACTATGGCACGGGACACTTTGAGGTGGGATTTAATAAGAAAAACAATTAAAATTGGAATTAAAAATATTATTATTATTATTTTTATTTTTATTTTTATAGATAACTGAAGCGGGCAGTTTGGTGGTGACTGGCAAAATCAGAGAGATTGAGAATCCAACGATACCAGAGGTCTATGACTTCCAAAAGGAGTCGAACTTCCCGATGGTGTCCAAGAAAGATTTCTACAAAGAGCTCAAACTAAGAGGTTACCATTATAATGGAGCCTTCCGAGCTGTGAGGACAGCACGTTCCGATGGACTCTGGGGTCAAGTCGAATGGAACTACAACTGGGTGACCTTCATGGATGCAATGCTACAAATCCAAATTTTGGGCACCGATTCTCGTTCTCTGCTGCTGCCCACGAAGATTCGTAAGCTGCGTATCAATGGCGTCCATCATTTCGATCTGATGACCAAAATGGATCCGGAGAATCGTGTGTTCGATGTCTACGTGGATCACAAGTTTGATCGCATCATTGCCGGAGGCATTGAGCTGACGGGACTTCATGCCAGTGCCGTGCAAAGGAGACGACCACCTGGTATTCCTGTCCTGGAGAAATACGAATTTGTTCCCTATTTGCCAGCTCCCGAAGTTTCTCCATCGAATGCAGCGCGACTTTGCATCCAACTTGCTCTAGAGAATATTCCGGTGATGAAGATCAAAATCGTGGAAGTCGACACCGATGGTCGGGATACAGTTTTGGAAAAGTTCTCCGATGCTATTGAAGATTTGCCAGTTATAACTGGAGAGTACATGTATCTGACCGATAACAAGATTGCGGAAATTCCCGGCATTCACATTGAAAATGGCAAAGTCTCGACTCTCTCGAATTATCACTTTGTCATCAGTGGCGGCATCTGTGGAGAACTCAACGAGGATGTCATTCAAAATGCCCAAAAGGTGTTGGTTGATAACGGTTTCCTTCTGATAAGAGAACGTCCAACAACGAACCTCAGCAATCTCAAGTTACCCGAACAATTCCGCATGATAACCGTGATTCCCATTGACAACAACCAGGAAGTTTTCCTACTTCTCCAGAAGGTCTCCAACAAACTGCATATAGAACCCACTGTAGTCAAGGTATCCGATAATGATACATCCTTCGAGTGGATCAACCAGGTCCAGTCTGCCATTAACATGAAGAGCTCGGTTGTTGTTTACGCTTTCAAAGAGAAACTCAACGGATTGATTGGATTAGTCAATTGTCTGCGAAAGGAACCCGACGGCAATCTCGTTACTTGTTTCTACATCGATGATCACAATGCTCCCGAATTCGATCTCTCAGATCCGTTCTATGCGGCGCAGTATTCCCTGGGACTGGCCTTTAACATCTATCGACATGTGAGTAACAATCCAACATACATACTATACGAATTTTGACAAACTATGAAACAAACAATATATGAAAATGTTTAATTTAAATAATATGAAAAGAGCGAAGCTAGCAAAAATTATATTTTTAAATAATTTTCGTAATATATTTTCTTTTAATCTCTAAAACTACTCTAAAAACCTGCTTTGAAAAAAATAACTTTCTATCAAATGAATTTCGAATAAATAAAACAACAAAGTTAGCAAGAAAAGAAGTTTGAAAATAGTTTTCGAAATATCTTGTTTAAGCTCCAGAACTACTTTAAAAACCTGCATTGAAAATAAAAAATAGCATTCCATCAAATCTTTTTTTAAATCATTTAAAATCACCGAATGAAATAAAAATGTACAATATATTATTATTTGAAAAGAAAATGCATCAGAAAAAATCAAAGCAAATCGTTTCTCTAATCTAATCTTTTTTTTAAGTCGTAAAATAACAAAATTTCATTTTTCAACTTTTGATTTGATTATATGAAACTTTTCTAGTTTTTGCATCCTTTTTTTTATTTTTTTAAATTTATTTTTAGTAGTATTGAAATGAGCTTATCTTTAACTTAAAAGTAATTTTCGACCTTTCTGAATCCCTAGGGTGCTTGGGGCAGTCTCCGTCATCTGCAGCTGCCAGTTGATGAGGAGCTGAAGCCCCAAATGGGTCACATCTATGGAAACGTGATGCAGCGCGGAGATCTGTCCTCGTTGCGTTGGTTCGACGGACCTTTCGATCCCAAGAAGAGCGTTATAAAAATCGCCTACTCCTCCTTGAACTTCCGGGACGTGATGCTGGCAACTGGTCGCTTGGCCACCGAACTCCATGGCGGCAATCGAATCGATCAGAGCTGTGTCCTCGGCTTCGAGTACTCGGGCATTAACATGAAGACGGGTCGTCGCATCATGAGCATGGTCATCAAGGGAGGCGTCGCTTCCTACGTGGAGAGACCGTCGAAGCTCATCTGGGATATTCCCGATCATTGGTCGCTGCAGGAAGCGGCGACAGTTCCCGTGGTTTACATCACTGTCTATTATGCATTCTTCATGGCCACCAACATTAGGAAGGGAAAGAGCATCCTTATACACGCCGGAACTGGAGGCATTGGCCTGGCTGCCATTCGAGTTGCCTTGGCCTACAATCTGGAAGTATTCACCACGTGCAGCACTCCACTGAAGAAGAAGTACCTGCTGGACATGTTCCCACAACTGAAAGGTGAGCACACAGATATTTTGTCAACCCTTTGAGAGAGCATTAAAATCTGGTATCTAAATTATCATATGATTTGCAAAGTAAAGATCGATCCAAGATTAAGGATATGTTACTCTTTCATTAGATATCTCAACAGATTCTATCATTTGATTATTAATTTAATAATACTTTATGTAACCACCCCTAATCTGGCTAAATTTGAATTTATTTATCATACAGTTGTCAAGGTACCGACTGGTAAAAATCAAAATGAAGTATTAAAATTTAGTTGTTTCTTGAGATAATTTAAAAAAAAAACTCAGCGATATTGCATTTGGTATTGTCTTATACATCCTGACAAAATTTGGTGAAAATCGGATTTCTATATCATATACATAGTTAGTTTCGGAATCATTAATCCAACAGCATTTATTATTATCAAAAGATTTTGTTATTTTTTATCATATTTCATCCAAACTAAACAATTGCTTGTCTTGTATATTACTGTATATTCTGACATTAATTTCTTGAAACCATCTGCTAAAATCTAAATTAATGGCATGAAAACTCCTTTGGTTTTCTGCATAGCTTAATTAAATGAAATAAATAGTTTTTGTGTGTTAATTGTTGATATTGTAATAAATATCATGATATATAAAAATTAAAAAAAATGTATTATAAATATAATTAATTCTGATTTGTTATAATTATAATTATAAATAATTCTAATTTATAGAATCGCACATTGGCAACTCGCGAGACACTTCCTTTGAGCTGATGGTGCAGCGGGAAACAAATGGCAAAGGAGTTGACTTTGTGCTGAATTCCCTGTCGGAGGACAAGCTGCTGGCATCTGTGCGTTGTCTGGGCCAATCGGGACACTTCCTGGAGATTGGCAAATTCGATATGGCCAACGATTCCAAGCTGGGATTGGGCGTCTTCCTCAAGGAGCTGACTTTCCATGCCGTCTTGGCCGACAGTTTGTTGAATGCACCTGACGAACATATTTGGGTAAATTTCTCCAAGCTCTGGAACTTATGAATGGTTAATTTAAGGATTAAGGTTTCGCAGCAACTGAAGAAAATGATTGACCTGGATATTGCCAGTGGCATCATCAAGCCGCTGCCCGTCACCGTCTTTCCGGCCCACGAAATCGAACAGGCCTTCAGGCATCTCATCGGTGGCAAGCACATTGGCAAGGTGATAATCAAGGTGCGCGAAACACCTGAGGACAAGGCGACGTTGCCGGTGCGTGTCCAGAGACAGATCTACTTTAAGCCGCACATGACCTACGTCATTCCCGGCGGATTGGGAGGCTTCGGCATGGAGCTCGCCGATTGGATGGCTTTGCGTGGAGCTCGCAAATTGGTTCTCAGCTCCAGTCGTGGCATCTCCAAGGACTATCAGTCCTACCGAATTGCGTTAGTATATTTAATCATACTATAGTTAAATGATGGACAAATATTATAATTTAAAATATATATTATATAATATAATTTGCCATTCCATCCATATAAAATCCCAGTTCACAGAAACTTTAAGAGCTAGAGCTACGAAATATTCCATGCAACCTTTCGCAACCGCAAGTCTTGAAAAACGCATTTCAAAGGCATTTTTAAAACTATATCCCTGTATCTCGGCCCACATAATATTCACTCAAATCCAAATCTATCCTGAACATTTCATAACGATCATAAAATTGTAAACTTAAAAATTTAATCTGGTGGAACGAAACAGTCTTGGATATATAATTTTTTCATGTTATATTTTTTTACTTTCAATTTTTATTTTAATAATAAATTTTACTTATAATTTTTTATTTTTTAAAATTTTGTTTACGTTATAATAGTTATTTCTAATTTTCTTGTTTAAAAATTATACATATTTAATTTATAATTTATTTTTCAAAAATTACGGTCCCTGGCAAATAGGTTTTATAAAGATATACATATACTAACATAAATCTCCCTTAACAGACTCTGGAAGACTTATGGCTGTGAGGTTTTAGTCAGCACCGCGGACATTTCCACCCTCGAGGGCTGCCGCAATCTGTTGCAAGAGGCCGCCAAACTGGGCCCAGTTGGAGGCATCTTCAATCTGGCAGTTGCACTGCGCGATGGCATCTTCGTCAATCAAACCACGGAACAATTCGTGGAGAGCTTGTCGCCCAAGGCGGTGGCTACGAAGCACTTGGATGTCGTATCCCGTAGCTTGTGTCCGCAGCTGGAGCACTTTGTGGTCTTCTCCAGCGTGTCCTGTGGCCGTGGAAATGCGGGTCAGACCAATTATGGCATGGCCAACTCCGTGATGGAGCGCATCATTGAGATTCGCCACAAGGAGGGGCTGCCGGCGAAGGCCATTCAATGGGGCGCAGTGGGAGAAGTGGGACTCGTTGCCGACATGGCGGAGGATAAGATCGACATGGAGATCGGTGGAACGCTGCAGCAGCGAATCTCGTCGTGCCTCCAGGAACTGGACACCTTGCTCAGTGCCAAGTCGGCAATTGTGGCCAGCATGGTGGTGGCCGAGAAGCGTTCGGGACGTTCCGGCAATGAAAGTATTATCGATGCGGTGATGAACATCATGGGCATACGGGATCTCAAGTCCGTTTCTTTGGGCACAACACTGTCCGAGATGGGCATGGATTCCCTCATGGCCGTGGAGATCAAGCAAACTCTCGAACGGGACTTTGAGTTGGTTCTGACGCCACAAGATCTGCGGGCTCTCACATTCCAGAAGCTGCAGGAGTTTGTCGATGCCCGGGAAAAGGATAACACGGATGCCGTCAAAATGATATTCGCCTCCGAGGGCAAACTGCTGGGCATGGAACTCCTGCTGCACAACCTCGGCGATGAAGCCCATTGCGATCAAGTGATGTTCAATTTGACGACCCGCGCCGCTCCTTCCAAGCCGATTGTTCCCTCCAACATCATAATACCCGGCATGGAGGGCACGGCGGGTCTGGCCTGGTACAACATCGGAGCCAACTTGCAGAGCCGATCGAATGTCCTGCAACTGCATCAGTTTGGCAAGCTGGAAACTGTCGCAGAGATTGGACAGCAAACATTGCAGGTGAGTCACACATGATAATCCCTAGGGAAATCGTATTATTATATGAAATCAACTCCAATCTCATTAAGGAATCGTTTTGGAAAACGATCCTATACATTTTATAAAGCTCGTTCCGGAAAAATTTAATAATAATATGCAGCAACAAAAAATTGCATTCAATTCCATAAGACCAAAAAGGTAAAATTTTAAAATTATTGTAAATGATCCATATATGAGAAATGTTGACTCTTTGGACTTTCAACAAGCACAACTGCATTAAAGCTCATCCGATTTCCATGAGGAATGTCTTGTTTTTCATAAAATTAACCCTACTTTAACTCTGCATTTAAATTTTTTGATTCTGAGTCAAAAATTTTTTATCTAAAATTTGACGATTTTTACAGTGTTACCCCTTTACATTTTTCGAAAAATTTCAAAAATTTTAAATCTTTGTTTTAGTCTTTAAATCGACTCTAGGTGATAAAATTAGGCTAAAAAAGTACTTTTGAACTAATTTCCACTTTTTTTCTTTAAAATCTTAACGGTTATTTGGGTTGGAATAATTTTGGTTTTTGGATTTCGGTTGTTTTAATTATTTACCTAATTCTTTATATATAAATATATTTGCTTGCAGCACGTAAAAGCGCTTTTGAAGCCGACAGATCCCTTCTATCTGATTGGATACTCGTATGGATCCTTTGTGGCCCTGCAGCTGGCCGCGTTGCTGGAGGATTTGGGATTCCGTGGTCACGTCATGCTGATCGACGGCGCGCCGCATTTCCTGAAACGCTTAACGAACCTACATCTGGGCGAGAACTATTCGGATAATGATCTGCACGATCTGCTCTTCTCCAGCATTGTCAATCAGATATTCCCAGAGGAAACCAAGGAATCGGCAGCTGGAATCTTCCATAAGCTCGACACGCTGCAGGACAAAATGGATCTGTTTATGGAGTATGTGGAGAAGCAGAGTGCGTACAGCAAGGATTACTCTCGTCTCTTGGTCGAGGCCATGTTCCGCAGGGTCAAGATGGCTTCAACCTACGATCTGGATAGCGTTAAGGACTTGAAGTGCCCGATAACTCTAGTCCGTCCAGCAGAGGTCTCGCTCCTGGACATCGAAGAGGATTATTGCGTATCCCAGCTGACATCCGGTAAAGTGAGCCTCAAAGTGATCGAGGGCAATCACACGACCATGTTGGATAATCCCGTGCTGCCCCAGCTCATCAATGACTTTGATCCTGGTCTTTTGGATGATAAGAACTTTGAGGAATATATCCGCGACAGCAAACCGGTTTCCGTTCTCTAATATCCTTATATCTTGTACTATATCTATCTTTCTTGCATTTAATCTTATTCGATAACCAAGACTTGCTTTAAAACTTGTATGAACTATCATATTTTCATAATAATAAAAGCACATATATTTAAAAGTTGAGTTACCAAAATATATATCTTTATGAATTTAATCCTAATCCAATCTTAACTCTAACGTGGCGTCTTCAGTGCCTGTTGCACCGTTTGCTGCAGCAACTGCATCTTGTGGTAGCTTGCAACACTGCTGAAAGTGTTGAGCAGCGTCTCAATCTCCTTGCCACTGATCAGAGGCACAAAGTCACCAGCGCAAGTGCAAAACTCGGCCAAGTTCTCGCGCTTGATTTCATTGCAGCGGGCACAGCGCAGATCCTGCAGGACATAGGACATCACTTTCCGCTGGAGAACATCGATCATGCGCATCTCAATCTCCTCATTATCATAGGCCACACAGCACTGGGCGCACAACCAAACAGGACTGCGAAAGAGGCAATTGATTAATTTGATAATTGAACAAGATTAATAAGAATCAAAAAGATATCTTTGAAGAACTAATAATAATAAATAAAAGGGGACAGTGTTGGAAAAAGATTACATTACAGTTTTAAATTAAACATATTTTTACAGAATAAATTCAATCATCGAATAATAAATAAATATAAATAAATAAGATTGGACAAAGTTAAGACAGTGTGAAGTTTTTGAAAGAGTGTTAAGTGTTAAGGGATAAGTGTTAGGGACAGTGTTGGAAAAAATTAAATTTTTTTAATAAATCAGATTTTGAGACAGAATAAATTTAGAGGTCAAATAATGAATAAATGTACATTCCGCGAAGAAATCGGTTAAGTTTTGACACAGTTATACAAATTTTAAATTTTTGAAATACTGTCAAGGGGTAAGTATGGAAAAAAGTGACAGTGTTGGGAAAAAAATTAATTTTTTTTGAGATAGAATAAATTTAGAGATCAAATCATGGAAAAATTGACATTCCGCATGGAAATCTGTAGAGTTTTGACAAAGTTAGGAAATTTTGAAGTTTTTGAAAAAGTGTCAAGTATGAAAAAAGTAAACAGTGTTGGAAGACACAAAACTTACATGCCATCCTTCATGGCGCGCTGTTTGTCCTTGCAGAGATCGAGATCGCGACAATGATTGCACGCCTTGCAGATGACCTCGTTGATGATGTACGTATCACAGGGATCTGTCCACTCGGCGAGATCCGAGAACTCGCCAATTCCAACGAGACGCAGCATATTGCGACGCAGTTCGTTGATCTGCTCCGCCAATCCCTTGTCCACACTCAGAACCTTGACAATTGTTCGGATCAACTGTAATCCTGGCGAGGGTTTTCCCTTGCCGTAGTTCTTGTGCAGCTTGAGCACAAAATCGAAGGCACAGTGCGATATATCCTTGATGGCCTGCTCCGTGCTCTTGCGCTCCGCCATCGATTGCATGAAGAGACTGAGCAAAGATTCAAATTTCTCCCGACACTCGTTCTCATCCGGCAGCTGCTCGGCAATTGTCCAGTTGAGTTCGAGGGCAAGCTCATCCTCATCCTCCTCATCTTGTTGTTGTTGTGGTTCCGCTTCAATCTGCTGCACTTCATCATCATCGTCGTCGTCGTCATCGTCCTTCTCCTGCTGATTTCTCTGCTCACTTTGACTACCTGCCACAATGGAGGACACCGTCTCATCAATGTCCTTGGGCAACTTGCCTTTTATGCCCGAAAAGTTGGACTGATCCAGCCACAACATAAAGTTCCAGCACTGCTCGAAGCTCAGCTGGATTGAATGGAACATCTCCTTGTTCCTCAGACTCTGCACAATATAGTCCACATAGCCCAAGGCATCGGACACCGATTTCTTGCCCGAACTGAGTATGATTCTATTGAAATCCGCATAAACTATCGTCGCACCCAATCTCTTAAACTCGGCAATAATACGTAGAAACATTTTCCGCATCAGGTTGTTGAGGGATCTTCGCAGGGCGGGATCATAGAGCAGAGCAGTGCTGGAACGCACCCAGCGATAGAAGTGAACTATTTGAAAATCCGAGAAAATGTTCTGATTGATGGAGACCTCACGCAGCCAACCATTCACCATGGAACGCATCACTCGGAAGGCGGCGGAGCAGAGAGCAGTTTCATCATAGCTGGGCAACGTGGCGGCGGGAACAGTGCCAATCATCTCCTCCAGCGAGGCCTGAGGCATCACATCGAAGGTGATCGCGGAGGAGGCGCCTTCCATTTCCTGGATTTTGTGCGACTGGAGCAGAGCACTCACCGCCAGGCTGTCGAGAGCGAGTTCCACGCACACATCGCCATAGAAACCAGCCCGATTCTGCACCACCGAAATGCTCTCCTCAAATTCCGCTAGCAGACGACTGTCGTCCGCCTCGCGTCCTCCAAGATCGGGACGCGTGCTCGCACTCCACCAAAGCACAAAGTTGTGCTTCTGCAGCAGGCGGGCGAAGAAGAGATCGGCTCCAAAGAGAACCGTATCCGGCGGCATATTCCCAATGGGCACATGAAAGTAGCGACACTGATCCAACATCAGTTCCAGCACATTTTGCAGATTCAAAAAATGACGGATGACAGCACGTGCTCCCTGTCGCTGCCAATCCAAACCCGAGAGCAAGCTCGCATCATCCGAGATGTGAATTTGCGCCTGTGGAAACTCCAAGAGCACGGGCATCAGATTACTCAACTTCTTCGCCTCGTGCGCCGTCTGCAGGCAGAGCAGAGTTGGTCCTGGTTGCTCCTGTTTATAGCCCGTCAAGGCGCGTTGAATGTGCCTGTAAATCTGCTTCACATCCACCTCGATGATCAGCTCAAAGCTGAAATCCTCCGCTGGCAATTTATCCGCCGTTTGCAGATTCTTCAAAAGAGCTAGACGCTCTGCATTATAGAGCTGCTTCATGTTGGGCATTTGATTGGTGCGCACCGTGTCCAGGGCAAAGACCAGAGCCTTCTTCAAGGGCAGCAGGAACAGCGCCCAGATCTCCTTCTTGGCCGTGGGTATATTGTGCTGATACAGATAGATCTTCCGCAGCTTCGTATTCCCCTGTTGCATTCCCTAGAAGAAATTCTACAATTAATACCAGTAAGTGCAACAATTATTATTTTTATGCCCTGTGCCAATTGAAAATGGTCAAAAAGGGTATAATGGTTTTGTAAAATGAATGTAACAGGCAGAGGGAAGCATCTCCGACCCTATAAAGTATACATATATATTCTTGATCAGTATCAACAGCCGAGTCGATTGCAAGGATCTCAGAGACTATAAGAGCTAGAGACTTCAAATTTGGTATGTAGGTTCCTGAATACCAGGCGCAGATCAGATTTGTTTTGAAATTTGGATAGGACCACTATATCATATAGCTGTCATAGGAACGATCAGTCGAAAATTAAGTTTTAGTTTGAGATATCTTGACCAAACTGACACAATATACATATGGAATGATCCTTTACATCCTGACAAAATTTGGTTGAAATCAGACTACTATATCATATAGCTGCCATAGGAACAGTCAGTGGAATATCAAGTTTTAGTACGAAAACTTTTTGTTTTTTATACATTTTGAAATGCAAAGAATTCCCACCTGCAGATAGCGTATGTGGGTTTGTGGCCGCTGCTCCAGCTGCTCGATGTTGAAGGTCTCCAGCTCGCGCGTGGACAAGAGGGCGAGACGACGCGCCTCCTCCCGCTGGACGCCGCAGATGCAGCCCATGTCCATGAGGGCGCGGAACTCGAGCGTCATCTGCGTCTCGTAGATGCCCTCGATGTCGGGCGTGGCCAGATCCGCCAGCATGCCCAGACAATTGTCCCGGAACAGCTGCTCCGGCACACTGTATCTGTAGAGATTATAAACTGGCCGAGATCGGGGCAAGACTCGATTGACTTTCCGCCAGAGTTGTCCCTCCTCCGGCGGTGCTGCACTGCGTTGATTCACATAGAAGATGCGCGGCACCGTCAGCTTAATGCGATGCAGTTCCTCCCCGATCAGTGCCCAGACGGTGAACAGTCCCAGATCGTTGACCGGCGCCAGCTGGAGGATCTGCCAGGGCTGATCCAACAGCGTGCGCTGTGCGCGCCTCAAGAAGCCGCCCAAGGTGCCCACGGCTGTGGCTCCACCTGCTCTGGTTGTGCTGGCATCGATGCCCTAGAAGATCGACAAATTTCAATTAGAGATCTGCAGAAATATTCCAGATTAGCTGGAGTTACCGCTGAATCATTTGGTCCACGTTGTCGCTTGTTTTGTTGCCTACACTTATCCCGCTGCTCCCGCTGCCACGCCCACTTCTTCTTCTGGAATCGCACCCAGTCCACAATCGTCTTGCGTGTCTCCCCCATTGGAGGAGCTGCACCCAAGGCTTGACGCCAGGTCTTGGGTACATTTGCTGCCTCGGCTCCCGCTCCCTCTGCTCCCTCCTCCTCCTCCTCCTCCAGTTGAACGCGCTTCCGCTTGGTCACCATGGCTCTGCCTGAGCCGGAGGCCAACTCCTGATCTTTGCCAGCCAAGTCCTCCATGTCCAATTGCTTCTCCTCCGCTGCCAGTGCCGGCTTGGGTCTCGGCCTGCTCGTGAACATCTCGTTGATGCGTCGCTGCTTCAGCACATCATTCTTCTCCAGCATTTTCTTGTGCAGCCAGTCGGGATGTTGGACACGGGGCACAGGATTGGGCAGCCCCTGCAGTGCAGCCGGAATGGTAATAATCTTTTGAATAGTACCGCCCAATCTCTCAATGTAATAGTTCCAATCCAAGACATCCCGGATGTCCGCATCGCCCATGGTGTTGTCCTTGAGCCAACGGCGCAGATGATGACGTCGCACACTCGCCTCCGACTGGAAGATGGCCAAGGGCACGGCACGCTCCGTGACGGGAGCACCTTCCGGCTTCTTGGAAATGATATACTTGCAGGCCAGACCCGCATCCTTGACCATCTGCTCCCCAAGGAACTCGGCCAGTCGCTTGGCCGTCGATATCGAGGTGCTCTTCTGGGCGCCATATTCCTCCAGCTTCTTGGACATGGACTTGTTCTCGGCAATCAGTTCGAACAGCTCCGAGTCCGGCAGATTGGAGCCACGACTGTAGAGCACGTCCAGCCAGTAATCCGCCACCTTGGCCACCGAGGCATAGCATTCCTCCAGAGTACTCCCGGCCAGAAAGGACTCAAAGACGGAGCTCTGGAAATTCTTGATCAACTGAAGTTCGCCACGTCGCTTCACCTCGAATCCCTTCAGCTCCGCCAAGGAGCCATCGAAATTGAAGACCGCATAGCGTTTCTTCAGCTTCTTGCCCTCCTCCTTGGCGGCGGGCAGAACCATGGCCAGATAGGGACCATCCACCTCAAAGAAGATCGAGTTCTCCTCCCGGATCTGATAAGCTGGCGGAGATGTGCCCGCTTGCAGCTCATGATACTGATCATTGGTAAAGTGATCCTTGACCATGGTATTGAGCACCGCATTGGGATAGGATATATTAAACTTCTTCTTCTTCTCGTGCTGCGTGTGGACAGTGAACTCCTGTGGAAACGAGCCGGGCAAGATGCACCAGATGCCATCCGTGTCCAGCTCCAAGGGACGACCCACACGCTCGATAATCTCCCGAGCCTTTGTGATGATATTCGAGCCGGTGAGACAAACGATTCCAGCCATGGGCATGGAATGCCAACGTGCTCCACGTCGCATCACATAGCCGTAGAAGGAATTGAGGATGCACTTGTGGGCCAGCTGCAGCGAATCGTAGAGCACCTCACGCCCCTTGGCCGCCTTAATCTCGGCGGCATCTCCGGATGTCACCGCTGCACTGACCGCCGCCTTGGCGGATTTGGTCAATCCCTTGTACTCGTAGCGACGATCCCGGAAAGCGCGCACCGTGTCCACATAGAAGCTGTTCTCCTGCTGGCAGATGGTGGAGTTCCTGGTCTCCAGCTTGGTGATCTTCGTCTTCTTGTAGGCCTTGCGACAGTAGTCGGAGAGACGCTTCTTCTCATAGGCCGCCTGATCCTCCTTGGAGAGTTCGTGGAAGGCGCGCGTCGGTCCGCCCGGAAAGAGCGAGGGGAACTTCTCCGTCTCCAGCTGCTGTTGGATGCGCTGGAATTCGTTGCGGGAGGCGGGCAACATCTCGCCACGCCACAGCCAGTCCATGGAACGCTTGCAACGCACTCCAGGCTTATTGAAGTCACAGGCGGCACAGTCCAGATCATTGACCATGGCCGAGGGTTGCAAGCGATTGGTTAGAATAATGTTCGGATACATGGCGCCCACATCCAGATGATAAATGACCGGCTGCTCCAGCCGATTGGGTATGTCGTGCAATCCCTGCAGTCCCTGTACAATCTCCTGCTTCACCTGCTCCAGATTGTCGACCTGGTCGAGGGGAATGCCCTCCTCCACCTCGATGGCATGCTTGAGCACCGCATCCACCTGCTCCATCAGCTGCTTCACCATGCTCGGATCCAGCCGGAAGCGACACGGGATATCCGCCCGGAAGACACCCGACTCCAGGGCCTCGACATGGCCACCGACATAGGTCTCGGAGTCGAGGACATGTCCCTCCTGGGACAGCTTGTTCAGCTCGCTCTGCTGCTTGTTGGGATAGACAATGTTGGCATGGTAGGCCTGCACCATCAGCAGTGTCTCACAGAGTGTTCCCGATCCCTTCCGCAGGATCTCATCCGGTTCCATGGGAATAATCGTATTTAAAGCGAATATAAACGGATGCACATACTTCATGTACAAATAGTAAGTGGCCACCGCATCCGAGACGGAGTAGTTGGACAGCACCTGGGGCTGCTCCACGGCCATGCGACACATGTCCTCCGGATCGAGCTCGACCGGATCATAGCGTAGTTTGGCCTTGGCAACCGCTTTTAAGCCCTGAGATCCCACGGGTAAATATGAATCTCGCTTCACCCAGCACAGGCAATCCATGTGGATGGAGGGGCGACACAAATAGTTGCCATCCCGCATCTTGGAGTAGCCAATCTCCTGCTTCATGTCCAGATCATAGACCGCCGCCCGCGTCTCCACAAATGGCCAGTCGAAGAAGTCGCCGTTATAGGTGACCACAATGTGTGGACGCACCTCCATGATGTGATCGAAGAACTTCTGGAGCAACTGCATCTCGTTCTCCTCGTTGAAGACAATGAAGTTGCCCTCAAACTCCGGCTTCGGCGTGTACTCAAAGTCATCCACATTGGAGGAGATGATCTCCCGGTTGGTGATCAAATAGCCCTGACCATCAATCATATAGGAGATCATCATAATCTGATCGGTTTGGGCATCCGGAAACTTCAATGGCAACTTTGTCGTCTCTATATCAAAGGCCAGGACCACCGGCTCCGGTCTGTCCAGTATATCCGGCCGTGGAGTGATCACTGGCATCTCGGTGCCGCTGCGACAACGGATGTTGTACCACAGCCCGCAGAAGATCTTCAAATCAATAGAGACGCGCACATGGTAGGGCACATCATGTTCCCGGATATCCATGATGCAATCCATGTAATCCTGTTGACGCCTGCCGCCCGCCTCCTCCGAGGCGGATGATCCCTTGGCCAGCGAATTGGCCAGCATTTGCATGTAGTAGGTATTGGACTTCTCCCGCTCCGTATTCCGACGCACTGCAGCCATTAATTCTCTACGCACTTTGGTCATCGCCGTTTGATTGAGAAACGACAATTTCAAATAATGTTGCTGCAAGCCCGACAAATGATTCGCCAAGTCCAAATCCTCCTTGTTCACATGCTCCAGACTCGCCAGCTGGCCGGAGTATTTGCGGCCCAGGAATCGCGCCACCTCCAGGTGCATTTGCTCCTCCGGGCGAATCAACAAATACGGTTTATAGGCGACGGTGCATTTGAACCGAGATCCGTCCATCTGGATGAAGAACATGTCCAGGGCGGCCACCAGCCGGCGATCATCGTCCAGCACTTCGTTCTGTATGGATATATAAAATTAATATTATTAACTATTCTTATTATTACTATTCTTCTTCTTCATCTTATTCTTATTCACCGCATGCATATTTATCAAATATCCCGTGCGTTCCACGCTGTCCTTGACCCGGTCGAATCCGTATTTCGAGTCGACTTTGTCGTTCTCACGCGACTGACGATAGCCCGCCTCATTGAAGAAGTCGTCGCTGCAAGCACACTCAACTTTAAGTACTATAATTACACAAATGGTTAACAACTTTCAAACTCACCCCTCGGCCCGCGTCTCACTCACAAATTTGCCAGTGTTTTGTAGCACTTTTGCTTTGCCCGCCTCAGCCATTTTCGGTTATTATATGCACTCCACACTAATTAGCAGGCATATTTATATTTTCAGTACGCTAAAAAGAAATTAAATGCGTTTTATTTGCAAAATTTCGCACAATTTTGCGTTGTTTACAGCCAAAAAGCGCGCGAGAAACTTAACATTTGACTATTATGTTATCGGGGAACATCTGTTTTAACAGCCATATTATCGATAAGCGCATTAATGCTGACTCTCGCCCGCAAAATAGAGACACATGAAGTTGGCTGTAAATCCAAAGTGCGGCAAACTTAACGAAAAAACATTTTTGAAATATCTCTGCGAAATCAGTCATTTTTATATAGTGTTTTTGTTTTGAAGTAACGTAAATAATATTTACAGTGGCTTGCAAAGTTCACACAGTTAGACTTCCCTACCGATAAGTGCTGAGAGTAAGTATCGATAGAGCTTCAAGCGAAAAGCGCGCAGAAGCTATTTGCGGTACGCAAAATAGAGAAACTTGAAGTTTGCTGCAAGCAAATGGTCGCACTAACTTGAAGTTGGCTGCAGAGATTTGAGGGCGTTAAACTTAACGAAACGTCATATTTAACGAATTTATCATTTTAAATTTAAACAAACCTTAAATAATATACAATAAATAATTGTTTTATTCATTTTAAAATCACGTGCAATTCGTTTTTTATATAGTAAGCTGTTTTTCTGTGTATGTGGTTACAAATTAATTATTTGCTCACATAAATTTTAGGAAAATGCCCCATTCAGTTGCACAAATTATCATGTCGACAGCTGTGTGCGGTCTGTTGAGCAGTAAAACGACCACATGCTGTTGCACTTTTGGCTGAAACTCAACTTGAACCTACTTCTTGCTTTATACGTTAGAGTTGTTAGCGCTTTTAAGTTTTCTTTTTGCCACTTGAGTTGGTGGACCTAAAAATGAGCCTACATACTTATTACCTAGCATTTAATTATATGACCGTAATTCTGTCTGTTTGCATTTACATATGTTCGTACACACATATTTTCAGCTTCACTTCAAATTACACACGCACACAACAAAATTCATTCATAAAATCCGGCTCACCTACACGCGTAGTAAAAATGCAGTTGGCATGCAACGCATACACACATGGAGATGAATTTACATTCACATGCACACTTGAGCAGCGCTGCGCGCAGGCGCTCTCTTGTTTTTTCTGACTCTCACACACTCGGGCTCTCTGAGCTCCGGCAACTCTCTCGCTGAGTTAGTAGTCCTGCTGGTGCGCCGTGCACTTGTCGCGTCGCTGTGTTTCAATTTAATTGCTTCCCCTGCCAAGTTGACAATCTTTTTGTCGTTGGCAGTCAACCATATTTAATACACGTGTTCGTTATGCAAGGCTGCCACTGGAACAGCGAACAGTGAACAGTGAACAGGGAGCAGGAGTCGCTCAATCTTATTGCCCTGCCCTCCATACATACATACACATACATAAATACGTACATGAGTAATTTATGCGAAAAGCGTTGCCAGAATATAAACACATGCATATGGATATGTATGGGACTGTGACTGTGGGTATGTATTTATGTAAACCTGTTTGCAGCCTTTCTGGGAGCGCTACATATGAACAGTGGTCACAATTCGACAATTCATTTGCTGCTGTGTGTCACTGTGCGACGCTTGCTAAAAATGATTGCTACACACACACACACACACACACACACACATATCAACATGCTCGCTCGCACAGCAACTGTATGTACATATGTACGTATATAACACAGACCACGCAGAGTTTTTTTATCGTTGTTTTTGTTCTTTTCGCAGCAACACTTTGTTTTTGTCGTTTGGGTTATTCTGATTTTCTTTGCGCTCAGACTGCATATTGATGTGCCTGTATGTGTATGGGTCGGTGTTCTTGCTCTTTCTGTTTGTGCAAAATTGTTCTCTCTTGTGGCTCCCACGCGCAGCGCTCTCTTTCGATCTTTAATGCGTACATTTGACAAAATTATTTTGCATATGTATGCATTTGCATATACATATTCACATGTATGCATAAGTATGTATAGTATATAATTATATATTCTATTTTATTTTCATTCTGTTTTGTGTTGCTTTATGTGCAAAAATTACTCTCGCTTTTTTTTTAGCGTTATCAGTTGCTGCACACTCTCTCAGCTCCACGTTTTGCTGTTCGCCGCTCCTTCTTCTTGTTCTGCTTGTGCCGCTGTCTCTGTCTCTGCCTCGGTCATGTCGCAGCCTTCTGTTTCAGGCACTTGCTCCGCTCGCTCAATTCCCTCACACACATGAAACGCGTCGGCGTCGACGACGACGACGACGCAGCGCTGCGCTGCCGCTGACTGCCTCAGTTTGTTGTCGACTCTCTTTGCGTTTGGACGCGGTGTCTTGCTCACTTTGCTATTGCCTAACTAACGGTTGTGTGTGTTTTGAATATTTGAATACCTTCTTAACTATACGCAACGCAAAACAAACAACGCACATAAATAATTTAATTAGCAAGAAAACACTGCTCACTGTGATCGCGAGTGCGTCGTCTCTGTTCGTTGCCAAGAAAGCAGAATTAACAAAAAAATAAAAATAAATAAAAAACAAACAACAATCGCAAAACGTTGTTATTGTTGTATCATCGAAATGAGTGCAATTGAAATTGAATGAAATCGGTTTCTGTTCCAAGTGAGTGCAAATATTGAATGAGCCAAAAATAGCTAAAGAGCAGCTCGAAAAAAAGGCTAAAAACGTTAAACCTTTTTGTAAAGAAGAAAGATACAAATACACAAAAATCTGTCTACAAGTAAAAAAAACAAACCACAAAATCGCTTAAAATATCGTCTGTGCGTGCGTGTATTTATCTGTGTGTGCGTGTATTCGTCTCTGTCTGTCTGCCTGTCTATGTGTGTGTGTGGGTCGCTCTGATCCCAACGACGCGCGTCGTTCGATCTCTGCCTGCGTCGACGTCGACGTCGGCGTTAGCGTTGCGTCTTATAAGCCGAACTAAAGCCGATACCGATCCCGATCCCGATTTCGATCCGAGCCTCAGTTCTCAGCGTTTCCTTTCGTGCGCTTTGTTTCAGGCACGTACGTAATCTCTCTCTCTTTCTTGCCGGCCATAATCAACCTGCCTGCTGATCCACGCGATATAAACAGAGGGTTACAGATACAAATACAGATACAGATACAAAATATAAGCTGCTGCCGCAGAACTGTAGCAGTGAATAAAGGAAAAAGGGAGAGGGAGTGTGAGTGTGAGTGTGAGAGAGAGATAGGGAGACTGCTCCTGCCTTTTTCTCGATCAAGATTATGCGCCTAATTTGAAGTTGTAATTAATTTGGATACCCTAATAAAAAAGAGCATAACGACGCTTCAAAAGAAAACAAAGAACTAAAAACAAAAAAAAAGTAGAGAGCCAACAAAGCAAAAGGCAAAGATACAAAACTTCAACTTTGGCTACCTCTTCTACCATTTTGAGGGGCGTTACACGCCTCTATTTGATTGCCCCACCGGTGAGTTGAAGTGTTGAAAACAGTAGTTGAAGCATTTTTATTCAAGCTCAAACCCTTTTCGATCTAGTCATAAGTGTGTGCGTGTGTGTGTGTGTGTGCGTGTGTGTTGCCTGTTTTCTTGAATGAATCTAGGAGAAAAACTGGTTTTGGGCCAAGTTGCTACCGCACAGTCTTAACTATCACAGTAATTTGGTTTTAGACTAGGATTGTCGACGATCTTTTAACTTGTTGCCTTTGGCTAGGGGAATCGATCGAGAGACTTCGGACATTTGATGCCCCTTCTGAAAGCCCTTGAACATGATTGAAATTACTACTGTTACAGTTTCCGGTGTTACCTTTTGATTGCATTTCTTTACCCCTTTTCCTTTTTACCACTTTTATAGGCACCGATTCTTATTTCGTTAATGGGGGGAATGTTTTTTTTTTTTTTTTGTTAATGCTTTTGTGGTTTTTGTTTGTCTTTTTATTGTATTGTATTTTATTTTATTTTGGTATCACTGTGCGATCGCCTTTAAAATCGCTACTGTAGGAGCTCTTAGCGTGGCCAGAATGTGGATCAATGAACGAGTAAAACAATTTAGTAAAGTTCATGATCAGCGTTTAATAGTAAGATATGTTTTATATATCGAAAAAACGTTGAGGATAAAGTTTAAATATAAACTCAGTGATCAAAGTCTCACGATATGATTAAGAGATCTCCAAGAATATATTTTAATAATATTCTAAATATATATAATAAAATATATAAAAATAAAAAGAAAATCAATCGAATGTTATTAAAAAAAAAAAATTAAAATAAAAAAATGTTTTCCTTTCATTTCATAAATAACAGAAAAGATTAAAATTTTTCTACTATTATAGCTTGGATAGTTTTGAATTTCTAGTACAGATATTATCATAAATATAAAATTGTCGCAGTGCTTAAGAGATGCTTGAAAGATTCTAAAAATAAGTACGATACATATGCGATCGGTTCACTTACAGTTCACTGAGTTTTCAAGCTGGTTCGTTGCCCCATGCTACGTTTAATGATCTTGGTCCTTGCTGGCAATGGATAACAACCTGCCAGCCAGACATGCTGAGCTCGAGATCGATACCATAATCACACACAGATACACACACTTAGTTAGCCATGTGAGAGGGAGAGAGAAAGAGCCCTACAGACAGACAGACAGACAGACAGTTAACACATGTGCGCAGACGGACAAAACTGAAGATCAGTGAAGATCCCTTTCCCAAAAATAAAAAAAAATAAAAAGTATGAAGATGAAAAAAAAGGAAAGGAAAGGAAAAGCAACAGAGCAACATCATCATACCGTTACGTACACACAAAAATTGCACCCCTATTGCTGCATGCTACTTTGTCGTCATCGTCGTCTTCGTCTGGGTCTGAAGACGCGTCTGAGGATCGGTCTCAATATGGACTCAAGTCTGGCCAAGGAGTGTGCACCATATCGAAATATCATATTCGTTTACAATCTGTTCCTTCAGCATCTGCTGTTCAGTCGTTCGATGGACCATCTTTTTCTCCTTTCTTCTCTATATGTGTGTATGTGTGTGTGTGTGTTTTTGTATCTGTGTCGACTTCAACACCAAAATGCTCCATGCACATTACTCGCTCTGTTCTAGGGAAAACATATGCTCCGATTTTCAATTTGGTTTCGTAGAAAGTTGCACTGCCTTTCTGACTCTTCTGCCTTATCTTCTGTGAGATAATATTGTCTTGTTTTTTTTGTTGACTTAGATACCAAATTGTGGGTAGATTGTCTTTCGTCATGCTTACCAGCATTTTGGGTTTCCAATTGGCTGTTGTGGAATTCATCAGCAATCTGTAGAGTTGCAAAACCCAAGATCATAAATCTTTGTTGTTAATTATCATTAAATTAACAGTGCAGCATTTTATACTACTCTTCTTTTAGCCATTTTATCGAAAGAGGAGTGTTTAGAATACCAATTTAAGAATGGAATCTATAAAGATAATTAAGAATATTTTTGGCATTATTACTCTTAAAAAAATCAGAAAATAAAGATAAGAACTCAAGGGCAAAAAAATTAGATATAGTTATATTTATAAATCATTTTTAGAACATTGTCAGTTAAGATTTTAAAAAATCAATCCGAATCAATTTAAAGTTCAAAAAATAAAAGTTTTCGAACTTTGTTATTCTTTAATAAGACACAGTCAAATTTTAGAAAAGAAAATAAAGATAAAAGATTTAATAAAAAAAAGAACTATATGAGCGAATTATTAAAAACTTGAAAGCATTTGTATTTCCCCTTAATTGACTGATTATGAATTCTTATGCTAACAGATTGTGGCACTTGATCAACATTAAGATTAGACCACGTTATCATCGTTTTAGCCACTTGACCAACTTGCAAAGTTGAATCCCCTCTCAGCAATTATTTAATCGAATTATTCAGTTACAATTACAAGTGCTCGACCGAACACTCACGTCCTATCAATCTGAATCAAGTACGAGTATTCGTAGTCGTTTTCATTATTCGCTTGCTTATTATTATTCATTTTTTTTTTTGCCACTTTTATGCGTCAATAAATTATTTTCGTGTTAGAAGTGTACTAAGTGTGCATAGATTGAATGAGTGTATATATAAATAAATATATATTTTTGTGTATATATAGAATTATATATATGTATGTATGTATATATATGTATTCATGAGTCTGTATGAGTTCACACTATATGCACTATTGCGCTGTCAAATCAATTATATGCATATATACGATGTGTTTGTTGTTGTATTGAATTGATTGCACCGAAACTTGTTGTTGTTGTTGTTTATATGGTAGCTGTTGTTGTTGTTGTTATGGTTGTTGTCGAGTGCACACCGAGATTTTATTATCCATTTAAATGTTGATTAACTTAAATTCGTTTTTACTGCACTCAATCACACTTGATGTGCGACAGTCTCTCTCTCTCTCTGTCCCTGTCTCTCACTATCTCTGTCTCTCTCGCTCTGTGGATATATGTGTGTGTGTATGTGTGGTAGGCAGTTGGCCAGATCTTTAGTGGAAGTAACGGCCATAAAATCAGCAAATCAAATCAAAATTTAATTCACAAATTTATGCAGTTAGATCAGCGAGTATTCAAATTGTCGCCTTTAACATATTCCTATATATATATACATACATGTATATATACAACTATATATAGCAGATATCTAAGTGTGTGTGTATATGCAGATCAGAGATAACGTGCGTTGATAACTGTATGTCACACAGAACACACGACACGTCAACGTCACAGAACCCAAAGTGTAAACGTATTTGCATAGCGTATCTTATTAGCCACAATCTGAGGAACCTTAAACAGATTCAGATTCAGAACCCTCTGCTGGCTCAATGCATATATATACATATATGTGTATCTTCTATATGTATACTCAGTTCTCAGCTCACATTCAAAGATGCGACTTGTTTCCAACATTTGTCATGTACATATAAAGTGCGTATCGTCAACTCGTATTATTTATAGTACAAGTTCTACATATCAGGGTATAAAGTATTGTTGATTAAATACTTTTTCGTTTATTTTAGACCCTGTAAAATAAAGTTTTGAAAGGGTCTTTTAATTTATATGCACTTCGATCTCAGAAACTATAAGAGCTAGATACACAAAATTTTCTATGTATATTCTAAGCAGACAAAATTTACCACCTTCCGATATTACAAATTGAAAAAATATAATTCTAGAGCAATTTTAAAGCTAGAGTTTTTAGTTTCCCCTCATCTATGCAAAATTGTAATATGAATCTGTTTTGCAAATTTCATCTCGATCTGATGATAATTTCTGGAGTTATAAAAAAAACATCGGCCCAAAGAAAGAAGAGCAGAACTGATTTTTCTTCATTTTGGATTGTGTAAATTACACTATTTAATTTTCATTATTATTTATTTTTATGAACAACAAGGACAGGGTGTCTCACAGTCGAGTTCGCTTGTCTTTAGTCTTTCCTAGATATCTTTTTATTTAAATCGTTATTTCCGTTGATAAATTGGGTACATTCTTTTTTTTTTGGGGTTTCATTAGATTCTATACTGAACTTTCCACACACAATCTCGTACAACTAATTTGGTTTCTAGGCACATTGATAAGAAAATTAGCCCCACCGGAAGCTGTTGTGATAAATAAAATATATGTACATATAAACATAAAGAAAGTGTTGCTTGAACTAAGCAAAAATAAATATGCGTGTAGTTTAATTTTTGTAACTCACGAATTTTAAAACATCAAAGAAGACAACTTCAACTTTGGCCTTGGCAAATATGGAAAAAGTCTAGGGCTAAAATGGATCCATTAGAATTATATTTGGGCGCGGGAAAATCAAACCCCTTAGACCCAAAGACAACTCAGATGATGGATGCTGTGTAAACAAGAACGTCTTTTATATGCAAACTGAGGCGGCTCCTTTTGTTGTGGCCTTGTCGCCCTGTCGCCCTGTCGCCGTCGAGTTGCGGACACTTTGATGTTGTTCTTCATGGTTGTTGTTGTTGTTGTTGTTGTTGTCTCGTGTCGCGAGCAACTTTAAAACACACCGATCGCTCAGTGTTTACATACTTTAAGTATAGAATAAAAAAGACCGAGAGTCTCTCACACAAAAGTGTCATAATTTGTTAAGTCAACAAGGTATCTCTGGCTCAAATTGGGCATAAAGGTGCCAACAGCGGCCATAGCTGAAGGTGTGAACGTGGTCCATAAAGTACGCTAAGTAATAGGCCAATAATCATGAACTGCAATGGAATCGAAGCGCCTCTTTAATCTGACTGAAAACCAGTCCCATTGATTGTTTACCAGACACTTTTCACATTTTACCAGGGATCGAAAATAGGAGTTTAAACCCCCATAAAGAAAATAAAGTTTTTTGTTTGATTTATAAAATTAAATTCTTTTTTTATACAGACTAAAAGTGGCTCTGTATTTTGCTTTTGCAAATATTATAATAATTTCAAATTACTAATTGTTTGTCACCTTTTTTCCAAATTCTAGATGATTGCACAACATGGAATTGGCGATTTGTAAGACTGAACTGTCTTCCACCAAATTTATGCTGCCTCCTCCGCTGCCAACAGTCGCAGCAATTGCAACAACAACGGCGTCAGCAAGTGCAACACACTCATTCCTCGATCGGGTGCAAATCAACGATTTGTTCAACTTCAACGCGGGACAACATCTATTCAAAACCAGCTACAATCCCAGCAACTCTATTTTAAACAGCAACAACAACAATACCAGCAACAGCAGCAACAGCAACAGCAGCAACATGCGGCTCAAAAAGAATCGCAAAGTCACATTTCTATCCAGTTTAGTTGAGGTAAGTCCAGGAATTATATCTGAGAGTTAGTAATAGTCAAATAATAATAAATGACTAGTTGGTATTGTAGATCACTTATATAACTGTAGATCAATTTTATTATACTTTCTTTCATAATAATCAGTTTGTTGATCAGTTAATTATAAGTGAGGATCGGCATTAATATGAATTGGTCGTTCATCCAGTGTTTGCTGATCATCTGAGGATCATTTTTAAATATTGATCAGATCGATATTCTTGTTGATCACTTAATTACAACTAAGGATCATCTCTAATATCAATTGGTTCTTACTGCTGTGGTTGTTGATCATCTGAGGATCGCTTTTAAATATTGATCTCATCAGTAATCTTGTTGATCTTTTATATCAATTGGTACCTTCATCTGAGGATCATTTTGAAATACAGATCTCATCGATATTCTTGTTGATTGCAACTAATATCAATTGGAACTTACTGCTGTGGTTGTTGATCATCTGAGGATCATCTTAAATATTAGTAGGTATTGATCTGCATAATCCACTCTTAGATCGCTAAGCCTATCTTTAAGTTGTCCTGAAGATCGTTGCGTATATTTCTCATAGATATACCTGATGATCAGACATCTTCCTACCACTGTCGATCAGTTGGCTCAGTGGAATCGATCGTGTGTCCATCGAATCCGATGCCAGTTTGACAGGCTTCACATGCGACGACAGCTTGACGCTGATCTTGATGTCATTTTGATATGCACAGCACGTCGATCGGTTCTAAATTTGGCTGTCCGAAACAATACGCAATTTTTATGTATTATGCTATTGTGTTTTATGCACTTTCAACACCCTGCAGTTCGGTTGAGAAATGGGCGAGGCAGATTGAAAACACGACACGCCATAAATATGAAATTGATCAGCAATTAAATTGCAGTTGATGCCAATAAGAATATTGATGATGTGACCTGCTGGCTGTCGTTGTAGGGTATGTTGTAGTCAAACTATCACTTACAAAAGATCACTTTTATTGATCACAATATTGAAGCTGATCTCCTTTAAATTGCAATCGTAGATCGTACAAATATTTATTATAAGACCAACTATCTTTGTTTCTTTTGTAGGGTATGTTGTAGTCATGAGATCACTCGCTTCTTTTCTGTATGAATACTAAGCGTGCCTTTTAATTTGAGTCTGAAAATAGTCAAACAAAGACATGTCTGAAATGTGAACAATCTACGCAACTCACCCGAAAATGGAAGACAATGGCGAGGATACTCGAATATGGCCAATACTTGAATATGGCCAATACTTGAATAGGGATATTATAAGGCTTCGCCCTGTTTCGTCAGCTGATGATCACTTGCTTTTTCCTTGCCTCTGTTTTTTTTTTCGGGTAGTCCGCATGTGAAGGTATTTTGGAGTGGAATTGTGGTAAACATATCCGTTGAGTTGACCACTTTCATCCGGTTGCTCGGTCAACAGCCTGACGAGCCTTCAAACCCAAATTCAAGTCAAAGGACACGCACTCGTGTGGAAAACGCAGTCAAGTAATTTAATCTATAGTCTGGCCAGAAGTTGAGGCTTAAGTTTCGCATTTGGGGCTAACCACGTAACAGAAGCTGAACGAGGCCAAAAATAATTCATTAAGAGCAGAGCTGGGATAAATAATTAAAAAATGTGTTTATTTTATTAAATTATCGTACAGTTAAAATATTAACTAATATTATAACCTAGTTACTTTTTATCTGTATTACTTTTTCAATCAATTAAAATTGAGTTGATTTTCCCAAAGACCTTTAAGAATTAATTGAAAAAAAAAGGATTCACTAAATATTTATTCTAGAGTTTTCTTTAACAATACATTTTTAGTTAAGATTATGCTAATTATTGGGAATTTTTAGTTGTAAATTAAAAATAGAAATGCAGTAAACAAAACTAAATTTTTGATAGTTAAGATTTGTAGGAATATTTGTGGGTTTTTTTTTTAGTAGTTGACTAAATAATTACAGCTCCATTCTCGGCTCTGTTTGAAAGACCGTTGAATCAAATTCCAATTCAAAATTCAAATTGAATTGTCTTGTTTGGCGTCAATTGATTACGATATTTATGAAACAATTCGTTTGACTACTTTGACCTCCATTATCATAAACGGCAATAAACGACCGAAACAGCATATATGTTTGTATCTGTGTGTGTGTGTGTGTGTTTTGTATCTGTGTCGGTTTGTGGAAGTCAAATGTACAATTCAATTTATTAGAACGCGTTTAACATGATCAGACCCATGGGACAACTGACTCGACAATTGGGGCAGGCACAGTAGCTTCTCTGTCTCCCTCTCCCTCTCTTTCTCTTTCTCTTGCTCTTGCTCTTCTCTCTTTCCCCCGTAGACTCTTTTGTCAATTGTCGACAATCTATTCCATGTTTTATGTAGTTATTATTGTGCTCTGATTTTGTGCTCGTTTTTTAGGGGTTGCTCTTAATTTATCAAGCTAATTTACAAAAGCTGCTTTTGTTTACAAATTTTACATCATTAAGTGTATTTTATGTAAACCAGATGAATTTAATTTAAAAATATATTCTTTTTTGATTGATTATTTCTAAGTAGAGATTAAAATTTTTATTATTTATTTTGATTCATTTATGAAATAAACTTTGTTTTTCTTTTCAAATCTTGCAGTCCACAAACAAATATATTAAGGAAGAACCTGTCAATGGATGTAAGGATTTGCCAGTATGCAGTTTATCGGATATTTCAGATCATGAGGGCTCATTGGGTAAGTGAAAATAGACAACAAATTAAATAAGCTAGTAGTATTAAAATATATGTTAGAAAATAAGTTATTGATGAAACTGATTCAAATCGAATCGGATGTTTGGGTATTTAGACAAAAGCCTACACAATGGTATAACTATTAAGCCAATTGTTATATGGCTGCTAAAGCTGAAGGCATTTCCAGATAACAGATTTCCAAGAAATTGAAATAATTAAATGGCAATATGTTGTGCGAATGTTTTCGTATATATTTTCTTGTACGATTGTACTCCGTTTGGTTCATTTAGCGCTATCTTTGCACATATGTATGTATATAGTAAATATATATGTATTCGCACTGCAAGAGCGTGTGTATAAAAAAGAACACACACAGATACACACTCACACTCACACTCACACAAATGCCATCATCAGTCATGTTCAGACTCATTGGCTATGCGATTTTGTTGTTGCCATTTTATTATTCACATATGCCTTTTGAACGGAGCGATAAAAAAGAATGAAATACCAAATACAAATTATTTTGCGATAAGATAAGAGACAAAACAAGGCACACAAGGCGTATGAAAATTGTGTTTGCAGTGTTGAAAAACTAAAAAAATATTGCACACCAATTAGTTGCATAGACCCTTTTGGAATTTTTACCAGGATCAGGAAATAAATTAAACTATTTATCTTATAAAATAATAGTGAAGATTTAAATATTTTATTTAGATAATTCTCTACGGACTCTACGGAGAGTAATTCCTTCTATAAGAAGAATATGAGCATTCACAAACATCTACGTATGCATTTACACACATAGTTGGTTAATATTTTTATAAAAAGTCACGTCGTTTATTTCCGGTGTCCATTCAGAGGCAACTCGCCCCAAAACGCCGGCAAAGTGCCAAGCGAACTTACAGATTCATTCATTCTTAGCTCTACTCATTCACGCATTCATTCATTCATTCATTCACTCATTCGCCCCCAAGTCAAGTCATTCATTTCTCGTTGCCTGAACACATACATACATACATACATATGTACATTTGAATTTCAAATACACGAAATAAATATCTGAAATGTGCACTCAGTATTCCCCCATCCATCGTTCTTTCTCCTTTCCTCTCTCTCATTGCCTCCTGCTCCTCCTGTTCGCCGTTGCTGCTGTCAATCGGGCAATACGTCAGTCACTCACTCACTCTGGCAAAATACCTTACGTATACGTTATGTGACAAAACGTCGTCGTCGCTCATTTGGCATGTGTCTTCTACTTTCTATACTTTTGTTCACTTTTATGCGCTTGCATGCTGCTTCTATTACACACACACAGATACACTCATATGTATGTATGTGCCTATGCATATGTGTATTTATGTCTTAATGTATCTGACAGTTTTATGGTAATTTGTATGCATCTTTGCTGTTTGAATGCTGATGAAAATGTTTCGTTTCGTTTCGTTTCGGTTGGGTCACAATGCTGGGAAGTTCTAACAAAGAACAAACGGTTGGCAACAACAGCTGATTAACAATAACAATTGTATTTAACAAATCCGATCCAGTATTTAATTCAATCAGTTATGAGCCAAGGTAAAAAGTGCATTGTGATTACCGAAAAGGCAACACTACGCTAGCCAAGATCACTAGAATTTATAATAATTTTGATTGAATATATCTTACACTTACCTTTGTATCTTACAGATACTTTTGTATCTTACAGATACTTTTGTTGTCTTACACATACTTTTGTATCTTACAGAAACTTTTGTAACTGAAAGATACTCTTGTATCATACAGATACTTTTGTATCTTAACTTTGGTTATCAACACTAGCAATGGCCAGTTGAATCTTACATTTATCTTAATCTTTCAGATTCTTGTGTATCTTTACAACGCTTAAATATGTTTATATGAATAATGTAAGCCAAAGATACAATGGACTGGCAGCTGCTAAAGTGTCCGCATTAAATGTTGTTTATAAAAACAAATCACAAAATCAGATATTTTTGTCCGCACACACACACACTTACGCACACATACCCCAAAAAGTATTTATGCCTTATCGCTGCGTAAGAATCAACAAAATAACAAAAATAAAAAAAGCCAAACAATTTCAATGTCAACGCAACGCAAACGTACGACTAAAAGTCAGTGGCCAACTATTCCATACACTTTTGGTTCTGTTCTGTCCCCCACTCTCAGTCCCTGTTCCTCTCTCTCACACACTCTCTCTCTCTCTCTCTCAAGTTCCTGAAGTTATCTTTTGCCGCTAGAAGATCGGCCATAAAAATGGCAAAACAAAAAAACATGCAAATCGGCGACAACTGCGCAGATGCTGTGGGGACGTTAATGGAAGGGAACGAAAATAATAATAATAATAACAATAATAATAATGAAATAAGGGGGAAAACACAAGACATACATGTGTATATGTTTATATACATACATATGTATATGTATGTTTTGTATATCCAGCCTGCCCTTATTTTAATTATGTTTACGAGTCTGTATTTTTTTGCGCCCCTTTTAATCAGCGCATATTAATCATAAACTTTGAAAATAACAACAACGCCAGCCGCAAGAGCAATGAATAAAGTAAGGCAAATATAAATTTTATTTAATACTCATATGCTATGATTCGTATTTGTTACGCCTGTATTGGTGAGAAGACAAGCCAGCAGAGGCCGACGCTGACGCCGCGACAGCAGCAGCAGCAGAAGAAGAGAGTGCGAGAGCGCCAAAGAGAGCGAGAGCGCCACTACTTTCATTCATTTTGGGCGCTCACTTGGCGATCAGTTCAGTTCATTCATGCGCTCGTCCATTCGGCTCTCGCGCCTCTCCCAACAACAACAACAAAAGTGAAGAAAAGAAATAAAATGAAACACGTTCGTTTTCATTCATACTTACGGTGCGCGAGTAGAAAAGTTTCTGGTTTTGTTCTGTGGCGCTGTTGTTGTTGCTGCTGCTGCTTGATCGTCTCGCGGCGTTGAAATGCAGTTGATGAATGGGGAATAGCAACAACAGCATCATCGGCAACAACAGCAACAACAACAGTGAAAGACTTGGGGCTGCGCTTTTTTTCCCTTTTATGCTTTTTGATGTCCATCGAGGGGGAACTTTAGTTGTTTTTGTTATTTTTTTTCGTTATGCTGCTTTGTTCAAGTTCTACCTCCCTCTCTCTCTATCCCTCTCGCGTTCGCGGCCGCTGTTGCTGTTGCTTTGACTTGATGATGCTTGATGCTTGTTTCCTTCCTTTTTTGCGTGTTGTGCCCCCCAACAAAGTTCCTGCAAACCGGCTTCGTTTTTAGCTTCGCCTTCGTCTGCGTCGTCGGCTTTGGCTTTGGGGCTTCGACTTTAGCGACGCCGACTGCGACGTGGGCGCGTCTCGCGTCTGAGCTTGTGTTTGTGTGTGCCTTGACTGTATTTATTTTGATTTTAGCTGCGCGCTGTCGCTGTCGCTGCCTCTGTCGCCAATGCTGCTGATGTTGCTTTTTATTTATTCATATTTCGGAGCTACGACTCCCCAACCGACTAACGCACATTTGTGGACAGCTGCTGCTGTTGTTGTTGTTGTTGTTGTTGCTGCTGCTGGATACCAAAACCAGTTGCTGAGGCTGCGCAGCTGCTGCGCTGCTTTTGTTGTTGCTGCTGCTGCCCCTCGACACTTGCTGCGTGTTTTTCATTTAAGTTTTTGTTTTAATTTAAGTTTTTACCTTTCAAATTTCTTGTTCACAGATTTCTTGCTGTTGTTGTGTTTTTTTTTTTCGTGGAACTGCTGCGTTAACAACTTTTTGTTTTTGTTGCCTTTGGTTCGTTTACAATTTTTCATTCATTCATATAAATGTATCTAGACACGTGAGTGTGTGTGTGTGTATGTATAGAATGACTGTAGTTGTTGTTGTAGTTGTCTCGCCTGTTTTATATTTCGTTTGCACGCCACTTTTTACTCACTCGGTACACACATATGAACATACACATAAATACATATTTACATATGCATACGTATGTATGTGTGTGCCTTTATGTTTATTTGTATTTTGGCTTCTCGTCTTATTCTAGCCCATTCATTCATAAATTTCATTCATGCTCTTTTTTTTTATTTATTTTTGCTTCAACTTTTATTTATTATTTAGCAAAATAAATTTATTGCAATGTAATTTTGCATAATACTTTAAATACATTTATTATTAACTAATTAAAATTGGATTTTAGTTTTCTAAAATAATTTATTAATGTCGACAAAAATGTTATGGTGTATGGTATATTTAGTATAAATATTTATAAATATCTAAAATCACTAATCAGTAAAAAGAACTCGAATACCAATTAATAAGCACATTCTAATAAAATATCTCTTAAATGAGATCAGCTTGAGCTTCCTGGCTATACTTCCTTTATGGATATAAATAACTAGACATTTCCTCTGATAAGCACTTAAATGGGTTAAGCCCGTAAGCGTATAACCGTAAACTATAGAATTGATAGAGAGCATTCCTCATATCTAATCACTTCAACATTTAATATATTCATTCATAAAACGATCGTCGAAATGAAAGCCTTCAAACGTAAAGATAAATTAATATTTCATTGGCAGTTTGTAGATGTTGTCACTCTTTCACATTTCACATTTCATATTTCATATTCACAATCGTAAAACGGAAATGACTAAATTGATGCATCCCCATAATTTGCTTCAGCTTTGACTGGCGGCTGCTCGGCAACCCGTGAATAGCCCGGGGTATGGCCAATCAGCACGCACGGAGAGGCGAACCAGGTCGGGGCATAAAAAACTAACTTATTTGACCAAAAACCAATGACATCAGTTGATTGCAAACTCGTGTTGTCTTCACACGTGTCAAGAACATTGCACCCCTCCCCCCCCCCTCCATCTCCTGCCCCACAATCATGAACGACCTTGAAGCATTTTGAACTTACCTATTGCTATTGGTAATTCTCATTTCATTTGTGGTACTACAAATATTTGTGGCTGCCTCTGATAAGCGTCTTATCAGCACTTCAATACCATTATAATGCAGACGTACTTTCTAGCAGCTGTCAAAAATCATTTCAAATCAAGTTGTAGCAAACAAGAAATGATATTGTTGCAATCTTAAACTTTTTACTCCAATTCTTATGGAACTTGTTTAATTGAAGTAATTAATTATCTTGGTAGCCCTTGTTAATTATGAATTTATTCTCAGGTATCACTCACATTGGAGGTGCGTGTCTTTGCTAAGTTACGTTATAAAAATGTTGCATACTTTTGGGCTGACCTTAAGAAATATTCACAACTAAAATGTTGCATACTTTGTAGCTGTTAAAAAATAACTTTAAAAATGAAAACATTTATAAAATCAAAGGAGGTTATAGCCATCTTATTGTCGAAAATATATGTGCAACTAACTTAAAATTGAAGGTGATTAATTTAGTTTAATCTAATGCGGCAATGCCAATTCAATAAATAATTTCTACTATTAACATATTTATATTAGGTTTTTTGATAATTACAATAATTAAGTGGAAATCGCATTTAATACCCATCTTAAGCTAAATTCAATTAATCATAAATTGCCAAATTTGGCAACCTATTAAAAGATATTCGAAAAGGCAAAAGCGGAATGCTAAAAAAAAATGCCGCCACAATGAGAAATATGAATCAATTAGTTGGTGCAACAAAAGGCAACGTGTCCACATCCATAAACATCCAGCACAGATACTTGGATGTGCCAACAACAAATTGCAACAATTGAAACCAGTTCTTGGGACTGCCATCAATTGGCCAAATGATTATCTGGCCGGCCACTGGCAACCGGCAACTGGCAACTGGCAGCTTGACCAATTGATAATGCAATGGCCAACTGTCAATTGACAAACATAAATCGATGAAATATGAAAACTCAAATCATAACTGGAGCATGTGTACACTCAAAAAAAACAAATGGTACTTTAACTAAAATAGACAATTTTCGCCTTAACATTTTAAAGATCAAAAAAAAATTTACTAAAAAAGCGACTTGAGAATACAAATTTTTGTAATTAAAATTGCATGTATTTCTTTTTTTTTTTAATTTATTTAACCTTTAAAAATGTTTCGTTTTCATTTTTTTCTTAAATCCAAAAAGTTTTTATATATTGTATATTTTCTTTAATTTAGTGGGACATATTTTATTATACGATACGTTTTTTCTAAAATACCAAGTAATTAAAATAAAATAAAGTAAATAAAATAAAATATAAGAAATATTATAAATTTTATACATGCTAAGGGGAAATTTTCCAAATTGTTTTTAATACTTGAAATTTTATTTTTATTTTGGCAATTTATTAATTTTGAAACAGTTTGCTTAGATAACATATAAAATTGTTGTGTTGAGTTAATTTATTTTTCTTTATAAATATATTTATTAACAAAAAAAGGAATAAATTTCAAGTGTAGTCGCAAGTATCTGAGTATCTAAGTATCTGAATATCGTAGTTGGATTGCTGCATTTGGCATTAAGAAATATGACACACCTGCAACACACTCGTGATATGATTGGGCATCGACTGCACAATTTTCCAGTTGCCTGCACGGGGGAAACGAGGGGAGGGGAGACGCCGTTGATAGTTGATAGTTTTCCAGGAGTTGTTGATCAATTGAAGCGTGTCCACCTGGGCTCAATGAGTATGAGTATGAGCATGAGCATGAGTATGAGTATGAATAAGAGTCGAAAGCCTTTTGGGCCAATTTAACGCTGCTGCCCACCCCTCTCCCAATTTCGCTTTAAGCCCAATTGATAATTTAACGCTTCAATTGGCCCTAAAACGTACAAATTAACAACATACGAAATACAAAGTATGAAATACAAAATACGTTGGTCCAATGCTCAGCCATCGTATCGTCTGCTTTTGACCGTTTTTTTCTGTCTTTTTACAACATTTTTGTGCCTTGTCATAATTTGTAGCACATTTTTCATTCAGCAAACAAAGAGAGAGAGAGAAACGCTGATAAGGTAAATGCGTTTTTTTAATGGCTTTTAATTGTCATTTGAATTAAAAGCCACTTCGTCGCGGCACTTTCTTAGCATTCGTTACAATCGAGTAAATAAAAGTGACTTTAAGTTAGAGTAAGAAAGATTTCCATTAAGATGAAGGAGTGTCAAGAAATGAGATCAAGAAACTAGAGATAGATCTTACTAAAGTTGGAGTACTTGCCTAATTTCCTGAATTGCAGTTTAAAAAATATAAATAAATTCAAAAAAGAGGAACTAGTTAAACGGATAAATGTGTATTAAACAGGTTACTTAATTAATAAGTTTTACATTTTATTTTGTGCCTAAAACAAATTAGAATATAATTATTAAATTTGGACTTAAATTCCATCTCAAAATGTTAGAAGCTTAAATGTACTTCACCTAACATATTCATTGATATTGTTATTGATATAGTGATTGTGCTATCGACATATTGATTGCCAATCAAAAAGCTAAATTAAATTTTCCAATTCATTTTCATAGTTGATTTAACTCATTATCGATAAAACATGGGCTATGGCATCAGTCAGATTAATCGTTGCCTAATTGAAGATTGAAAATGTGCCAATTTGGAATAAATTGTTTTTCCACCTGACATTCACTTTACGAGGATGAGTGTGTGTATGAGTGTGAGTGTGAGTGTGAGTACTCATACGAGTACTCGTACTCGCACTCATTACAGCTAATTGTTGACTTTGTTGGCGCTTTTGTGTCTATGCCATAGAAAATAGATGCGATTTTCTGCTCTATGCTCTAAACAAAAACAATCGATAAATTTCCATGGCAAGATTGCAAGTGGTGGCTGTTGTTGTTGTTGTTGCTGTTCCGGGTGGGTCTGTGGATGCTGTGGTGCTGTCGGAGCGCCATCGTCTCAGTGGGTTGCCAGTGGTTCGCCTTTGATGCTTGGCGCAATTTATCAACGCATTTTATTGAGTGTTTTTGTTGTTCGCCTGCATTTTTAATTGTTGCCGCCTGATGCTGACCATAACACCAGTCGATTTTCGAATTTCGAATCTCAATCGGAATTTGAATCTCAATCGGAATCGGAATCCGAAGACTCACTTGTGACTGGGCATAAATTTGTATACATTCCGAATACGAATACGTGTGTGATTACGAGTACACCTTGAGAAAAAAACGTATAGGAAAAAGATAAACTTTTATTTATATTGCATTTAAATATTTATATAAAGTCCTAAAATGTTAAAATTTATCTGAAGATAGTATAACCAAACACTTTCATTTTTAAAGGGAATATATACTTTGACTGAATAAATCAAAGTCATTTCAAAAATGTACAAAAGCTATAAAATTCATTACTTTTAATTCTTATATTCAACTAAATATCAAAGATATATTTAAATATTCGGTTATAATATTTATGTCTAATATTTTTCATAGTTAATTTAAAATGCACAATTTATTCTAGCTTGTCTGCAATTAAATTTAGTATTACAAAATATTTTAATAATGACTTAAAAATATTTTGAAATGAAAAAGTTTATTACTTATTTTAAATTAGTAACATTTATATTTAGTTTAGAATTTAGATTGACAATACCAAAGTTTTATGCTTATCATAGAGCATAAATATTACAAGCTTAGAGCATTTTTCTCTGTGTGTACAAGTTTGAGCATATCGGAAGTTAATTTATGCTATCCATGTGTATATACTTGTGTATCATTTACTTTTGTTTATTTGAGTCAAAAGATTTGTGGCTGGGCGCATAAATTAGTTTGTCAGGCGTCTTGTTCAAAACATTTCTCTTCTTTTTTTTTGTTCTTGGTTCGGGTACTCGTGCGGGCACTCATAGTTGATTCCCCCTATTCGTTGCAGCTACTCGTACTTCTTTTGGGCTTGTTTAGGTTTGTTCAGGGGGGACAGAGATACTTGCCACCGGAAAGGTGGTGCAAGAAATGCATTGCCTTGTTGCAAGTTGTGCATCGCTGTGGCAAGAAACAAACACTCCAGCACGCAAGCTGCAAAATCTCAAACTCAAACGCAACTCAACTAGGAGCAGGTGAAACTTGGACTCAACGTGGCAACCTGGACAGACCGCTTTTCTGACTGCCGACTGCCAAACTGGTCTCCGTCTCAATCTCAGTCGTCTCTCTCTCTCTATTAAAAATAGTCTAATGATCAATGTAAAGCTCCCCCTCCTCCCTCTTTCCACCGCTCGCTGGGGCGTATGCAAATGCTGGGCAAGGGGGGGAGGAAGGTTGTTAAAGAATTGAATGCATTGCAAAACAAGTGGAAGACCGACTGTGAGTGACTCTGCAATTTGTAATAACAAAAAGAAAATTGTAGAAAATATCAAAGAATATTCATGATGTTCTTAAATTGTTAAATTGTTATTCAATATTTGGGGAGTAGAAAAATTAAACCTACTATTTAAATAATCAGGAACCTACATACCAAGTTTGGTGCGTCTAGCTCTTATAGTCACTACATAAGAAGTTGTGGTGTGTCTAGCTCTTAAAGTCTCTGAGATGTATGATTTTATACAAACAGCTTTTATAGCCTCTGAGATTTGAAAATATACAGAGAACTACCGAACAAGTTGTAGTGTGTCTAGCTCTTAAAGTCTCTAAGATCTAGGATTTCAAACAGTCAGACTGGGCTATATCGACTCGGTTCTTTCGGGTGATCACTATTTTCTCACATTAATCTGACGACAAACCTAACAGACCCTGTGCACTTTTTAGGTACAGGTTCTTAATAAAAAAGACGCACTCGCACTATTCAAGTGCAGCTTCCAGTTTAAGATCTGGCTAGGGCGAAAACGCCAGGTGTTATGCTCTTCTTCGTCTTCAACTACTCGTAGATGCTCCACATTGCACACGCCACTTGATAGTCCAGTTGTTGTTGTTGTTGTTGTTGTTGTTGTTGTTGTTGTTGTTGCTCCTTTTATTATTATTATTGCTGCTGTGGCAGTTGCTGTTGCAGTTGCAGTTGCAGTCAAAGTTGCTGCCACGGCGTGGGCTTATTACGGAACTCAAATTGCATCTTCATTTGAAAAAAAAAGAAGCAGAATATAGAAGAAGATCACAGCTGCCCACTGTCAATTTGTTATGAGGAAATTAAACTGATTTCATTTCATTTGTTGGCCACAAAGTGACCTCTACAATATTTATTCGTATGTGGGCTGCAGGCGCCACTGGACTGAAATCTTAATTGAAAAAAAAAAAACAACTTAACAATTAATAATGCCTTTGACTATAAGTTTAACTTGAAATTTGGCTGTTCTTTTTTATCTTTTCGTTTTCAAAATGTTTGCCGTCACACTTTTTAAGGAAATGGAACTCGATACTCAAATGTCTTCATCTTAATTGTTATCAACTAATGGCCATAGATTTGTCAAACAAACCAAACGGCTTCCAAATCGTTCAACCCACAAAAGGCAAAACAAACTGTTTTATTGCCAAAGATACATTTCATTGTTGTATCTTTAATTTATGCAAGACCATTTCCAAATGACTGTTAAATGCCGCCACTATGATTAAAATGGCTAATCGCTTTTATTATAGCTTTGTCTTAACTGTGTGAAAGCTATTAAATAAGAGACGATCAATGGCAGTGGAAATTGAGTGAGAATTTTTGAGAAGTTGCCCTGTTTTTAAATAAAAATAAAGTCATTCTAAAAAACCAGATAAAGTAAAGTGTATTTCTTTTCAAAACATTATAGGATAGATATGTAATTTTAAATATTTTAAAAAATGTCAGACTCCTTAGTCTGCATCAGTTAGTCAGTCAATCAATTTATTTATCATTAAGTGATAATAACTATCGATAATTTCCACTTCCTGTTGGACAAATGATTAAAGAATGAATGAAAGAGTTGTAGACAGAATTGATAGACTTGTAAATGGGAATATTCGTATGTTTGTCAACATCATCTTGTAAAATGTCATCCACTACTAATCCACTGCAATTGTAATTATTATGCGAATCGCAATCAAACAAATGTATCTCAAATTGTTGTAGATAAAGCGCGATTGCCACTTGTAGCTCCAATTTGGCATCTCTTGTTGTTGTTGTGGCCCCCAATGAATAATTATGGCTAATTGATGTTGATAAAAATGAATTTATGAATGTGTGATGTGCTGATGTTGTGATGTTGTGGTGTTGTGGTGTGGTCTCTCTGTGTACGATTCTATCAATTAAATTGGCCTCCCGTCCAATGGGTTTTTTTGAATGAATAAACAAGTCGTTTTGTAACTTGATTGGCAAAACTCGACTCCGAACAGCCGGAAGTAGCATTAGAGTTATCTATCTGCCTATCTGTCTATCTGTGTATCTATGTATCTCTATCTCTGCTTAGTTAACAGTTTTGTTGGAGAAGATGCGTCAGAGAATCACACAAAAATAATAAAAGATAGACAGATACTCGTAGATAGTAAATGGTGAGAGTAGAAAAGAGGGAACCTTTGCTTAATATTCATTCATAATTTGCGCTGTGGTTTTAGATATACACATGTGAATACGAGGGTAGGCTGATAAGTCATTGGAAAATATAAGCATGTTTTCATGCAATCTCCTTTAAAGAACATTTAATTTAATTTCAATAATTTTTTGTCTTATGAATTCATATAACTTGACAACTTGTCAATTGCTGGATTTCATTAATCTACACAATTATAATTTTAAAAGAATTATTTTCGTTTTGCTATGACTGATTAGTCCACCCTCTGGCGTTTGTATCTTTGTATCTATGAAGTACAACGCTCACAAACAAAAGATATACGACGTATCTACTTATAGTTACATATATGTATATATATAAATGTAAGTACATATGTATGCATACACGAAGCATATTTAATTTGAGGCAAACTAGCAATGATTAGGAACATCCGGTTTACTAACCGAAAAACCAACCGATCAACCAAACGAAACAACGAACAACGAAACAACGAAGCCTCCACAGTCATTGAACAGTAGCTAAAAACGACGACACTCGAGAGTTGATTCGTTTTGGTTCTTAAGTCTACGACGACATGAACATGATGATGATCAACATTAACAACATCATTATGATCATCATCAACATTATGTTCATCATCATCATTATGATCATCTGTGAGTGGGGTGCCAGTTGAAGCGCCAGGCATTTGCTGCTTTCAAGCTTGGACATAAAGCAGAGATAATAATGTTGTCGCTGTTGTTGTTGTTGTTGTTGTTGTCGCTGTTGTTGTTGTTGTTGTCTTAGTTGTTCTTGTTCGTTGTGTGGATGCTGTGAAGTTGCTGTTTGGAGTTGGAATTGTGTGTAATTTGTTTGCCGGCTACTGTATTTTAGCTGGTCCCCTTCTGCCTCCTTCTTCCCTTGCCCCTCAGCTGGACAGTCAGCCGAGGCATCTCCACACGATCGAGTCGACATTGTTGTTGTTGTTGTCGTTGTTCGTTGCTCGTTGTTTGTTGTAGCCGCGATTTGATGCGATCAGCATCCCAGCGAGTTTATCTTGCGCTTTAAAATGCGGCCTCTTCCTTCGGCTTGTCTTGTTTCATGCTCCAGCTATCTCTCTCTCTCTTTCACACATATATTGTCGTGTCTCTCTCTCTCTCTCTATACCTTAACGTTTGTAAGCAAAGCAGTCAACAGGTGACCCAACTTAATAACTTTATTTGTTTTCTGTGATATTTATTTATGTATTACAAATTTATTTCAGTAATCATTATATTTTATATTATAAAAACTAAATAGTTATGAATATTTTTGAGTTTTATTTTTTTGTTTTATCTAAAATAATGATTACAGTCTAAGTTTAATGAAATTAGTCAAAAAAAAGATGATTATCAGTGAAGAAAAAAGGAAAAATCATAAATTTAAAAATCGTGGCGGAAATGCAGACATTGAAAAAAATAAGGATTTTAGTGTGAACCATTTCCATTAGAAGTGTGTGATTTTTGTAGTTAAAAAAAAACTCTATTTATTTATTTATTTGTCTAAATAAAAATCTTAATAAACTTGAATAAATGATTAGTAATTAATAATTGTAAATTAACCCACTTTTTTTTAAGAAATATTATCATTTTTTTCTAATTCGCAACTGTTCATTAGTTGATTGACCGCATTTGATGATCAGTTCACTTCCCTTTTGAATAACTAAATAAATGTATAAATTAATTGCGAAACCTGTGAAAATATTAAAGCGCGTTTCCCAAACCAATTAAAAGCCAATCAAGAACTGGCCTTAATGCTGGGCCAACTCCAGCTCGCCCACAGTTGTTGGCCACATGCAAATGATTCGACTCGATAATTAATAACTCTGATAAGTGCGAAAAAAAAGAAACAGATGGAAAACAATCGGGCAAGAACTTGTTTGCTGCGGAAACATATCCTGTGTCTATTAACTGTTTTACACATGCCAACTTGGCCAACTTCCGCACGAGCTGAGGCCTAAAGAAAAGCCTAGGCGCTTTTCCAGTTCCAGTTTTCTTGGTGATACTTCTTTTTTTTTTTCGATTTTCTCATCTTGGCTGCTTCCTTAACGGCTCTGCGGATGCTTAAATGGGTTGACTTCAGTTGGCCACTTGTTGCTGTTGGCTGTTGGCTGTTAGCTGATTTGAATGCCAGATACTCGTACTCGCAGATATCCTGAGCAACAGCTTTCGCATTTCATTTGCGAGCCAGCGAGTTGAGAGTGAACAGTGCCCCACAACATTATTCACTCACTGGACTCAATATCTGGCCAAATGATCAGAGAGCTACGAAAAAAGAAAAAGTTGCATGCGTCTCGTGCGCTTGTCTATTTTTTATTTAGTCTTTTTTTTTTTTTTTTTTTTTTGAGTTTTTTGCAGTATGTTGTTGTGTATTTATTTCTCACATTGACCGGATGAGCAGCTGCTGGGGATCAGGTGAGGATGAATATAATAACATAAGCCCCAATATCAACAAGCGGCAACAACAGCAACGGCAACAACAACAACAACAACAACAACAACAACTATCGAACTGACGAAACCAGTTTCATTGAGAAAATCGTTGGAGAATCGCTGGGGGCCCGTTGATTCTGTGGACTGGTCACTGTTCACTGTTCACTGTTCACTGTTCACTGTTCAAAAACGAGAGGAGGAGGCAGCGCGGGGAGTGAAAACTACATGAATTAATCACTTCGTTTGTAGTGGACCGATGAAGCAGGCGGGTGGTTGGGTATTAAAACAGCATGTGTGTGTGTGTGTGTGTGTGTGTGTGTGTGTGTGTGTGTGAGTGTGCGAGTTTCCAGATCACTTGACTTGTGTGAATGAATTGCTGTCTATATAGATATATATATATATGTGTGTGTGTGTGTGTGTGTGTGTGTGTGTGTGTGTGTGTGTGTGTGTGAAGAGCTCCCTCATGCCGTGCACATTTTATGAATGAAATGATCGACAGCTGAATTGCGAAAATTGTTAAACAACAACAAATCGCAGCAACAGTTCGAGTAACTTGAAAAGTTGCCAGTTGTTGTTGTTGTTGTTGTCTGTTGTTGTTGCTGCTGCTGCTGCTGCTGTTGTTGTTGTTGTGGATGCTGCGGTTGAGGTCCATTGATCCAACAGGTCGAAGTCGACGTCGACGTCGACGTCGTCAAGCGTCTGCGTAGCGCCGGTGGAAACATAATTTCTCTTAATTATATTGCCGACGATCTTGTCGACTTTAATGAGTGTTGATTAAAAACTTTTGTTGCTCAGGCGATTTATGTGCAGCAGCATAAATTTACTTTTTACAGTTTATAGCTGTAGCTAAGTAGAAGTTAAGTGATAAGAAGTTTTGACTTGTCAAATTTGTTAGGCTTGAACAACTTCAGACTGGCATAACTTTGCCAAAACTGAACAGATTTTTAGACCAAGTATCATCGATTGACCTCTAAATGCCTTCTGCTTTCAAACGGAATGTCAATTTTATTATAGATTCACCTTTTAATGCCTTTTATATATCAACATTTCTTTTTTCAACAGAATTCCATTGTAGAATTCAAATACAAATTCCAATAAATAGTCGAATTTTCATGAAAACTAACTCGATTGATTGCCAAAAAAAAAATGATCGAGTTGAAGAACTTAAAAATCTCTTTTTACCTAATTCGAGTTGCTGATTTTCAACATCACTAGTTGAATGGGATATCCGACTCAAATTTTGTTTATGATTAATTTCATTAACAGCTCGCTGGAAAGATCAGCCTACAAATGAGTTAATCAATCAAAATTTCGTTACACTTGTCGAGCACCTGTTTGAATATTTTCTATGATTAATTTCTGAATTGAATTGAGTTGAGAAATTCGTATAAAATAAATACAAACTCGTACAAACTCTCGAAATACATGTGACTTCATAGTGCCATAAGCACTTCCTTTCATAAACTTTATTATGGCAGTTTTTCAACAGTTTGTTTAGGCGACTAGGAGGGTGAGTGCGAGTGTGAATATTTTGTGAATACAACTTGTACTCAGATGTAATCATAATCTCGATGACTGCACTTCAAACAGTTGCCAAAGTGTCTGTTTGATATCAGACATTTTGGTGGCTTTCCGTTTGCCACTTTCTTCACACCTTCACAGCTCGAGAGAGAACTCGATGTTGCATCTGCCCCCGAAAATGCTCAATTCCCTATTCCCGATTCCCGATTCCCGTTCCCCGAAAAGATCGGGCCAGACGCAGTGCAGCCACAACAAGTGCAATGGCAACAAACATAAAAGCAAATGCTTTGATCTATCGACTGCAATAGCACCTCATAACACCCCCCTTCCCCTCCCTCCACACTCCCTCCCCACTCTCTCCCCAGTCTTTCCCCTCCCCCATTTAAGACCTTGTAGCACTCATAATTATGTTATAATTACAATTCGAAATTAGTTGAGCGGATGAGATCGTATCTGTATCTGTATCTGTATCTATTGAAAAACATAGCAAGTATAACAAATCGTTTCGAGAATCATAAAAATCGTTTTTTGCGTTGTTCATTTTCCGCTTTTCTCGAATTTTCACCCTTTTGTCGTTTGATGTTTTTCCAACGATTAAAAAATAAACAATGCGCTTTTTACGGATGCGACTCGTCTCGCAATTTATTGTGCACCAATTTGCTGGCCAAATATATTGCCACATTTTGTTAAATATATACATATACATACATATGAATTTAGAGCTATAGACTAAATATATGTGGTAATTCTTTTTCTTGAATTTTAGCATAATATTAACCCGTAGTTTGGCAATTGTTTATAAACATGACAAGTTCCGGCGAAAATCGAAAACTGAAAACCAAAATTCCAAATTCATTGAAACAAAAACGCCGTGCAGTCTGTTTGTGTTCTTTAATCTCATTGTTGTTGTTGTTGTTGTTATGTTTGTTGTCGTAATTGTTGTTGCTGTTGTTGTTGTTGTTGCTGAAACAATATACCCATAAAGATGCTGCTGAACAAATATGAAAAACAATAATCTGGTCGAAACCAAAGCAACATATTAAAAATTAATTTATTCGCTTTTAGCGAGAAACCAAAAAAAAAGTCGAGACGATTGATCTCAGTTCCGTTAGAGTTGCACCCCCCTCCCCCCACCACTCTGTACCACTTCTCTCTTTCTACCCCGTTGCTCCCTTCTCCCCCTGAGTCGATCATTGCCAATGCATTGCATTCACGGCACAAAATGTGAGAGTTTTCGTTTGATCATCAATTTTATTGCATAAAGCGACTTGGGGGCTTCGTGTTGTTATATACCCTGTGCGAAGATGACCTACAGGGTATATGCGTGTTAAGTTGAGCGAAAAGTTATGATAAATATTTAAATTGATTCCTATTATTTTAATTTAAAATCTTTGTAAATTCTTAATACACATAAATCTTTAGCTGCTTACAGGGTATTTTGGGGTATGTACTTTTTACTTGTAGTCGTCTCAATTGCTGTGTTTGTATTTGTTGGGGATTTCCAGTCCTCATAAACACACACACACAGATTAGCTATCGATTGACTTTGGGCTGTCTATATAAATTGTATTTTGTGTTGATCGTTTGCTAAATAAACATTTTCATTTGTGTTGTTGTTGTAGTTTTTGTAGTTGTAGTTTTCTTGTCTTTCCTCCTGTAAGTTTCTTCTTTTTTACTTTTTTTTTTTTGGTTGACTTTTGCTGGAAAAATAATGGCCAAAAAGTCTGTAACTGTAAATATATAATACAAAATGAGTTGTAATCGACGAGTTCTTAACTCGTTTACTGCGTTAATCGGTATAATCCGGTTTTGCCCGCGACGATCGAGTGGTGAATTTATCGATTTTTCCATACTTACCCCTTTACAAATAATCGAAAACTTTGAACTCCTATTACTTTGTCAATACTTGACCAATTTTCATTCGGAATACCTTTTTGATCATGGTTTGTCTTATAATTTCATTCTGTATCTAAATTTAACTCATTTTTAAAAGTTGAATTTTTTATGAAAATTATCGATTTTTCCATACTTACCCCTTTACAAATAATCGAAAATTTTGAACTCCTATTACTTTGTCAATACTTGACCAATTTTCATTCGGAATACCTTTTTGATCATGGTTTGTCCTTTAATTTCATCCTGTATCTAAATTTTATTAATTTTCAAAATTTTTTTTATTTTAGAAAATTATCGATTTTTCCATACTTACCCCTTTACAAATAATCGAAAACTTTGAACTCCTATTACTTTGTCAATACTTGACCAATTTTCATTCGGAATACCTTGTTGATCATGGTTTGTCTTATAATATCATTCTGTATCTAAATTTGACTCATTTTTAAAAGTTACATTTTTATGAAAATTATCGATTTTTGCATACTTACCCCTTTACAAATAACCGAAAATTTTGAACTCCTATTACTTTGTCAATACTTGACCAATTTTCATTCGGAATACCTTTTTGATCATGGTTTGTCTTATAATTTCATTCTGTATCTAAATTTGACCCATTTTTAAAAGTTAAATTTTTTATGAAAATTATCGATTTTTGCATACTTACCCCTTTAAAAAAAATCGAAAACTTTGAACTCTTGTTACTTTGTCAATACTTGACCAACTTTCATTCGGAATACCTTTTTGATCATGGTTTGTCTTATAATTTCATTCTGTATCTAAATTTGACTCATTTTTAAAAGGTACAATTTTTATGAAAATTATCGATTTTTGAATACTTACCCCTTTACAAAAAATCGAAAACTTTGAACTCTTGTTACTTTGTCAATACTTGACCAATTTTCATTCGGAATACCTTTTTGATCATGGTTTGTCTTATAATTTCATTCTGTATCTAAATTTGACTCATTTTTAAAAGTTACATTTTTTATGAAAATTATCGATTTTTGAATACTTACCCCTTTACAAAATTCGAGAATTTTGAACTTTTATTATTTTGTCAAAACTTGACCAATTTTCATCCGGAATATCATTTTGATTAATAGTTATATTATTTCTAAATGTTGTAGCTTTTCAAAGTATTTAAAGATTTTAGAATGGATAATTTAATCACTGATTTAGACAGCTGAGATCTTAGATAATCTTTTACGCTGATGTTCAATTCCCCCAATAAAAAAAAGAGTAAAAAACATAGCATAGAACATAAAGTAAATGCAATTAAGAAAAGTGTGCGTACCGCCCACAATCAATTAAAGAGTTCAGAGAGTGAGACATAAGCTTACTGACTAACTGAATAAATGACTAACTGACGAACTGACTGACGAACTACGCACAATTAAAGATGCTTTGCGCACGCGCAGAGTTCGTTCTGTGGCTTTTTCTGTCAGATTTCCATAGGCTAATTGAATGAAATTAAAATTGAAAGACGGCAATTAAAGCAGCAGCTGTAGAAGACTTGAAAAAATGTCGCTTTAAGACTGTTTCCCCCATTAGAAGTGCAATCGAATTGAATGCCAGGCCATTGTGACTTGATCCAGGGGAGGGAGAGAAGTCGTTGTCATCTACTGCAGAAGCACAGACAGCGCGTTATTTTGACTTGTTTTGATAACACAAATGTTACTCACATCGAGTACTCGGAGTTCTTGGAACAGTTATCGACAGACAGGAGAGATAACTCTTCATATCACCATATAATATTCATGTCTCAATATAATATTATGGGTAGGAAGAGGGAAAGTCCCTGACGGGGCTCAAGTTCTCAATTGTAGGGGCAGGCACTGGGCGGCTTTGTTATCAGACATCGTTAGGACTGACCAATTACTTGGCCAGCTACCTGGTCAGGTGACTAAGCAGTTGACTGTGGGAGTAATGCGGAATGGAATCGCACAAAAGTAGATGAAAACGCAACAGTTGAGCCAGCGCGACTGCGAGAGACCCTGTACCTAAACTTTCTGTAAAAATGGCAAATTTAAAATTATTAAAATATTAATATTATTAAAGAAACAGACAAAACTTGTCCAATTAAATTCTGATAATGAATTTGTGTATGTTGCACACTTCACTTTTGGCAAACTTAGTAGACCCTTTGCACTTTTCAAGTACAGGTCTTAAGAAAGACAAAAAAAAATTAAATGAAATGAGCGAAATGAAAAGATGGAGGGGAGACAAGGCTTGAGAATTTTATCTTTGACCCGAAAAAAGGCGAAAAATGAGAAGCGAAAATCGCAAGATTTCGGATTCCCACGACTCTTGGAGCCAGACGCCAACTGAGGACGACGACAATGAATCCTTGATCGACCCATTGAAATGTAAGGAGTTGAGTTGCTCTCTGATTAAATTGTATGAATTCGCTGATAAATAGATTCGCACAGTGGCCAACAAGTCGAGCATGCCGCGCAATTGGACAGGGTATTCACCTCACAAGATTTCTCCTCTTTGTCTTTCGAGCAAGAGGAAGGGGGGATTAGCAGGTAAAAGCTGGCTGCAAATCTCAGTCTTATTGTCAAGGATCCCAACTCGAATGTCCTTCTCTCCATCTCTGGTTCTTTAAGTGTGCACGTCTGTTTGGTAATTCGAGTCGAATCTTTATTTTTGGGTTTGTTCCTTTTTGCCTAAAATAAATATGAACATATAATACATGCATATATACATACATATGTATATAGTCGTATGTGAGTACATATGTCAAAATACGAAAGAATTTCAAGTTCAAGTGCGTGGGAATTTCTGTTTCTGCGAATTGCAAAGATTTGCAGGTCACTTGGGACTATTTCAAGCCCTTTTTAATGCACTTAAATAATATACAAAATATTTATAATATAATATTGACTGAATTCTAAGAAAATACTGGTTGAAATTTAAACAAAATTATTAATTATTGTAATATTTTCTAAAATAAATAGTTGTATTTAAAATGTGTTTTCTTTTGTTTTATACAATTGTAAAATGAAATTAATTTAATTGATTTTAATTTTTTTTTAAATTGCTTTTTAATATTTTGACTGAGATTTGAAATTTGCCAGAATTATACATATTCTGAACATCTGATATTGCAACAATTATCACACTTTTCAGGTGCAGCATTTATCAAGTTGTTGTACCCTCATCAAAATGCCAATTAATTATTGTATCATTTGTTTCGATTGTCTTTAAAGCCAAATGCGAGTATTCGAAAATTCGTTCGATTTTGCAGCCTGTTTTGAGGAGCACACGCATCGAAAATCTTTTTCACAATTGCAGCATGCAACATGTGAGAAAAACAAAGAGAAGGAGAGGGAGAGAGAGAGAAAGAGAGAGCGAGATGGTGTGGCAGGCGTACACAATTTAAGTGTTGAGTGTGTAATTTTATATTTCCGGTGTAGTAAGTTTTCATACGACAACTTCAACTCAGGGCCAGATCTTTGGCTGGTCTTCTCTGTCTTTTGCTGCCGCTGCCTCTGTCGCTGCCTCTGCCGCTGCCTCTGTCGCTGCCTCTGCCGCTGCTTCTGTTGCACTTGCTTTGCTGTTTCAGCTGCAAAGCAACAACAACAACTACAACAACAACAACAAGTATCTGCTGCTTGTCAGCGTTGTCTCACACAATTCCTGCAATTATTTTTATATCGAAAAGTATAAAAAGAAAATACAAAAAAAAAAAAGAAAAATAAAATAAAAATGAAAAAACACCCCACTATCAACTCCAACAGACAGACAGACAGACAGAGTTGGGAACTGTCTGTCTTGCATACATATTTATTTATATACATACATATTCAATGTCTTTTGGCTTGTAATTTAGTTGCAGCTTATTTGATTTATTTGCTTTCGATATCATTTTAAAAAGTGACAGCGTTTATTCAGAATCGAAAAGCATTAAGCGTTTTCTGTCTATAAGGAAATTGAACTGCAGCATTTTCGAGGAATCGCAGCGACTGAGACAGAGAAAGAGAGAGAGAGAGAGAGAGAGAAAACAAAAGAAATATGCATTTGGCTATATTAAAACCTGTACAAACTTTATGCAATCCAAGAGATACTTATTTTTTTTTTTAGTTGAAGTTTGTCAAATTTATCGTCAATTTGTGTATTTTATGTTCACGGCATTTTCCTAGAACTTGTCGCTGTTGAAATTCACCTTTATATAATTTCTGATGTCGCCCCATTATTGACATAATTTACAAATTACGAATTTCGAATGCCGAGTGAAACGTCAGCAACTTGTTGACTGTGGGGATTCGACGACTTCAATCAAATTAGTTGGAATATCCACAAAGTCGCCTTGTTTGTCCCGAGGCTAAAGCCATTTCTAGTTGAATGAATGTCAAAGGACATCGAACAGAATAAGACTAAAAGATGCAAATTACTTGCAGCCGGTCGAGAGGTGAGGGGATAGTTAAAGGTGGAAATTTAATTGAATAGTTCAAGTAAAGATTTTTATTTTTTAAATATAAAAGACAAATTTTAGATAAATGTTATTTTTTTTCTCTTTGGTTTTTTATAAATACATAATTTGTATAGTGAAAATTAATAATTAAACAGTTCTCGCATTCATCATCATTTTTTTGAATTCATCTCTCATCATCATTTTGTAATCCCTGATTATAATACAGTTTGTAATCGCACTATATTTAATCATTTCTCATAATCGGTGGCATCTTTCAACAATTACAATTTAATAGAATTGAGCTCTTTTTGTAAAGAGAAAATCACCAACTCTCCAACCTCGAATCCAGCTTCAACTTCAACTTCGACTACAACTCCAACCTCCGAGTCCATCAAGTTGGTAATGAAATATCTAACGACCGGAAGTCAATAGCAAATACTTAATAATGTTGTTGGCCTGGCCTGAACTGAGCTGGCATTGCGTTGCGTTGCTTTGCGGTCGGTTGTTTGGTTGTTCGCCTGTGGCTGCCATTTTCCGTTGCTAATTTCCATTGCTGGGCTAAATTGCGTATAGTTAGTTGCACGCTCCAACCTGTCGACGGGGGCGGGGGGGAGCGGTGTGACCATTAAAGATGTGCAAGAAAAAGTCTTAAGTGAAATTGCAGACTACTTAAAGAATATCAAAGTTTGACAGACATTCTCATTGAGATACATTTTCAAATTTAAATTAGTATTTATTGAATATTTGAAATTTGTATAATTTTAAAAATCCTCAACAAAGGTAAAATATTTAATTGCCATTAGTTTCTAAATGTAGTACAATTTAATGACTATGCATTTAATGTCTATCTAATTCCAGGCTCAGAAAATTTAAAAACTTTTTTATACCGTAAAAATTCTTAGCAATAAATTTTTCACATACCACCAATTTGAATTGCAATAATTTTAAAAATTCAAAAAATGATAAATTTGTAAGATTTTATTCCAATTGTGAATAGTTCTAGAAATCCTCCTTAAATGTAAAGTAAACTCTCACCACTAATGTCACCATCTTGTCGAACGTCCACGTGACATTCAAAAGATATTCACCTGTTGGTAAAATACTCGTAGCCGGCAGATTTTCAAAACTATAAAAATCCTTTATACCCTGCAATTAGACAAAGCACGTATTTAATTTCAAGTGAAATTGGATATTGTTCAAAAATTGTTACTTACCACATAGGGACAGGTGTGATTAAAGGTGGAAGTTTTCTTTATGAGATTCAAAAGAATTTTTGCCATTGGATGATTGTTCCTTTTGAAAAATTTGCAGACATCAAATAAAAATTAATAAATAGTATTCCAATTAAAAATGTATTTCAACAGAAATCACACTGATACTTAATTTATTCTATTCAAAATATTCTTAAACTCTCTTCAATTCGAGTGGAGTGCAATTGCGAAGTCTGAGAAATTGGCAATCACTATAAAATGGTCTTTAATTGAATTGCCAATTGGCAGTTATTGAAGATAACGTGCAATTTCCGGTGAGTCCGGTTATCACCGGAAGTTAACTGGTTCTCACGCGTGCCAAAAAAATACATTTGCATTGCAAATTCACAAACACTCATTTAATATTCAGATCGTTGTATAAATTTAGCGATGTTACATCTAAGAAGCGAAGATTCTGTGTTACAAGTTTGTTTCGGAAATGCGTTGTTAATTGGCCTCCGACAAAATCTTATCAGCTCTCTTCTTATCACACGAATGATAAGCAATCATTCGGCAACACAATGCGTACCAAAAATAACCTGCACTAATAAATTTTTGCGAGTGCTCCATTTCCCTGATGGCCTCTACAAAAAAATAATAAAAATAAAAAGACTCGTGCCCGTCGTTTCTGACGCTTTGCGGTTTTCTTGGAAATTTGATAAGCGCCTTTGGCGAATTGCGCACATTAATAAAGAGTACATGAAAATATTAAATACAAATGCAAAGATTAGACACATGAGTCAGAAAAGAAGTGGGCGACTTAACATATGCATACTGGGGATTATAACTTATGAACTTACAGGCTCTCAAATCTGTGCATAATGAGAGTGGATTTATGGACTACGTGACATTTGCAATGTAAGCCAAGCAATTGCACTGATTGCGGGAATTTATTCTAATGCAGCTTTGATCTGTACGCTAAGCACTCTACACTTTACAATGCTGGGTCTACACGGTTCTCATTACACCAACATTCACTCTAATCTCTACTAATTACATTACTTAAACTTCAATCCCATACTCTACAATATACTATTAATACTAATACTTTTTAAAATACCTTTTCAACTGCAGTTTATCCTTTACACTTTATTTTATATATTTTAAGACTTAATCACTACCTAAGACTCAATACCCTTCAGTCTATACTTTATTCTTTCTCTCATTATAAAACTCTACAATGTACATCTTAAATCAATTTCATTGACAACCTTTCAATTCTACATTCTACGCTTTATTTCCCATTTTCAAAACTCTATTCTAGACATTTTTCACATTTAAAGCTATACAGTCTACACGATCTTCATTTTATTCTCTATTCTCTACACATATTTCCTTGCATATGTTGAACTCTACACTTCGTCCTTTACTCAATACCTACAGTCTTCAATTTAACCTACACTTAACTCATAATTCTCCACGCTTAAAAGCTCTACCCTTCAGTCTAATCTCTACACTCTATTCTCCACATTATAAACTCTAAAGTCGTACTCACACTGAATACTTTACGCTCTAGGTACTATAGTCAGAAGTTTTTACTCCTTGATCTCTACAGTGTAGAGTCTACACTTTCAATTCCAAAACCCACAATCTTCACTCTTCATAAGCTTTTTATCCCACTTGCACTAATACATTTAACTAGATATGCATGACCAGTTTGTTAGTTTTGAATCAGCAAAAAGTTGATTCATTCTATTGAATACGAATACTATTCATTTGTGCAGCATCGTATTAAGTCGTCGACTTGATTGACCCAATTCAGAGCGTGAAGAGGGAACAATGAACACCTCATCATCTCGCATGCAATCCGACGGTCCAAGAACTATCTACTAGGAATGGAGTCTAGGCATTAACACCCAAGTTGTTTGTCTTATGTTGTATGTTATGTTATGTGTGTAGGCTGTGTTGTGTGTGGCCCAACGGAACTCCATCAAGAGTTTTGTTCAGGTCGGCAGCCCATAATGAATTTCAGACACGCACAGACGTTTTGTAATTTCAAGTTGTAACTACTGCGTTTTAAAGAGCTTTTTTTCCCTTATAGCCAACAGCAAGTCATAATGCAAGCATGCACATAATGTCTGTAGATACTTAAAGATATACAATGTCAAAAATTATGTACATAGATAACATTTCTTGTTTTAATTGTGTTTTTATTTTTTATTTAAAAATATAAATTAGTTTAAGAAATTGTTTCATTCTCAATAGGATTATTTGACATATTGTATCTTGCAGATACATTGATTTACAATATTTTATATTGAAAGGGGTTTTGACCTGCGCTTGTCGCAAAATACATACATATGTATGTACAATATATTCGGTTTTCTGATAATGAGCAAATGATCTCAGCGATTGTCTCTGCCGACGTCGCCGTCGCCATCGTCGTCTCTGCCCGCCGCCTCGCGTCGCGTCGCCTCACGTAATTTCGATTCATTCATAGACTCAAAACTCGACGCCGCCGTTTGTTTCATTCATAAATTTACCTGGTCGCGTAGTCATAATAGCTCTATCTTATGTTCCTTTTGCCGTTTTTCTCTTTCTTTTCTACAACACACACACACACTCACACACACACATTCTCCTGGCCGTGTTGCTTTATCACATTCTCATATATTATTTACCATGGCGATACGAATACGCCGCACAGCGAACGGAAGCAGCGGAAGCGTCGACGCCGACGGCGACGGCGACGTTGACGTCGAGACGTCGATCATTGTTGTTGCGACGGCTGCTGTTGTTGTTGTTGCTGCTGCGTGTATTTTTGACGCAAAGAAAACGAGCCGACAACATTGCTGCTTCTGCTGCTTCTTCTTCTCCTTCGTCTTCTTCTTGTACAACTTGTTGTTGTTGCTGTCTCATTGTCTGTTGCTGGAGTTTTTTCTTTGAGAGAGAGAATGCGCGTGTAAAGCAACATAAGAAATTCATTCATAAATTCGATGCCGTCGTTGTTGTTTTTGTTGTTGTTGTCTGCCTGCACAAGGAGCCTGAAGCATACATGTGCATGTGTGTGTGTAACTTGAGTTGATTTTCCATATGTGAGGTATGAGAACATAATACAGTATGTCAAGTAATTCGTTTGACAAGCACAAAAATGCAGGCATATATTTTGTTATTTCGATATTTTATTATGATTATTTTTTTATCTAGCAAATATAAAATTCGTAAGCTACAGTTCTTTGTCCAAACAATTACTTGACATACTGTAATTCTTAGACACACAAACATATGCGTATTACCTTTTAGTTGTTGGTCACTTGATCTTGATTGTTCAACTTGTTAAAGTTCTTAAAGAGAGAGAGAGAGAGTGGTAGAGAGAGGGGATGAGCAACAGAGCTTGCGAGCTTTTTTGAACTTTGTGCACGCTTGCGAGTTGACTTTTGTGCACCTGTTACACCTTGTGCTGCCCCCTCTCCCACTCTCTGCACACACGGTGTCACCTGTTGCCCGCCTTTGCTTTTTGCCTTTTGCCCGTGTTTTATTTGCTATTTGCTTTGGCTTTCATTTCGTGCATATTTTTTTGTCTTCTCAGTGCTAAACAAACAGTTTGTTGTTGTGTTGTTTTACTAGGTGTAGCTGTTGTTGTTGTTGTTGTTGTCGGCACGATGTGATGGCCGTTTCCGCTCACACACATTCACACACACACGCACACTTGCATACACTCTCCCACTGCTTGCGCTCATATGTTTCGTTTGTGAATGAATTCCATTTCGTTTCGCTCGCTCTCTGAGACTTACGTAGCGAGCATTTCAATTCCACTTGTTGCACACATTGCTCACTCTCCCGCTCTTTCGCTCTGCGTCGCGTCGTTCGCTTGTATTAGTTTGTTCTCTGGCTCGTTTCTTCTCGTTGTTTAGGATACACAATGGACGAAGCGATCGTTTCGTTTCAGTTTGACTTCACAAATCCAGCGATCCAATAGATACACAGAGAACGTACGAAAAATTATTTCACTTTAGTTTTGTTTTTCCGTTTTCGTTGTTGCATTGTGCAACGTGAAATTGACTTAAATAAATTTAAATAAATCTTATCGCGTCGTCGACTGCTTACGTTAATGTATTTATCTAAGTGAATGTGTGTGTGTCTGTGCTAAAAGAGCGATAGCCAATTGTTAAATTATATGTCTGGCCAAGACTCGTTTTCGTTACTGTCCGTGGCTAATAATGATATCTTATATCTCCGCTGGCTGTCATGAGTAATTAGCGTTGTATGCTATCAATTCACAAGCCCCCATCTAACATTGAGATACATTTGTATCTGCAAGAACAAACGGCGTGTTGTTAACAACAAGGGTCGCGACTTTCACTGACATTTCGGGTTAAATGTGTTGATGCTTTGATTTTCACGCCAATAAATTGAAGGCAATTGACTGTGGATGTGAATGTGAATACATGTTGTGAGTGCTACTGAATGATCTGTGTATGATCTTCAATTGTTTTGACATTTGACACCCAAGAACACAATTTAATTTCAATTCAACAACAATTTTATTGTGCCAGTTGAACTACTTGTAAATAAATTATTTTTTTAAAAATAAAAGAAAGAAAAAAGGCAAAATTATGACAAATGAATGGATCGATTGGAGTGATTGCCGCATGTTGCCGCCTTTGCGTTCAGCCAACTACAACAACATCAGCAGCAGCAACCACAACAACATCAGCAACAACAACAACAACAACAATATCAATAATAATAATCAGCAAACTTATCTTGGCAATAATTATAATTATCAGTGTCTAACGAGCAAGTTTCACTTAAAAGCCCACAAATTGCAACAATTGCACACGAGCAATGGCAAATTGAGAGGTAACTTCACAGATACTTTTGTAGATATGCATTTCAAAGAACTCTTTTTTCAATTAAGCTAATTACCTCATATTATGTTTAGTATTCAAGCTTACCTTTAATATAAAAATAAGTTTTTATAATATTTTTTCATACTAATTTAAATAGTCATTATTGTGAATAAAACTATTTAAGATCAATAATAATAAATATTTGTAATATTTTGTGCAATAATTACGCATAATTCTGAAATATGTTTCATACATTAAAAGTCCTTAAATGAGTATTTAATTTGATTTTTTTAAACATGAAACCTGCATAAGAGATTAACCACAATATTTTATTTAATGTTTATTCTTCCAAATTAGCATTTGAATAATTATTATTATTATTAATCTTTGACTTTCTTTTATTTTAATTTCAGATGTGCCCACGGCATTGCCGCCCCTTACACCTGGCACAAATCGAAAGGTGAACGAGGTTTTAAAAGCCTCCTTTGCCTCCTGGGAAAAGGAGGTGCAGAACTGTAATATAACCAAAGGTAATTATCATAATAATAAAAAGATAATAATATTCAATATACATCATACAATTCCCATGCACTTGTCTTAATTACAATTGGTTGCATTGGCAACGCCAATAAAATAATAATTTAGAAAAAGACGTGATCATAAATGAATATTAATCGCTTCCCACAGCAATAGACTTCCAAATGAAATTTGGTTTACAGCGCTCCCACGCACAACAACAACAACAACAATTAATTAGACAACCAATGAATGTGGCATTAGAAATTGTTTTTTAATTTAATTACGTATTTCATTTGAATATATTTTGTTTTTTCGTAGATCCCCGCGAATGGACGGAGGAACATGTCATCTATTGGCTAAACTGGGCCAAAAATGAGTTCTCATTGATCTCCATGGACTTGGGCCCATTCTGTAAAATGACAGGCCGCGAAATGGTCGAGTTGGGCAAAGAGAAATTCTTGGCCATAACGCCGGCATTCACTGGCGATATTCTATGGGAACATTTGGATATATTACAAAAAGGTACGTGACTCGCATTGAACAGCGTCAGTTGGCGCCACTCCAGACATTAAATCAATCGAGACAGCAATAATAGTATCTCAGAAAGTCGATACTAAATATTCATAATTTCAGTTAATTTTATTATTTTTAAATCGCATCAGAAACTATTAAAAGAATCGGAAATGTACAAAAGATACACATGTTTTAGGTTATTGATAAGCTGTTTGATATTAATGATTATAATTCTTTTCAAGATTTATATATTCCTTTTAATTTGATATTTTTTAATTGGTTGAATAGAATTTATAATTTAATATTCATAATTTCAATCTATTTGATTGACATTTATAGGAAGAAAGACATAATAATATAAATATTTTGGACAATTGATATTCGTTGATATGACCAATTTTCAGTCTATTATCAGTAGTATTATCACAAGTCTGATTCCCAAAATAGCATGTGAATTTTTTGCGAATTCTTAAACCCAATAAAGACGCTTCAAACAAAATTAAGCTGCTTATCAAGAGGAACGCAACGAGGAAAATTCAGTTTGGCGGAAGTTGAAGAAGGAATGTCAACGAAATCAGGGACTAAAGTCAAAAGGGGGGTGAAGGGTGCAAGGGGGTGGTTGTTTTTTAGTTATGGGCAAACGGGTTCTATAAACCGACGCGTCGCCTGTTGCCAATTTCCTTCCTGTCCGGTCTGAGTCCGGTTTGGGTCGCAATTTGATTTGGCTGAGGTCGGACCTCGCCCAACAACACACAGAGAGGAAAACTGAGGGAAAATCAGTGGGAAAAGTGTTACAATTTGTTAATAATTTATTGAGTTTAAAAAGCTTTTAGTTTGTCGCAATCTGGTTAATGTTATGAAAATAAGTACATACTACTATAATATATTGTCTAACTAATTGAATTTCCGTGAAAAATAGATTGTGAAAAACCAAATGAGGATATTGTGCATGGAAATTCCTTTGAATCGGCTACCACCGCCTCGGTCTGTGGATCAGACCATCAGGTAGCCAATTATGCAACAACAACAACAGCAACAACAACAACGCCAGCCACGACGCCTGTCTCTAACAACAACAACAACAACAACAACAACCACATCAGCAATAATAACAACAACAATAACAATAGCAACAGCATTGCGAGTCGCCTGACAATGGACTATGCGAGCAGTGATAAGAGCAACAGCTTCCACCCAACACACACAGGTAAGCAATTGTATCTTATAGATACACCATATACATATAATTATATTCTTTTTGTATAAAAAGGAAATCAATTTATTTACAAATTTTATTTGGTACGCAAATATGAGTTTCTAAATATCAAATTGATTAAAAGGTATCTAGATTATTAAGAAAATTTCAGTATAATTATTTTTTGGATGGAGTATCTTTGAAAAAGATATATTTGTACTTCTAACTATTGACTATAATTTTGATCCGTGATCTTTACAAATGAAAAATACCAGATACAATTTTAAGTCGTGTGTTATAAAAGTATCTTAAGATACAATTCCATAAATTCACTTATATACGCGTTTAATTAGTGTTAAATCAATGATAAGTGATATGGATTGACCTATTAAGCTATCAAACGTTGTTTATGGCACATCCTCTCATTTGGCATCATTTCGTATCTGTATCTAGTAGATACATGTTCGGGTTTTTTGTTTTTGGCATATGTTTAGTGCATCCGGCGAAATGTTGTTTCAACAATAATTTGCTTGAAAGCCAATCAAAGAGGCACCTACGATTTTAAATTTCAATTTGAATACCGATTCTGATCACAATTACGATTAGGATTATGTATAGCTGCGATATCTGTCTTAACCGTAATGGGGCAGTTCCAGATACAGATATTTATTAATTGCTGAATGAAATACGGAATGCTATCCATTGAGTTGTGTTTTATTTTTATTTCCCTGTGTGTTTTTTTTAATTTATTTATGTGAAGCTGAAATTGAAACGGAAATTAAATTTTAAAACAAATAGCTAGAAATGAAGTCGGTCGATGGCGCCAGCGTAGGCAGCCGGAGACCAAGTCGACAGCATATCTAAATATCTATTTAAATTGTTTACATATTAGGCATATTGTAAGACACATTGCCAACAAAACGGGATCGACTCGACTGCACAGCTTGAGATACATTTATTAAATGCCATGTCGCCATCTACAAATTGGAGCGACAGCGACGCATCATTAATGCATTGTATCTGTATCTGTATCTGTATCTTTTGCATCTTCAATTCCCCCTCTCCCGGGCGGTGTTAACATGATGTAGCATGCGCTACAAATTTATTAATAATCGACAAAGCTGCTGCTGCTGTCTCTGCCCACAACAAAAGTCTCTCACTAACTGCAGATACAGATACAGATACAAATACAGTTAGGCCTAGACCTCAGTCTAAGAAATTCTGTAGCTGCTGCTGTTGATTTTATAATAAATTAATTGAATTTATGGTCTTTGACACATTATGGCCATAAAGGTTATGGAAATTTCTATGGGCAGAGAAAGAGAGGCAGGCAGATAGATAGAGGGAGAGGGAGATAGAGAGACAAGTGTGCGCTGCTAATGAAACAATCAACTAATTTGACAACAACCGAATTTATAATCATTAAAATAAACACTTCTCGAATACTTCATACACTATAAAAACCTAAAAGTATTTTAAATATTTAATTTATTTATTAATTTTTTTTGTTATGTCAAATAAAGTTCAGCGTGGACACGTTTCTTATTAAATAGATTCGATTTAAAATAAATCGTTGATCGTCGTTCTTAAACTATTTTATATATGTTCTACAGATAAATCTCATCAATATGATTTGTTTCAATAGAAATTATTCAAAAATTCGGAATAAATTGATATAATCTTTACCTTCCTAAATAATTTCAAGTGTTGTAACAAAGTTTGTCAGAGAATCGAGCAACTCTCTTTAAGTAAGTTTATGAACTGGAGACAATAACAAGCAAATCCAAACCAAAATCTACATTAATTCTTAATCATAAATTGTCGTCAGAATGTAGTCTTTAAATGGTTCTTTTAGTCTCTTTCTCTGTCTCCTTCTTCATCACTCTTATCTCTCTCTCTCTCTCTTTCTCTCCAACGGAACGTCTTCAATTTGATTCAATAATTTCTAAATGGACTTGGCCCCTCTGACCAGTAACTTTGCCATTTGCCCGGTTGTTTGTGCCTTGTATTTTGTCATCTCGTGGTTCGTCTGCTATCCCCTAGTACCTCCATCTTCCTCTTTCCCCTCTATCTCCATCTCCCTCTCTGTCTTCTCCACGTTGTCCAGTTGCCCGCATACAAATGATGTGTATATGGAACTTGGTTTGTCATCGTGCGGTGTTTTTTGTGGCTGCTTCTTTTTACCCTCCTGCTGGTTTTGTAGTTTGTTTGCTTAATTCGTTTCGATTGTCTTTTTGTCAGTCATTAATTTGCCGCATTTACATATTATTGATGTTCCCCTCTTACTTTATATCCCCTTCTCATTCCCAGTCTTCACATTTGCATACATGAATTTATGAAGCTTTTTGAGCATGTGTGAAAATTGTTGAACCAACTGAAGATTTCGAATGATTTTACAGATCGCAGAAAGAGTGCGTGACTTCTTGACACTTTGACTCCCCTTTTTAAGTCGAGGGTCTCTCTAGTATCTAAGTATTAAGTCCTTAAGTGCAGAGGTAATTATGTAAATGAACTCTCGTCTTGATATTTATTTGATCCAGGTGTTCGACTCTTCGACTGTGAATTGTTTACAGGGCATTAAAGTGGCTTTTAAAGAACGTTCATCAAAACTAAAACAAATTATGATTAATTGTGCTCATTAAAAATTGAGTTTATGGCTTGCAAAAGTCCAAGAAACAGTGTCATGAACGCCCAGCTACCAACTTGAATTTAATTTTATGGCCTTTTTGGTTGTTTCTTGTGAAGTTTGCTTTTAATTTGAGCCACAGTCCCTGCATCGACAACCAACAAATAACGAACACCTACAACGAAGTCAACGAAGCGCAAAAAGTGTTAAAAATGCTGCCAGTTTCGTCATCGTTAGCAGAGTACTATGAATCGACTACGAATCTAGATACGAATTTATAATCCATACTTCGGGTGCGTCGAATGATTTACAATGATTCGTTTGATACTGAAATGCATTAGTTTTAGGTGTTATGTGGCATAGGGCAGAGGTTCTGCTTCGTTTCTTCACTTTCATTCGTGTAATTATTATTCTTTTTTTTTTTGTATTCACTTATTCTTTTTAAACCCTGTACTTAAAAAGTGTAAATGGTCTGTTAACTTTCTCGATGAGACAAAAGAAAAGAAATCAAGATTTGGGCAGACTACCGATTGTTGGAACATTGGCTCAGTAGATAGTGTGCAGGGAACAGGAACAGGGTCTTTCAAAGTCGTTGCTACTAGCCCGACTTTTTCTCTTAAGACAGAGGTTCAACTCCCAATATTTTATTTTTTTAATATTATTTTTCTTTAATTTTTAAATACTTTATGGGTACAGGTACAGGGTCTTTCAAAGTCTGTTCGACTAGCTACGCTTTTTCTCTTAAGACGAAGATTCAATTCCAACTATTTTTTTATTTTTAAAATTAATTTAATTATTAAATATTTTATGGGTACAGGTACAGGGTCCTTCAAAGTCTGTTCGACTAGCTACGCTTGTTCTTGCACACATTCAATCAACGCTTACTCATCGTTTTCTACATGCCGCACAGATACAATAACTCACAGATACCTCCTCGCATATGATTGTGTATCTGTGTGTGTGTGTGGACAGCCAGGGTCTTTTGAGTGTTTTGGTTGAGAGCGCATCTAGGCTAGTGTATCTTAGATATTTGCACGCAAAATTGTTTTTATTAGCGCTGACTTTTCATTGTTCTTCTCTTAGTTTCAAAGCGCTGATGATGCGACCTGAAATATGCTCAGATTTTTAGACTCACTTCATTTCTGGCTTAATTAAAAGGCCTCTTTTTGGCTGGCCGACAAGCAGAAGAAAGTCATCTTTCAGCAACTAAGCAAATGAGTTTTGCCACAAAATTCTATTGTTAAATGTAAATTTGCGAAAAGTAAATTTGTTCTATTTTCAGTTCTGATTTTGTTTTTTTTTTTTGTTTTATACATTTTTTTGTTTAGTTTAGTTTTGATGCGCGCTGTGTTGTTGTTGTTGTTGTTTTTGCTTTTTATATTTCTACACAATAAAATGCCTGATGCGTGAAATGTTTGTCCAAGCTTGAAGAGTTGCCATTGTGTTGCCGTTGTTGATTCATGTTCATCATCAGCAACATGAGCAACATCATGCTGATGTCGGCATACATATAACCTCAGCCCAGTCAACCAACCGATCAGACAGAGACCTGAGAGATCTGTCAGACAGAGAGACAGAAAGACAGAGAGACAGACAGACAGACAGTCAGTTTTGGTGAGTGCTCCACTCGCTTTTCAGTTCGCTTGGCCGTTGCAAGTTGCGTCTTTTGGACTCGTTGTTGTTGTTGTTGTTGCCTCACAAAATGACACATTTAATGCATATTTGACTTGTAGATACATTTGACTGCACACTGGCAGACGCACCTTCTACCTGTCCCCCTTCCCCTCTTTTATCTATCCCCCCCCATCACCCACTTGTTGCTCCACCTTCAACTCGATAAAACGCCTCGGGGTCAGAGTCAGAACCAAACGCCGTTGATCATCACATTGCGTGTCACACTCACTCACTCACATCGTGTCTTGAATGAATACAGCGAATATACATATATATATATATATGTATTTACGAGTACTAGATACAAGTACTCGCTTATTCACAAGTGTTGTAGACTCGCATTTTTTCGTGACATTCGTGGACTCTTGAGTGTGTGCCAAGCGTTTTAGTTTAGTTACAGTTTGTTGATTTTGAAAGCGACAACGGAATTCTCTCTGGCATGTGACAGATCGCACCGAGTATCTTTAACTTTGTCTATATGTATGTGTGTGTGTGTGTGCCTGAGTATCTGTGTGTAATTGTGAATGCGAATGTGTGCTTATTAAACGTAAATATAATTTGAGCAGAGTTTGAAATACTATCGATCCACATATCGATAAAAGAACTGCATAATCGAACAAATATAGTTAATATCGATAAATATCGATCGTTGTTACAATTAATATTCAACAGAGATTTTTAATCATGTTGGAGTTTTTGAAAATATTTTATATATATTTGAAAGCTTTTCAGTTTTTGGAATATCGAATCGATAGAAAGTATTACCTTGTATATATATTTTTAATTATGTAATATTATTATATAAAACCCATGCAGAAAAACATAAAATTCAACAATAAAAACTTGAACTGGAGTCTACGGAAATAGAAAATTGAACACATTTTTTAAAAAAATTAGCTAAGTAATCGAGAAAAGGCAAAGTACCTATAACATTTTCAGTTGAAAATGAGAATTAAAACGACACACTATAACCAGTGAATGAAATAAATCTTTTGGCATAAAAATCTTTTCGTATATTAGCATACAATGTAAGGCACGCAGTCGTAAAATGAATAGTTTAGGGTCTCATCCAGCCAATATTAATTACGCTAAATTCAGCCATTAACGCAAGACACTTTTGCACCTCCCACAAATTATGTGGCAACGGAGCAGAACAGGGAGCCACTCCAAAGAGATACAGACAGAGACAGAGCGAGAGAGAGAGAGAGAGGAATTCTCTAGTGGTGGTCTCTCCACGCACCATGGCCAAGTTGGAACTTACAAGTTACAGTACATAAAGCTACCAAGTCATAACAACAACAACTACAAATACGACTAACAAAAAATTATGTTGATTGCAAATTTGTTAAGGTCATAAACTTAAATTTCATTTTTAATTTTAACGCCATTGTTTTTGTTTTACAAGAAGAAGTAGGAGGCGAAGTTAAATTAACTGGGCGAACTGAGAAAGAAGAGTTCGAATCAAAAGTCGAGTCGAGGCATATTATTAAAGCATTTAGCGGAATTTAATGCGTCCACTTTCTGCTCGGCTCTTAACTTGGTCGAGTAGCATATTAATCATTCTCGGGCCAACAATGGCTAGAACAACCTGGTCGGTAGGCCTTCAAGCCAGAAATCACATTGCCAGCTAATTAACATAGAGTCGACTTGGACTTCACGTTGGACTCTGACTTTTTTTCAAATAGGAGTTGGAATTGTACTACGCGCCTGCGCGCTTCGTTGACCAACAGTTGTTATTGTTGTTGTTGTTGTTAGTGGTGCTAATACTTTTGGCGGTGACGGTGTTGTTGCTGGGCAGCGCGCAGAGCTGTGAAAATTCAAGTCAACGGTTCGGTTTAATGGTATTTTCTTTTGTTGCTGTCGTTTTCTGTATTTTAGCATGGTTCAAAAGCCGCACAACCTAGAATTTAATCTCTTCTCGTTTCGTCTCGTATCGTATCGGGGGAGTTGCAATTCCTATCTGTGGTTTCCCTTTCTGCCTTGGCTCCCTCTCTTTAAATACCCTGTGTCGAAGGTATAGCAACTTTGTCATCAGTATAAATATTCTTGTTCAGGAACTATCTGTGAGTTGGGTTGAGATATCGTAGGAAACAGAAATATTTCTCATAGTAAGTAATAAAATTCTCTCAGCTATGTTGTGTGAAAATTTCAGCTTTCTATCACTAACCGTTTGGCCTACACAATGATTCTCAGTCAGTCAGGACAAAGAGCTTTATAGATATACATAGATATGAAATATGTTTACTATTTCAAATAAAAAGCAATGACTCGAAAAATTCTGCAAGGGTATCAAAAATTCGATAATCTTTCATTCTTGAATTTCTTTTAGTTTTTTTTCTGTGGTTGCTGCGATCGTCAGCACTGAGAATAATACATTGTTGCTGCCGTGAATTTCGCTTAATTTATTACCATATTCAGTTGAATCTGACGCGCGCCAACGGCAACACCAGCGAGATGGCATTGGATCTACCCATACTATATACTATATTGTATAGTTATCCCCCCTCCCCCTTATCTAGCCATCCCTCTTTCAGATCGCATAGGTAAAATTCAAATGGGTTTTAGGTACGAGTATATTCGAATATTTTTCGTATAGCCATTGTTGCTGTCGACGTCTCCTCGATGTTGGGACTCGAACTACTTTTTTTTTCAGTTTTTCAGTTTTTTAGTTTGTTTTTTGTTGTTTTTGTTGTGCTCGTTTTATTTCGTTACGTACGTAGATGTAAATTTACGCCATAGAAAAGCGTTACGGTCGAGTTAATTTAAAACAAAGAACATTCAAAAGAACAACATCAACGGCAACTGTGAGTTGAACTTTTTGTTGTTGTTCGGCTCGGGGGGAAAAAAATTAAACATTAAATTGTATAATGCGAAAGCCGCTAATAGCAACAACAACAACAACGAGAACAACAGCAACAAAGTCAAAGGCAATGAACGAAACGCAGAGAGACGAATTGCATCGAATCGTGAATACGAATATACGAATACATTCATAGTTTAGAGGTTCATATGTAACTACACGTTACGAGCCTAGCTGCAGTTAGATGAATAGATAAAACTATTCGCTAATATACTCGCGATCGTATTCATACTTGCTGTGAACTGCCCTGAACTCTGTTTAGAGTTCTTTCAAATGAAGTTCTTTTGAAAAGAAGTGTTTGCTTCCATATAATTCATTTTAAATTTGAGTGCAGATCGAATGTTACTCATATCTAAAAAGCATTTTATTTTGATATGAATTTAAAGATACATATTTATTTTTAAATTTTGTATAACTTGAATGCACTTTAAAGTTGGAATGAATATTTTATCGAAAACTTTGAAAAGAATGTAAATTAGATATGAATAGTAAAATTTTTTTTAAAATTAATTTAAATAGAATTATCATTTGTATTAAAGTAATAATTATTCAAATTTTAGCCTGCATTTTTTTTGTTTATGTGTTTTACCTCTCAATATTTTTTATACGAGTTTGAAACGAAATTTAAAAAATGATAATATTAGTTTAAATTGGAATTTTAAATAGTTTAGGTTGTTTTTAAGATCACGAACATAATTTAAATGTGCATTTGAGTCTAAATTTAATCAAAACTATTTAATTTCTTGTATTCTTCAGTTTAAATTCCATAAAAGTAGCTCATCTTTCGATTATTATGGTTTATTATATAAAATACTCTTAGAAAATTGTCCACTTTTGTGTGAGTTAATTTTAAAATATTTAATTATAACTATTCACATTTGGCATTGCAAAAACGAAACAAAATCGTGCATAGAGGCAAGTTGGCAATTAATTTGCAATCAACTTTCAAAACTTTATTTGCCAAGCAACAACAACAACAGCAACAGCAACACTTTATGCATCATTAAGAATTGGGCAAACAAAAAAAAAGACAAACGACAAAATGGAGAAATAGACAAACACTCAAATACACACACACACACGCACACATCAATAAGCTCCATCTGGTTGGACACACAGATGTGGCCCGATTTGTTGTTGGCCAAGTTTCGTACGCCAATTTATAATTATTAACTCTGGCAAACGAACAAATAAATAAAATCAAATTATAGTTTTTTTTTTGTAGTCTTAAGATTGAGACGGGATACTAGAGACTGCAGGCTGAGATGGGGGAGTCTTTAGGTGAGGGAGGGAGGTAGAAGAACTACGCGAACATCCGCTCGTCGAATGAATGGGGGGCATCGAAAAGCCGGTTCGCAGCTCGATTGAATAAGCGAATGAATGAATCGAAATGAATGAATGGAAATGAATGAACTGTAACTTGTTTTAGATTCGCGTTTAGCTAAGCAAACGGACAAACGAATCTGCCTAGACATCGACTGCCAACTTCGACTGCCAACTTCGACTTCGACTTCAACTTCGACTGGCAACTTCAACTTCAACTCTCTCATAGCTCTGTCTCTGTCACTTCAATTGTAACTGTGTGCGAGTGTGTGTTTGTGTGTGTGTGTGTGTGTGTGTGTCTGCCAGAGCTTTGTGTAATTTGGTTTACCTCTTTTTTTTTAATTTATCTGTTTTTTTATTTTGCTTCTGCTGCCTCAAAAGAGTTCACATGAAAGAGACGGCAACGGCGACAAAATGTTGACCGGATGTGAGGCTGCGCTTTTTTTCTGCCGTTGCTCCTGTCCATGTATATGTATGTGTATGTGTGTGAGTGTGTGTGACCATCTGATTTCTTGTGTGTGTGTGTATGCGTGTGTGTGTGTGTGTCTGCCAATAATTACATTATTAATGCGAACTTCATGTCAAAAGCACACAAATTAATAATACCAAAAAAAAAAAAAAGAAACATGCTTTACTTTTTGATTTTTGCTAACAAATTAAATTAAGTTTTGTGAGTCTACAAAATTTCAGCTTTCCAGTGTTTATTTCGCCACAGTTTTTCAAAGTCTGAGTCACAGTTTTTGGCAATTTTCGCCAAGCTTTTCCCAATTTTCTTTTTATCAGCCGCAATTTCCGCCTTGACTCAACCCATGGACTCAAAACTGGAGTTTCGTCTGCTAAAATATCCGCCAGATAGTCCAAAACTCCGCCCACTAGAAATCACTAGAAATCATCATCTTTCAGTCAACGCTGTGTCTTTGCAATTTCCTCGCATATTTCCGCTGTTACAGTTTTCATCGGCCCCTTTTGGCTTTTCCACCACAAACTGCAAATGCACTTTTTGTTTATTTGCCTTTGCGCGGCGTTTACAATTTTCATTAACGCAATTTTCATTTTCTGGCCGCCAGCTAATTGAATTGTGTGAATTTTGAGAGATTTTTTCAGTGGTTCGCAAATCGAATTATGCGCCAGATATGAAAGCAAATCTTCAAGATACAAATGTATCTCAAAATGCGAAAGACTTTTTAAGAAATTAATATAAAAAATGTTGTTAGGCTTGTTAAACTAAAAAAAAAATGTTACAATTTAAGTTGGCAGTTGAAAGGCATTCTTAAAGATACAAATGTATCTAAAAATGTGTGAATCTCTTCCTCTCTTTATTTTATTTAATTCTTATACTAATTTTAATTAAAGAAAATAATTCAAATACAAGTAGAAACCTAAGCTTGAAACTTAAGAATATTAATTCTAGCTAATATATTTCTCATATATGTAGATATCGTAAATGACCTTGCTGACGAAATCTACCCTTAGATGGTGACCCAACACCCTTGGGAAAATGAAAGCAAAAACTAAAAACCAAAACAAGAACATTGAAATGCCGACACTTGTCACTCGACAGACAAACAACAAAATTATATAGAAATGCGGCATTTGTGTATCGCTATGAGGGAAATGCAACAAATAAGCTAAGGGAAAAGAAAAAAATGCATAGAGGGTGCCGCGAACTCAGCCCTTGGAGCAAGTGCAGCGTTTGGCCGGGGGTGGTTCTCAACTACACACTCCTGATGGCTATCAGTGAAATAAAAAACCACCACTAAAAGGACCTGCATCGGCATGTTCCCTTTACCTTTGCCTGACCAGGTCCATGAGTCCTATTCCTGCACAATTTGTTGGGCTGTCGTTTAAGAAATGTTATAATTTGTCGTTGTCAGTTGCCGAGCACCTGAGCGATTCAAGTTGGAGTTGTAGTTATTGTTGTTGTTGTTGTTTTACTGTGAGTTTGTGTTCTGGACAACGTGGGAAAATTCTCATTCCGGCGAATAAGTAAAAAAAAAGCTAATGCAATTTGGGCTGCGGGTTCTCGTAAATTCAGTGCAAAAGTTGGTCGCTTGATTTTTATCAGTCAACCGACGCCCGGTTAACTATTTTTATTTCCCTCTCTCTCTCTCTCTTTCTCTCTCTATGTGTCTCACTCTTTTTACCAAACTGTCTCTGTCTCTCGCTTAATTTTCACATCGTTATGCGTTTTGTTGTTGCCTCATTTATTTGTCTACATTTCGTTTTTGTTTTTTGTTTTTTTACTTTTTTGCTCTCTTTGTTTTAAATGCGTCAAAGTGTAAATAAATTTGAATTTTCAGCTTGTTTTAGCTTTTAATTTTTCGTTGGCCCGTTTGCCATTTTAGCCTCAAACTCCGAGTTGGACTCGAGCTCGGACCCGAGCCCATCCCATCTGAACTGTCGGCATTTTGCCTTTTGATCTGTGCGCTTGCGCAGCTGATTTGTTGTTGTTGTTATTGTTGATATTGTTGTTGCCTCTTTCTGTAAATGTTGTTGATGTTGTTTTCATATTGTTTCATTTGCAGCTCTTTGTTTTTATTTGCTTGCCATGTTTCTTCTATTTGCCCAGACTCTAGTACTTGTCTCCCATGTCATTTGCCTAGATAACGCATCAACGTTGACTTTTGGGCATAAAGTCGAGGTTATATATTCCTAAAAAGCGTGCGTTTTAGTTTTAGATAATAATATGTTCCCACTGGGTTAGACTTATAATTATTGAATTCAATCACTCATTGTGAAAATTTCAGCCTTCTGGCTCTTACCGTTTGCGTTTTGCTTTGGTTGTCAGTCATCAGTCAGAGCAAAAAATTTATTTATGCTGTATTGTTTTGCCAAAAAAAGGATCTAATTATTTATTTATTTTTTTTTCATTTAATTTTTTAAATTTATATTATTTTATTTATTTAATTAAAATTAGAATAAAAATTTTAGATAATTTGAATGATGAAAAATTTGAGAATTTTAATATCTGTCAAAATATATATATATATTCTTGTTTTTTATAAATAAAAGTGTAACCCTAAGTTACTACAACTGTGGCAAGTATCTTGCTCCCTTCCTTATGCTCTCTCTCCCACGCTACAATGTTGTCCTTGGCCAGGATGCAATGAGCTGGAACGTGAGTGGCGAGTACCGCTATTGCCGCCTTCGCCCGCGTGGTGTCCTGTTGGACCATTTGTCGTGTAATTTATCAAAAATACAAACTAAAAACGTGGGAAAACATTGCACAGTATTATTCGGGGAGGTAGCTATTAAAAAGCCATTGCATATATGCAATTAACGAGCTACAAAATGCAATTATATCCATACAGTACACAGATAGGTAGATAGACAGATAGATAGATAGATAGATAGATACCCATTACTTCCACTTCGGTTTCGATAGCAAGATCAGTTTGCCAAAAACAAAGACAAAAAAGAAAGGGACACAGAAAAAGGGACGAAAACTGCTAAAAATGAGAAGGTTTATTATTGGTCATTTCATGCGAAAAAGCGTGAAGAACAAGCAGAAGGAGGAAGGGGAAGGGGAAGAAGCAGCATGACAAATGAGCAAGGTTGTTGTGGGTCGGAGTGCAGAAAAAGGCCGCAGGATATCTCGGTGAATCACAAAAGAAAACAACAAGCAAATGAGAATACAACATCCGGTAATTTACTTCCTTTAGTTCCGTATTGAAACCTTGAGGCGCTGAGAAGAGAACAGAGCCACAAAAACAAAAAGAAGAAGAGACCGAGAGAAAGACCTTAAGAACATTCAGTTCAGTGCCTTTTGTATTAGCTCGCAAGTGGTAGAGATTTCAGATTTATGAATGGGCCACAAGTGCAGCCCAAGAGTACGAAAGAGAGAGGGAGTGAGAGAGAGCGAGGGAGAGTGAATGAGTGAGGGAGAGCTAGACTGCAGCAAAGGACAATGCGTCGGCGCAAGTAAATTAGGCAAGCTGAAGGCAAAGTGGCCTGGCAGGTAGTCAACTCGATTCGACTTGAGTTGAGTTCAGTGCTGGCATTTTAGCTATTTTGTAGCTGGGACTTAACTAAAGCCATAGCTAGAAAAACTTAAATATTTAAATTAGCTAGAGATCAGAATACTTTAAAAAATAATTATACCACTTTTTCAGATTGCTAGATAACTTTAAATTATGGAAAGAAAAAAACAAAAATTATTTGTGAGTTTTCCAGTTAACAAAATTGTGAGATTACTTCAACTTATTAAAAAAAGAAAACAAAAATGAGTGCAAAGAATATATATATATTGTATTCGCATTTTTTAACCTTCAACTGAATTTTCGATTTAAAAATAAAAATTTGCAATTTTTAATGCACTTAAAATGATATATTTCATTAATTCTAGCAACGGTATTTGATCAAATTAGCCGTTGAAATTCCGTCAGCACTGGCTGAGTCCTGACATTCTAATATCCTTGCCACATAAATATACTCGTATTGCCATATCCCCTGATATCTTTAAACACATCTTGCGTGTGCAACCGTTTTTGCCCTTAGACTCGGACTCGGACTCGAAATCGGACTCGAAATCGGACTTGAACTCGGACTGCCTGCAGTTTTCTCACAGCGTTCACGACTCGGAACCAAAAACTCGGAAATGTGTGGGCGATTGCATCGAGGTATGTGCGTGTGTGTGTGTGTGTGTGTGTGTGTGTGTGTGTGGCACACAATCTGGCTACGAGAAGAAAAAAAGCGCAAACTGTGAAACACACACACAACAGTTGTTCAACATAAAACTGAAACTGAAACTGAGACTGAGTTTGAGTTTTGAGCCTGGGGTCGCCGTTTTTCTCTTCTCTCCTCTACGCACACATGTTGTCCAAATTTGGTTGTTCTTGTTGTTGTAGTTGTTACAGTTGCTGTTGTTGTTGTCGTAGTCATGGTGATAGTTGGACAGGTGCACAATTTGACGTTCGGTTCAGTGCAGCTCGAGAGTTGCAGGGTTTCTCATTCCCGGGTTCAGCTTCATTCGTTTGTGCTTTGCCTTCACTTTATCGCAGTTGTTGACGTTGTTGTTGTTGCTCTTGTTGTTGTCCTTGTTGTTGTTGTTGTTGTTGTTGACCGCATGCCACCTTCTGTGCCCAGTGGGAAACGTGGCATTAAATGAGCCATTTAGCGAGTCACTCAAATTTTAAGAACTGACCAACTGTCCGAAAAGCAACAACAGCAGACAAAAAGAAATATCGAAACAGATCCATAAATTTCAGCTCAGATTGAAGATCGTTTTAGCAATTCAATGATTGATCGATTGATATTCACTTCCTGTTTCATATCAATAAATAAATTCACTTTAAGAACTTTAACAAACATACCTAGGAATGCTAAAATTAAATTATTATTAAAAAGTATTCGCAAAATACAAAAAAAAGTTCCAATTACTATTTGAAATGAAAGTTCGAACAATAAACTAAATTTTTCCTTTTTTTTTGTGTGGTCTGTTGTTATATTAAGTTTTTCTAGTTGTTGTTTCCGTTTTATTTCTTAACTTATTTGGACTTCCTTTAAATTTATTCTTGTAATTCTTGCAACAAATATTCGTGAGGTGTCTGTTAATAAATTAAACAAAGTATTTAATTGAAGTTCATTTCCTTTAGGAGGTCAAGATCAATGGCCTGGCTTGTAATTTCTTGGTCAAGATCAATGTATCCTCTAGTGGCTAGATCAACATTTCTAATCAAGCAAGTGCCTAGATCAATAATATAGTATAGTATCGTCAGTCTCATTTATGGCCAGATCATTATTGCATTTCAGCCTCATCAGAGTTGAAGATCGAATTGTGGACTCCTGCTTTGCAAGTGTCTGAACTGAACTGAACTGAACTGAACTGAACTGAGTTGAGTTGAGCTGAACATGCGTTGTGTTCTATCAAAGTATCTGGTTTCATTTCCGCTCCAAATGCGCGCCAAGGAGCTGCCAAGATAATGCAACTCACACACACAGACACGGAGATATATAGTCTTGATACTTATACTCATTGCCATCTTGCTCCTTCCTCATTCCCCTCCCTTTCCTCCTGCTGCTCCATTCAGCAATGTGTTGTTTGTTTTTGTTGTTTACAAGTCTAACAATCAAAGCATATCTTTAGAGCTGCATCTGTTTATTTTGTTGTCAAAATGCAGGTACACAATCTTCAAACTTCAATCTTCAATCTGAGTATCGCAGATATCTCAAATACATATATAGACTCATATGCTGATGCTCCATATATTCGTATTCATTTGTTATGAGTCGATTCATGTTTGTTGTTCAATTGCGGACGCATCTCTTGTGGCCAGCTTCGTTTTACGTGGAAAATTGATATTTTTCTTAGCCACCGCTTTGCACGGAAGCAGCAACAGGTGACTAGAGGTGTGTGTGTGTGTGTGTGTGTGTGTGGGGCGTTGGGTTGCAGCTGTAATTATGCTAGTATGCGTGTCAAAACATCAACAACGACAACAACTTCTTGAGTCTAACAACTTGAAGTATTGCTGTGTTTATGATTTCCTTCCGTTTTGCCAACTAACAGTTTATTTATTTATTTATTTATTTATGGCTGCGGCTTCTAACAGGTTCTTTCTCTCTCACTCTCACCCTCTCTCTCTCTCTCTTTTCCCTCTGTTTGTCTTCAAGTGCATTCTCGCTCTTTTTTGCTGTTAATTTATATACACATCACGCTGCATTGACATCCGATTTACATTAGCGCTGCCTCAGCACTTGAGTGCGAAAGAGAAGTAATGTGTGTGTGTGTGTGTGTGTGTGAGCGTGAGAGAGAGAGAGCAGTAGACAGAGACACGTGTGGCAGGCAGCGGAAGTGCTTACTGACAAGACAAAAGCAACAGCCAAGCAGGCCAAGTCTAGAGCCTTGATTTTGGCCAAAGACACGTGTGCCAAGAAAAAAAGAACTAGAATAAAAGATGCCAGCTTTAATTTGATATCAATTCAAAATAGTCTTCCCTATAGTCAGGCTCAAGTGTCAGCGAGTGGCCTGGTCCTTTGCCTGGTCCTTTCCCTATTCAACAACGCCCTCGACAGCAGCTGTTGTTGCCCCACTCCCCTCGATTTGGTAGGCGCTTCCTGCAACTCCCTCCCAGTTTCAATTCCAGTTCCATCGGCAATTTTCCATTACCAGTTGTTCATCTTTTCTTCATAACGCGTTATTGCATTAAATTGTAATCCCTTTAGACAACAGGGTTGCTCCTTGACAGTCAGTTGAAGACAGAAAGAGAGCGAAAGAGTTTGAGAGGGATAGAGAGATCTCTATTGTTGTTAAAAAGGTAAAACAAGTTTCGTTTAATTGAAATTCAACAGCATTTATCGCCACTGTCGCCTCCTTGGGCAACGCCTCAAATCTCAATTCCGAATTCTCTCTGTCGACAATTCTCAATCCTTTTGGCACACACCACTCACCATTCAATGCTCAACACTCACTTGGCATTCATTTCGTATTCATTTGCACACGACACTCGTAATTATTATTTTGTTCTCCTCGGCGCATTTTTGTCAAATTTTCGTTTGAAATTTGAACGTGTGCGTTTTGGGCAAGTAGTTTTTTTTTTTGGTACGAGTAGGATCCCGACTGCGAGGGTTGCTATACCCGTTACTCGTAGTATACAAAGGTATATTGCATGCGTTGCAATGTATGTAACTCTTTTTTTATGTTATGTTTTTAATCTATCAATATTGGCTTAATTTAATGGAGCTATGGCTGTTTTCTGTTTTAAAAAAAGTTTAGCTCAATTTTTTAATCAAATTTGGTTGTTCTATCTCTCATAAAGTAAGAGCTAGATCTACTAAATTTGGCACACAGACTTCTGTTAACTTTACGAATGTCACAGTATTTTCTTACATTTTTCCTAACCCCACAAATTTACGGAAAACCGGAAAAAAATCCCCATATACACAGCTTTTAAGTTAGATAGCTCGTTTTTATTTGAAACCACTTCTTTGAATATTTTCAATTAAAATACTTAATTGTAAATAGAACAATTAAATCGTACCTTAGTTATGACTGTTTTAAGTTTAGTAAATTATGGTATAAACTTTAAAGAAATGTACTTAAATTGAGTAACGGGTATCTTATAGTCGAGGACTCGTTTCTTGGCATTCTTACTTGTTGTGATTTCGATTTCGATGCGGATTCGGCATTCGAATTGTGATTGGTGCGTTATGTGATGTTGCGGTGGTTGCTTTTCGGTGGCTCGGTGCTCGGTGGTTCGGTGGTTCGGTGGTTCGGTGGTTCGGTGGCTCCGTGTCTCCTCTTTTCGTGCGCACGTGCTTCAACCGGAAATGGCCGTAAGCGAGGCGCATCAACCATCATCACCATCCCGCTCCCTCTCTCCCTCTCTACCTTTCCCCCTTCTCCCTCTCTCTCGCACTCTTTTGCTAGAGACACAGCTGTCATTGCCTTGTTCAGTTCTTCTTGTATTTTTTTTTCGTGTATTTCCGCTTATGCTTCCATTGTTCTCGCCACTTTACACAGCAAATCAAAATATCATAAAAAAAATATTTGTATATATCTGTATACTATTTTAGCCATATCTTGCTGTTGTTTTTTATTTTTTTGGTAAGCACGCGTGCTGACTGAATTTGTAAGTGGCCAAAAAATAAGAATTATCGCGTTACGACTAACCAGTTACGAGTACTCTTTTTATTCGGCGATCCTTTTGTGGTCAAGCAGCATTAAAGCCACCGCAAATGGTCAACAGCTGTTAACGTTTTTTCGTTTTTAAACATTTTTTTCCACCGTTTTTTCTTGTTTTTTTTTTTTGTTGTTCATGCATTTTAAGCAACATAATTTGAAGTCGAATAATTTTTTCTGCTTTATCAGCTACTTTAATGCGCAAGGTAAAAATCGAGGGGGTTGAGCGGGCGGTGAGTGGGAGGGGAGGGGGTAGTTATGATATCTTATACTTATATTCGTACTCGCAACACTTTTCCAGGAAATACTTGAGCTTTTAACGCTTTGAGGCCAATGCAGTTTTGTTGTTCTGTTTTTTCTTTTCCCTCGTCACACTTTTCATTTATCACTTGGACTAAATCAATATGAGTTATAAATTGATAACAACTTGATAAGCAGCTATCTCTCTCACTCACTTACACAGTCTGCAGCTGCAGGCCATATATCTATTTGTTGTAGTAAAGTTATTTATTTATTATTTCAAGTTCAACTTAATGCAGTCAAGCAAATATTATTTACATTCAAGACATAAGATTTGAAAATTTTTTTAAATTTATTTAAACAAACTTTAAAAAACAAAAAAACTTTAAACTTAACTAAAAATACCTCAGCTATGTGATGTGAAAATTTCAGCTTTCTAGGTCTAACCGTTTGGCCTACACGCTGATACTTCAATCAGTTAGTTAGTCAGCACGAGGAGTTTGAAATATATTGATTTTAAACTTTCATTTAAAAATTATAAAAATGAATAAGGATTTTACGTAAATAAATTAATTAAACCATAAAAGATTTTTAACTGAAAACTGTACAACGTTCTTAATCATTTAACTATTTTGGAGTTTTGACATCATTGAAACGTGTCTTTTGTTATTTCACGTAATTCGAGCAAAGGTTTTCATTATTTTATAAAATTTTTGTCATTGGCTGTTGCCACTATTAATTTGACCCACAACACGTTTCGCCAAAATGGGCCACCATTTTTATTTTGTTAACAACAATTATACAACACAAAAAAATCTTAAAGATTTGTCGACCAATTATGGCAGCAAGAAAAAAACACGTACGCCTTCATTTTTCAACCGAATAAAAACAAATGAAAAATAGAAATAGAAATAATAAACTAATAAAACAGAAGACAAGTAATTTGCTGTTGTTGTTGTTGTGGAAGACTTGCCAACAACTTTGGCATGTTGTTGGGTTGTCGGCCGATCCGTTGACTGTGACTATGATCTCATGCAGCAGCAGCCAATCCCAACTTTGCACAATTATAGACATGTGTGCGAGTGTATCTATGAGATGCGACTATCAACAAAATATGTTGGCGTTTCTTTAGCTGATGAGCTACAACTGCCCACACTCACACTCACACTTATTCACAGACTCACACTCACACTCACACTCACTCATAAGCTGCTGGCCAGTGGCAAGTGCCAAGTGGGTTGTCGACTCTCTATTTTTGTTGTTATTTTGTTGATGGCCATTTTGGTAGCTCAACTCGTGTGTTGGCGTTTGTTTTCTGATTGTTATTGTTAATGATCTTTTTGGGCCAATTTGAATGCTGGCTGAAAACTGTACACTCGTCTATCACAAAACTAATTAGCTGTTGATTGTTGCAATAGACAGCAGGGGGGAGGGGGGGGGGGCAGCAACAAGTGGCACACAAATTGAAACACAGTATATTTTTACACAAAATTATAAACTTATACATTATATTGTGACTTAAAAAGCGATTTTCTTGTATTTTAATCATGTTTTTTATTGCTTTTGATTCTTAGAACTTATCTTTAAATAAAGGAAAATTATGAGACTAATGGGGCTTGAATACTATTCATTAAAATTATTAAATAAAATAAAAACTAAGTTTTATATTTCTTGTTTGTCAAAGCAATAAGCTGACAGACTTCGGAGTGTTTCAATAATATCTAGAAATTTGGCTGACAATTTAATTTTTAGATTTCATGACTCTATCAGCTGTCATCAATTTATTTCAAGACTTTAACAATAATGTTAATTATTGGTATATTTTATTCCTTAAAGAAATTGATTTGAAATGGATTTAATGTATTTCTCAAGCTTACTTAAACTTTTATCAATTGTCTCAGTTAATATTAAGAAGTTTGAAAGCATTTATTTTGGGTTGCTAAAACAACACATAACATGTCTGTATTTTATTAATATAAATAAAATTCCAATGCTGTTCATTTGCTGCCAATATGCAGAGGACTTTAAATACTCTTACTTAACGCAGTGAAATGTATCTGTAGCTGTAGCTGTAAATGTATCTGTATCTGTGTCTGTGTCTGTGTCTGTGAGTAAGCGCTGTGCAAGTACGCCTTCCTCTTGATTATTATTATGATTATTGCCAATGGCACATTAGTGCGAGCATGTGAGTATGTGTATGTGAGTGAGTGAGTGCGAGAGTGAGTGTGTGTGAGTGTGTGTGTGTGTGTGTGTGTGGCTCGTGTGATTGCTGCCGAGCGAGCACACGAAGCCAACGAAGGCAGCACACGAGGCGCTCCCACACACACATACCGACAGAGACAGAGATACGAACAGACGCAGATACACGAACACAGACAGGGAGAGGGAGAGAGTGAGAGCGAGAGCGAGAGCGAGAGAGACTTGTAGATAGAAAACGTAGGCAGAGACAGGCAACAAGACGAGGCACAACTTCAGAGCAACTTCAGTTCTTGAACGAGTGTCGAACGTTGAAGAACTGACGTCGCTCGTTTCTCGTCTTGCTTCACAGTTTTTTGGATCGCCGTTGATCGTTGGGACACTGGCAAGAAATCGCGTATACGCCGCATGGGATTTGTGACAACAGAAATTCACAAAAAAGAATTCAAATAAAATGCTGCAGTACATTTGCTGATAAACAACAATTAAAAAAAACAAAACAAAACAAAGTAAACGCAATAAATAAAACATGTACGATATGCGCATTAATTTATCAAGTTTCGTTTAGTCCATATATATATATATAAATATATATGTGTGTTTGTGTTTATGTGCATGTATTTGTGTGAGAGCAAAAGCATCTTAAAATTGCCTTCAATTAATTGCCATTAAATGCGAGAAGTTGCCACAGCAAGTGTTAAATTATAATCGGAATTAAAAATGCGTCGGAATTTGTAAAGCGACAAAACAACAACAACAACAACAGGCAGAACAAAAACCACATACAACATCAATAAACAAAAGATATTTAAGAAATCTGAACAAGTGTGCAAAATTAAAACAAAATCTTGAAAGAATTTTCGATAAATAAAAATCCCAAATATTTTATAATAACTGAAAAAAAAGAAAAGAATTCAATATACAAATGAATTTTTAAAATATTTTACAAGTGTTAAAATTCGTGAAGAATATGAAATAAATTATTGAAAGATCGGAAAATAATTAAAAGAAAAAATACAAGAAGTGAACTAGAGATATTTCGAAAATCTTAACGGCCGTGCAAATTTCAAATAGAATTACAGAACGGAAGCCGCAATCAAATATTTGATAAATGAGAAATGATAAATATGCACAATAATCAATCTAACTTGATAAATGACAAAGAATTTGAAGTGCTAAACACCCACATAATATAGAATCCAATTCAATATTTAAGTATGTGGTTTTTATGAGAAGCAACTCAATTGATTAGAGCCCGCATTTGCTTTGTGTGTTTTTGGTAGTGCAAAAATTAAAATACTCGTACACAGATATTGCCCCAAAAGTGAAATCAATTTTAATACAACTGCAAGTACCACCAGCATAAACCACAGCAACCACAGTTAACAACAGCAACCACAGTTGACCACTTATCCCTTGGCATTGTCAATTGAGAGTTGACAATTCTCAGTGTGGATCCCGCAGATTTGATATTTGTATGAATTGAAAAAGAGAAACTACTCGAAATTTCGTGTGTCGATTATATTTGGAAAAAGTCAATGACGTGCATTATTTTGAAAATTATTCAGTTTTTGACAATTGATCAATTGGAAAACGCGAAGAAATGCCGCCCTCTGCTTTTCTAGTCAATGCCACCATAATCAGTGCAGCAAACGACAGCAACAGCAACAGCAGCAGCAACAACGAGAACAACCACAGCAACAGCAACAACAAGGCCACAATTGCTGAGGGCAACGCAGAGCAGCAACATTTATTTTATCCTGCAAGCAGAAGCAGCAACATAAACAACAATTGCCAAACGGCAAGCAACTATAATTATACAACAGCAACAGCAGCAGGAACAACATTGAAGCCTCTTACAAATATGGTGCTACAAAGCTATGAAAATTATGCGAGCTATCATTTGCCGCAGCAATCAACGCATCTGCAACATCAGCAACATGTCTTGCCAGCGCCACAGCAACAGCAGCAGCAGCAACAACATCTGCATCAACAGCAGCAGCAGCAGCAGCAACATTTACAGCACCCGCAACAGCAGTCACTTCATCAACACCAGCAGCAACATACGCATTATGGATCGCCAACAGCACAGCAGCAACATCGCTTGTCCGGCGGCAGCACTGGCAGCAACACGGCCTCCTCCTCCTCCGGCTCGAGTTCCAGTGCATCCTCGAATGCCTCGACGCACAGTTTTGGCAGCAGTGCAGCAACTGGCACGACAACTGGCACGGCAACTGGAGCTGGAACCGGAACCGGAACTGGAGCTGGTATTGCAATTGGCAGTTTGGCTGGCGCCTTGGGCAGCTCAACGGCAGCATCTTTGGGCCTGGGTTACTTTAATGATATGGCGCCATTTGTGGGCGACTATTCACCAACATCGCAACATCACGCAGCTGGCAATGCTTCTTCTTACTACACCGATTCGGATATCAACTTCTTTAGTTCAGGTACAACAACTGACAGCTCGACAAATATTTGCAAACATCAAATGGCGCACAATTTTTAATTACAATTGTCGAGGTGTTGGAGTGTGAAAATGTAGCTCAAAAAGATTTCTGCTCACAACCCTCGACGCATAATTAAATTGTAATTTCGTTTTCAAGTGTTTGTTTGTTTGTTTGCTTGTGTGACGCCCGCCAGCAACCGCACAACAACAGCAACAACAACGCGTAGCACGCAACAAGTTTTTTACAAAAAAAAAAAAAAAAAAAAAACTAGTGGAAGGGCGCTGAGATTGAGATACTGTTTTGAGCGGGTGATAAATTAAATGCTTTGTTTGCCACTCTGAGATACATACAGTTACTCAAGTTATTGTTTTGACTAGAGAAGAAAAAACGCACTTCTTTTTTATTTTGCTTGATTTTGTCTAACTTTTTTCTTAGTACAAAAACATAATAATGTTTAAATATGTAAATTTCTTATTATATCAAAATAATTCTTAAATTCCCAATTTTAAAATAATTATTTTCCGCTTGATAAATTAATTCTGTTCGTAAACAAAAAAAAAATATTGCTGAAGTTTCATACTTGTTTATTTTATACTATCCAAAAATTTCATACTTGTTTATTTTATACTATCTAAAATTTAATTAAAGATTTTTAGTTAAATTATTGTTTATTTAAGCTTATATTTTTAAGCAAATATTTTTACTGGCTTACAAAAGTCGTCAAAAATGGGAAAACAATTAAAAATATTATAAAATTGTTTTTAAATCATTTTTTTTTTTTAAATATTTAAGTTTTTGCAGTTATGAGATACTTCGATAGATAGTTAGTAAGAAGTTGGATAGTTAGTTGTACCCAAAGTTTAGCCTTGGAGTCTGCCACAGATGCTGCCCGTGTGGGAGGCACCTAACTCGTTGTTCACTCTTTGCAGTCTCTCAGCCAACGGGCTGAGGTTTTGTATCTTTGTATCTGCGCAATACCGTCGCCGAGCGAATGGGAAAACGCGTTGAGCTTTTTTTTCTACACCCGGCGGCAAGCGAGTGTGTGACAGAGAGGGAGAGCTGGCTGCAGTCAGAGCGAGCAAGATGTGTGCGTGTGTGTCTGTGTATCTCAACAGGTTTTTGTATCCCACAGATACATATGAGCACACATTCGTTGGAAATGTGTTAAATTTCGACGTATTTGCAATAAATGTTAGATCCAGAGAGCGAGAGACACAGACACAGAGAGAGAGCGAGAGCGAGGGTTGCTCAACTGTCTCAGTATGCGTGTGTATCTGTGTGTTGTGTGTGCGCGTATCTATTGGACATTGGTATTGGTGTGCGCTTCGAATTTTGATTGGCTTCCGAATCGTTTGCCCTCGAATTCGTGTTCGTGTCAAAAACGCCCCGTCTACTCAACTGTATCTTAAGGGGCCAACAAATCAGAGTGCAATTGAAAAGTATCTCAAAGTGAAGGCTCCATTGAAGATGTGCTAAAACCAAATGATTTCAATTTGGGTTGATATATATTGAAATGGACTTAAAAAAAAGTATCTCAAGAGAACTGGTAATAAGTGAGAATAAAGAATTTATTAAATATTGATATTGTTTCTCAAAATTGTATCTTTTACGTACGAAGTAAAGATGCCTTCAAAAGTATCTCAAATGATAATCGAAGTGCAGATGTATCTATGAAGAGAGTTATGATAACTTTTGTATATTAATATTAAAATATTTTCAATTGAAATGCAACTAAAATTGTTATCTTATCTTGCAGGCTACAGCAGCGGCAACAACAACAACAGCAACAGCAATGCCCACGATCGCACCAGCAACAGCCCGCCAGCGCAGCAATCACAGCAGCAGCTTGTCAATGGCAGCAGCAACAGCACCAGCCACAACAGCAACAATACCAACAACAACATGTTGCCGCCAGGCGTGCAGCAGCAACAGCAACAGCAGAATGTTGCTGATAACAACAATAGCAGCAGCAGCAGCGGCGGCGGCGGCGGCAGCAGCAGCAGCAATGCGGGCAGCAATAACAACAACAACAACAACAACAATAATAATAACAATAATAACAACAACAACAACAACAACAATATCAACTATATGACAGCAATGGCAGCAGCTCTCTATCAACACCATCAGCTGAAAGAGGAACCCGGCACCCAATCGAGCAACAACAGCAACACTGGCTACATTTCGAATGGCCAAAACGATGCCACAGATCTCAGTAGTTATGGTCTGCCCGCACATTTGTCGGCGGCAGCAGCAGCTGGACACTACACGGGAGCAACAGCTGGTGGTGGAGGAGGAGCAGGATCAGCAGCAGCAGCAGGAGGCTCAGGATCAGGAGCAACTGCGGCAGCTGCTGGCGATGATAGCGATTATCATAGCACAATTTCAGCGCAGGAACATCAGAGTCAGACGTCCAATAGCACCAACAGCAATGGCTACATGGATGGCAGTCCGGATTTCTACAACTCGTACAATCGTGTCCGTTTCCACGACGGTTTTGCACCCGAGTTTGCGCCCTACGATGCGCAGTTCCAATCGATGAATGCCCAGCCGAACATGGATCAATGGGGTGGCCATGCCCATCAGCATCCGGCGGCATATATGACCACCTTGGGTCTGGACAAATCGCTGCTCGGTGGCTACACAACGCAAGGTGGCGTACCGTGTTTCACCGGCTCCGGGCCAATTCAGTTGTGGCAATTCCTCTTGGAACTGTTGCTGGACAAGACTTGCCAGAGTTTCATCTCCTGGACGGGCGATGGCTGGGAGTTCAAGCTCACAGATCCCGATGAGGTAGGTTCATTAACAACTAATCATAAAACTGTGTATTACATTAAACGAATTGCCTCTTCTGTCCGACAGGTGGCGCGTCGCTGGGGCATTCGCAAGAACAAGCCGAAGATGAACTACGAGAAACTGAGTCGTGGCCTGCGTTATTATTACGACAAGAACATCATCCACAAGACAGCTGGCAAACGCTATGTCTACCGATTCGTCTGTGATCTGCAGAATCTGGTCGGGTAAGTAATCAGCTCTACAAAATCATTGCCAAAAAAAATTATAAGAAAATTGAGAGACCAAAAAAAACATTGACAAATAAAACTAAGAATACCAGAATTGGAATAATAGGAAGTTAGGAAATAAAAAGTAGTGAACATTAATCAAATTAAGCAATTCCCAAAAAGTAAATTTTGTGAAAAAAAAATTGATATTAAACTATTTGATAGTAAAAAAAAATTTAAAAAAATTTAAATTAGAAAAATAAAGAAAGTTTTAGAAAATACTAATGTTAAATATTTAAATAATATTAATGAACTAGATTCTACCCATTTGAGCTAACTTAATCTTGTGAAAAAAATTTGATAATAAACTATTTGATAATAAATAAAAAATTGAGAACAAATTAAATTAGGAAAATAAAGAAAGCTTTAGAAATTATTAATGTTTAATATGTAAATAATATTAATGATCTAGATTCAATCCATTTTTTTTCTTATTTTAATTTACTAGATTTTGGTTAGTCTTTTTTAATTTTATTCTTAGTTTTCTTGGCTTTGTTTTTTTTTTTTTAAATTAATACAATTCTGTTGATGTGTTTTATTAATAAATTTCATTAATTTTTTACAGACACACACCAGAGGAGCTGGTAGCCAAGTTCGATCTGAAAATCGAGAAGAAGGACATCGACTAGCAGTCAAGAAATACGGAAGCTGCTTGAATTGCGGTGCAGCTGAGAGGAATTGATCTGATCTAATCTGAAACTGGTACTGCTACAGGTACTGGATCGAAGAAGGGCCACAAATTTATAGTACTCAACAGCGAAAATACTTTTGAGAGAGTTCCAAGCGTGATGTTAAATTTTAAGCAGCAGCGATACCTGCGATCTTGCTACGAGATTAATGTGTTAGAGAGTCGTAATAACATTGTAATTATTATGATAACTTATTATTAATGTTAATAATATTATTATTATTATTATTGTGTATGTAAGAATTAGACTTTTGAATTAATTTGAAATTAATTGAAAATACGCTAGCGTTTAAATATTAGCATTAAGCATAAGTAGTAATTATCAATTAAGTCCTTAGTCCTTAGCAACGAAATTCAATTTAAATCAAGAATTAATAATTAATAATGAGCAAACCAGTTTCAAAATGCATAATCACAATCGATAATTATCATAAAAATAAAGAAAATGGAGAAAAGTATCAAGCGAAGCGAATTAAATTTGAAATTCTGAAATTTGTGCAATGCGATTGCTGTCGAATTAATGAAAGTTCTATATAGTATGCTATCAATTGTATCCATCGTTAAAGAGGCCATAAGAGAACCGAGTGCATGTCCCCAAAGTGATATTAAAAAGCTACATTTTTATTACTTTTTATTATTTGTTTACTGTTTGTTCCATTTTGCAAACGGGGTCGCTTTTTTTCTAATTCTAGTTCTAAGCAAATTCAAACAAAAAAAAAAACATTGAATTGGATGTGCGTCTGTATATAGAGTATATATATAATAATTTTAATAATAAATATTTAAATATATTGCTTACATACATATAAGTCGATCATATTTATGTGTTATCCCAACCACAATCCCAATCTAAATCGAAATCCCATTCACAATCGATTTCTGCGCTTCCGTGCGAACCCAAAAGTTTAAAACGTAAAACGATCGTATAAACATATATTTGTAGAATATATATATACAGAATATTTATATACATATATATAAATTTATGTCCATATGTGTCTGTAGTATGCCCATTAAAATCTAAGTATAACGCATACTCTTAGTTATATATTTTAATTATTGGCTGCTTAGAGTTTTCCATGTTTTAAGAATTGACCATTCATATTATACTTATTTGTGTATAGCTATTAACTAATTAAGCATAGCTCGTAGCCCGTAGACACGTATTATGTAGAGCAATTTAAAAATATACTGTATTTATACAACAATAAAAAAAAATCCAAAAATATTATAAAAATCAAATACTTTATTATTGTATTGCATCTCAAATTCTCTCATTCTGCTGTCAATATTTTCAGACGATAGATTTCTCTTCAGATTGTATTATTTTAAATTGTTATAATGATTAAGCGCTTAAACGGTGCATTCAAATGTAGGAGATTCTTTCTCCCGTTCCGAGAAATAAAGCGCCTTGAGCATAAGATGCCAGAGCATCTGAAAAGTATCGCCACAGACAAGGATCCAGAGTTTTCAGCTATGGTTTTATACTATTATCACAAGGCAGCTCAGGTCATGGAGAAGGAATTGCTGAAGGAAATGGATCTACATACCCATTTCAAGCCCGAAGAGAAGCAGGCACGAGTGAGCGCCATTTTGAATCTAATCGGAAGCACCTGCACCTCGCTGGAGGTCAGTTTTCCCGTAATCAAAAGCAACGGAACCTATGAGATTATCACCGGATATCGAGCGCATCATGTGCGCAATCGTCTGCCCTTAAAAGGAGGTAAGAACAAATTGAATTTCTTTCCTTAAATGTCTTCGATCTTGCAACTATCTTTAGGTATTCGATTCGCCATGGATGTCGATGCGTCGGAGGTCAAGGCCTTGGCCTCTATCATGACCTTCAAGTGTGCCTGCGTCAATCTGCCCTATGGAGGCTCCAAGGGTGGCATCCGAATCGATCCCTCCAAGTACACAGCCAAGGAATTACAGACCATAACACGGAGATATACCATGGAGCTCCTCAAGAGAAACATGATTGGACCTGCCATTGATGTGCCCGCTCCTGATGTGAACACAGGTCCGCGGGAGATGAGCTGGATAGTCGATCAGTATACCAAGACCTTTGGCTACAAGGACATCAATGCGGCGGCCATTGTCACCGGAAAACCCGTCCACGTTGGCGGCATCAACGGACGCAACTCGGCGACCGGAAGAGGCGTGTGGAAATCCGGCGACTTATTTCTGCAGGATAAGGAATGGATGAAATTGCTGGACTGGGAGACCGGTTGGAAGAACAAAAAAGTTATTGTTCAGGGCTTTGGAAATGTTGGTTCCTTCGCGGCACAGTTCGTTCAAAAAGCGGGCGCTAAAATAATTGGAGTCCAGGAAATGGACGTTTCGCTGACGAACAAAGACGGAATAGATATCAACGTGAGTTCGTTTTTAACTTATTTATTATTTAATAATAATATTTATTATGATAGTAATAATATTATTGACTTTCTTTACAGGACCTTATTAAGTTCAAAGAGGAAAAGGGTACCATCAAGGGCTACTCCAAAGCAAAGGAATCAAAGGAGAATCTCCTCACTGCAGAGTGCGATATATTAATGCCATGTGCTACCCAAAAAGTCATAACCAATGAGAATGCAAAGGATATTAAAGCCAAGTTGATACTGGAAGGGGCTAATGGGCCTACTACTCCAGCTGGAGAGAAGATCCTGCTGGACAAGGGAGTCCTGATTGTTCCCGATCTGTATTGTAATGCAGGCGGTGTCACCGTCTCGTATTTTGAGTATCTCAAGAACATTAACCACGTCGCGTATGGAAAGATGACGGCCAAGACGACATCACAGCTGGTTTTTGAGATCGTCAATTCAATAAACGAATCTCTAAAGAATACTGAGGGTTGTAAAATTGTAAGTACTCGGTATTCTTCATTTCTAAGCAGAGGATAACTCGATTAATTCAAATCGACTTTCAGCCAGAGATAGTGCCTAATAGGGGTCTTCGGAAGATTCGAGACTGCACAACGGAAGCTGAAATTGTGGATGCAGCTTTGCAAACAGTTATGGAATCATCCGTCATTGGAATTAAAGCCATTGCCCATCAATTCGAGCTGTGCAATGATCTTAGGACTGCCGCCTACATCTGGGCCATATTCAAGATATTCCGTGCTCTGGAAAGCTCCGGAATATCACAGCAGTAACGGATAAAACTACCAACCAATTTTATTTGGGCTCTTAGGATGCTCAAATACTGATTAATAAGCCAAGAGATCGACAACTCAGAATTTATTAAAATGAATAGGCTCTATAATGAATACGAGTAATTATGTATTATACATATAATTATGTTTTATATATCAGAATATAAGCTAAGGAAATATATGTCGATGTTACTCTTAAGGCTAGGATTTTCAGAATAAAAAAATCTCCGAATTTGAATTCAAACGGTGTTTTTTTCTCCCAAAATGGTATTATTTTCAGAGGGCGCGTTTGAAATAAATAACCGGACTGAATACCAGGCAAACAGAAATCAACAGCAAGTGAATATTTAATTTGAGGGAGGGAGGGAGAGAGAGATTTTAAAAATTTAAAAAATGTTAAATTTGGTTGCTTTCTGCTCATTTCTGTTCGCCTCGTAATTTAGCTGTGATCTTGACTTATTTGTCCCTGCGCTGAATTTCCATAAGGAATATCTTATTTTTCTTAATATTAACCCTTCTTTAACTTTGCGTTTAAATTGTATGCTTCAGAAACAAAAATGTGTGTCGACAATGTGTCAATTGTTGTAAATTATCTATATATGAGAAATGTCAACTCTTTGGACTTTCAACAAGCACAACTTTATTAAAACTCATTCGATTTCCAAAAGGAATGTCTTTTTTTTCATAATATTAACCCTACTTTAACTTTGCATTTAAATTTTATGATTTTGAGACCAAAAATTTTTTTCCCAAAATTGACGATTTTTACAGTGTTACCCCTTTACAATTTTTGAAAATTTTGAAAAATTTTAAAACTTGATTTTATTGTTTTAATCGATTCCCGGTGATAAAATTATGGTAAAAAAGTACTTTTGGAATAAATTTCGATTTGTTCCTTTAAGATTTAGGCCAAAAACTGCAAAATGTTCCCTGATTTATAGTACATGGTATTCTTGTAATTTGAATAGATTTGTCAAATCTTGATCGATTTTCACAAGGGATGTTTTCTTTACCATTTTATTATTCAAATATTGATTTGGCATCAAAATTTGAAAATTGTTAAAAATTAGCTTTTTTCGAAAATTTTACATAGTTACCCCTTTACATTTTTCGAAAATTTTCAAAAATTTTAAATTTTAAATTTGTTCTTTAAATCGACTTCAGGTGATCAAATTAGGGTAAAAATTCACTTTTGAACTTATTTTCATTTCACGATGCATAACCGTCAGAAACATCACGCAGATGCATAACAGCGATCATTTTATGAAACACAACCGGCGACTGCTCAGCTGTAAAATATAAAAATAAAATATAAATAAATTTTTGTAACACTCTTTTATAATTAAAATAAATTGGCTCTTTAGTTAGAGAAGTAAGAAATTATAACTCTAAAATATTGTACATTCTACATATATCAGAAGATAAGCATAGAAATTATATGCCAATGTTACTTTTAAGGCTAGGATTTTAAGAATAAAATTCGCAAAATTTAAAATCGAAGGTCGTTTTTTTTACCGGGTTGGCTTTTTTCAGATGGCGCTATCAGAATTTTCAGTGGGTCGTTAGAGCAAAATATTTAAATTTACTCGCTCAATATACCAGGAAAACAGCAATGAGCAGCAAGTAAATATTTGAAAGAGAGAGAGAGAAAATCAAGTTCATATATTGTACAAATTTTAATTTGTTTGCTTTCTGCTCATTTCTGTTCGCCTGGTAATTCAGCTGGTATTTTGACATTATTGGCCCCGCACTCTAGGTATGTATGCATGTATTTGTGTACGTATGTATGTATGTATGTACGTCAGTATGTATGTATGTATGTACGTCTGTATGTATGTATGTATGTATGTATGTACGCATGTATGTATGTATGTAAGCATGTATGCATGTATGTATGTATGTATGTATGTATGTATGTATGTATGTATGTATGTATGTATGTATGTATGTACGTAAGTATGTATGTATGTATGTATGTATGTATGTATGTATGTATGTATGTATGTATGTATGTACGTATGTATGTATGTTTGTTTGTATGTATGTATGTATGTATGTATGTATGTATGTATGTATGTATGTATGTATGTATGTATGTATGTATGTATGTATGTAGGTATGTATGTATGTATGTATGTATGTATGATAATAATAATAATAAAGTTTTGCGAGTCACACTGTCTCAATTATTGTAAATGATCCATATATGAGAAATGTTGACTCTTTGGACTTTCATCAAGCACAACTTTATCAAGACTCATCCCATTTCCATGCGGAATGTCTTATTTTTCATAAAATTAACCCTACTTTAACTCTGCATTTAAATTTTATGATTCTGAGTCAAAAATTTTTTTCCCAAAATTTGTCGATTTTTACAGTGTTACCCCTTTACATTTTTCGAAAATTTTCAAAAATTTTAAATCTTTGTTTTAGTCTTTAAATCGACTCTAGGTGATAAAATTAGGGTAAAAAAGTACTTTTAAACTAGTTTCCACATTTTTCCTTAAAATTCTAAGCCAAAAACTCAAAATGTTACCTGATTTATACACGGTATTCTTGAAATTTGTATAGATTTGTCAAATCTTGATGGATTTTCAAAAGGGATGTTTTTTTGAACATTTTCTTGTACAAATATTAGTTTGGCATCAAAAGTTGATGATTTTAAAAAATTCATTTTTTTCGAAAATTTTGCATAGTTACCCCTTTACATTTTTTAAAAATTTTCAAAAATTTTAAATCCTTAATTTGTTCTTTTAATCGATTTAAGGTGATAAAATTAGGGTATTCAAGTACTTTTGAACTTATTTCCACTTTGCATTTTTAAATAAAGTAAGAAAAAGACGCACGTTTCTGGCGTTTTTTCCGAAACATAGCGAATGGAGCACTGGGAGCAGTAGGAGCAAAGGCGTGCCCATTGCTGATATAGAATATTGAAATCTATCGTAGAACGTAGTTGTCCTTATAATCACATTCATATTCTGTAAATCTATACACATAACACTTTTCCCTTGTAAATAATAATCAGATCGACTTTTTTTTATCCAAATTTTATTTTATATAGTCTTTAGAAAATGTTTCGTGGTATTGCAAATGCCCTTTTAAGTGGTCGACATCAAGCGCCTCCTCAAGTTCAAAAGCGTTCTGAACACAAGATGCCAAAACAACTTGAGAAGGTCGCAACGGACAAGGATCCAGAGTTCTCATCGATGGTTTTATACTATTATCACAAGGCCGCTCAGGTTATGGAGAAGGAGTTACTGAAGGAGATGGACAAGTATTCTCACTTTAAGCCCGAAGAGAAGCAGGCGCGAGTGAGCGCCATTTTAAATCTGGTGGGAAGTACGTGTACCTCGCTGGAGGTCAGTTTTCCCATTATAAAAAACAACGGATCCTATGAGATTATCACCGGGTACCGGGCGCATCATGTGCGCAATCGTCTGCCCTTAAAAGGAGGTAGGTACATTGAACAATTTCTTTTGAGAAATGCTGATTTTCAGAATACCTGTAGGTATTCGGTTCGCCATGGATGTGGATGATTCAGAGGTCAAGGCCTTGGCCTCTATCATGACCTTCAAGTGTGCCTGCGTCAATCTGCCCTATGGAGGCTCCAAGGGTGGCATCCGAATCGATCCCTCCAAGTACACAGCCAAGGAATTACAGACCATAACACGGAGATATACCATGGAGCTCCTCAAGAGAAACATGATTGGACCTGCCATTGATGTGCCCGCTCCTGATGTGAACACAGGTCCGCGGGAGATGAGCTGGATAGTCGATCAGTATACCAAGACCTTTGGCTACAAGGACATCAATGCGGCGGCCATTGTCACCGGAAAACCCGTCCACGTTGGCGGCATCAACGGACGCAACTCGGCGACCGGAAGAGGCGTGTGGAAGACGGGAGATTTGTTCCTGCAGGATCCGGATTGGATGGACTTGTTGGGCTGGAAGACCGGCTGGAAAGACAAGAAGGTCATAGTTCAGGGCTTCGGCAATGTTGGCTCCTTTGCGGCGAAATTTGTTCAAGAAGCGGGAGCTAAAGTCATTGGAGTGCAGGAGGCGAAGTTCTCCCTGACCAACAAGGATGGCATAGATATCAATGTGAGAAGCAGTTTAATTTGAATTATCTAATTACCTTGAGTAATAAGCGAGTTTTCTGTCTAGGATCTGATCAAGTTCAAGGAGGAGAAGAAGACCATCAAGGGCTACTCCAAGGCCAAGGAGACCAAGGAGAATCTCCTCACCGCTGAATGTGATATATTGATGCCATGTGCGACTCAGAAAGTCATTACCAATGACAATGCAAAGGATATTAAAGCCAAGTTGATACTGGAAGGGGCTAATGGACCCACTACTCCAGCTGGAGAGAAGATCCTGCTGGACAAGGGAGTCCTGATTGTTCCCGATCTGTATTGTAATGCAGGCGGCGTCACCGTCTCGTATTTTGAGTTCTTGAAGAATATAAATCATGTGTCCTATGGCAAGATGAACTCGAAGACTTCGTCGCAGCTGATAATGGAGGTTCTCAACTCGATCAATGAGTCCCTAAATAGTTGCGGAGAGGGTGAATACGTAAGTAGTTTGAAACAGAAATTTGTTTATTTTTTTTATAAATATTTATCATATTGTCAGCCTCACATCGTGGCCAACAAGCGCCTCCAGATGATCCAGGACTGCACCAAGGAGGCGGACATCGTGGATGCAGCTCTGCAAACGGTTATGGAAGCAGCTGCCGCTGGCATCAAAATGACGGCCAACAAATTCGAGCTGTGCAACGATCTGAGAACTGCCGCCTACATTTGGTCGATATTCAAGATATTCCGGGCACTCGAAAGCTCTGGCATTTCACAGCAGTAACTTGACTTGGGAGTTTTCCAAATTGACTAGTTACATTTTAAGCCGGTGTATTAATTTTTGACATTTAATAATTTTGCGAATTATAACATCGGATTTGAAATGGATTTAAGACAATAAATTTAATATAATTTGCATCATAACTGTATTTTATTTTCATTAAAAAAAAAAGAGAACAAAGGTTCAGAGTTTCAATAAATACCGTTTTTAAATAAATATTCACATTTAATTTTTATATATTTAACATTTGGCGACAGAGAGACGCACAAGCACTCAACCTGAACAATGGGTTAGATTTTCATTAAATATCGTTTATAAATAATGTTATTTGATTATTTGTATTATATTTTACAATTGGCGTCAGAGAGACGCACAAGCACTCAACCCGAACAAAGGGTTCGATTTTCATTAAATATCGTTTATAAATAATGTTATTTGATTATTTGTATTATATTTTACAATTGGCGTCAGAGAGACGCACAAGCACTCAAGCGACCAGATGCCGATCTCGAGCTAGATTTATAATAGAAATGAATTATAAAAGTGTATTTAATGCGAAGATACACTATTTTTGCTAAGCTCAACTCTTATTTGTAATTTCTAAATAATATACAGCAAGCCAGTTAGAAGGGGTTTATAAATAAAGTAAGATTAGAGAAGGCTTCGCTTTCCTATAAAATTTAGAAATAATATTTTTGATAACACTTAAACTTCAAATATAATCGTAGCATTGATCTTTACACAAATTTTACTCCATTTGCAGCACTCAACAGGTTCATTGAGGTATTTAAAAGGTTTTGAATAAATTGCAAATTGAATAAAAGTTGATCGCTTTTCAAAATGGACTCGGCACCATTTAATAAATCCGCATTTCTGGAGAGTTACCTGCTGAAGCATCGGGAGTTGGGAAAGCGACAAAGGGAATATAAAAAGTTGCTCTCGAGCAAAGTGAAGACTCGCAATGAGACAATCATTGATGCCAGTTATGAGAACACCATCGATCGCCTCGAAGAGGAGAAGAATGATTTGAGGGCACAGATTTGGGTAGCGGGAGGATCGACGCATATACAGAAGGACACTCGATATCTGGGCCAGATTCGCTGCCATGTGGAGTGCCAGGAGAATTTAGCCGAGGACATTACGAAACTCAAGACATCCATTTGCAATATGGAGCGCGAGATCAGTCGGGTGAGGAAGCAAATCTACAACTTGAATCGATTGACGGTGCCGGAGCAACAGCATCAGGCTCATGTGGCCCGAGTGCGCAAGAAGATGGTCATACTGGAGAATTCTCTGGAGGTGGGAGTGCGTCAGGAATGCGGCTTTACGGCGGCAAATGCCGAGTTGCGGGAACAACTGATCAGGATACTCAATCATCGCACATTCTTCAATGATTCATACACGAAAATGGTACAGAAACTGAATAGTGATAAAAAGTATCTCATCGATCTGATCGAGTACGCACTGAACACCTTCGATGGCTGCATCGATGTCTATGAGAAGATCGACAAGATCACCAAGCGAGAGGCCAAGGAGCGAGAGCTGCGTCGCATCGAGCTCCAGGGAATCATGAGAAAAGTCGCCGCCGATGCGGACAACTCGGCATTTGTCGAGTGCAAGGGCAGGGAACGAGTCCTGGCCGATCTGCAGCCCAAGGAGTACAAACGACGCGATGAATTCCGACGCAAGCACAACAAGAAGATCAATCTGTACAATTCGGTGCTGAAGAAGATACTCGACTACACCAACTCCAACAATGTGGAGGAGGTGATCGACAAGTTCCAGCAGCAGGAGAGTCTCTACTATTCCTTCTTCAACTACGCGAACGAGATGAGCTATCACATTACACTGCTTAACAATTCCGTGAATCGTTTATTCGAGGACATCATCGAGTTGAAGCGAGAGAATTCAAATACTCTGCAGGATCAGATAAATCTGATCAACTTCCTTGAGGAACAAGTCACCCAGAAGCAGAACTCCAACATACAGTTGAACAAAACACGAGAGAACAACGACACTCGACTCGAGAATCTGTTGCAGGGCATCGAGATGCTGTGTGACATGTGCTCCGTGGACACGTCTCCATTGGCCGATCTGCTCGGCGATCACACGCACGTCAATCTGGTGAATGTGGAGCGTTTTGTCAAATTGCTGGAGGCACGCATCCAGGACATTGTGGCCAGCGTTTATGTCTTTGAGCGTCAGGACGAGGGCAACATCGACTATGTGGTGAAACAGATCGAGAAGATCTGTGAACTGCCCACCGATCTCAACGACATCGTCCTCACCCAACAGTGTCCCGAGTGCGCCGAGGGCGAAGCCTTCAACATCGACGACGGCGGCGACGGCGTCGCCATCCACACCGTCAAGGAGGCCAAGCAGAAGCTCTACGAGAAGATCACCCAGCCCGAGATGCAGTATCGCCTCCACAGCATCAGCCAGTGTCGTCTGCCTCGCTCCCGCATGCTCGCTGCCAAGCGAAACATGTAGTTCCAACTATTCACCATTTATCGTTTCCCATTTCATCATTTACTTTTCAATCCACGTCCGGGCCAATTTTAAAAATTATAAATAAATGTTTAACCATGCGTGTGTGTAATAAAACTATCAAGTTGAGTTCAAACAAAGCTATAAGTATTATAAAGATTGTCAAAGTATGAACAAAAAATATGTAAAAGATGTACAATTTTGGAACAAATTTGAATTTTTCAAATTAACAAAATTTAAATGCAGAATCAATTTAGAGGCCAAGCAATGATCAAAAAGACAAGGCTCATCAAAATCGGTTAAGATTTGGCCAAGATAGAAGATATCGAAATTTTTGAAAAAATGTTAAGGGGTAACTATGTAAAAAGTAGCAAATTTTGGAAAAAATTTGAATTTTCCAAATTAACAAAATTTAAATGCAAAATCAATTTAGGGGCCAAGCAATGATCAAAAAGACAAGGCTCATCAAAATCGGTTCAGATTTGACTGAGATGTGAGATATCAAAATTTTTGAATAAATGTTAAGGGGTAACTATGTAAAAAGTAGCAAATTTTGGAAAAAATTTGAATTTTCCAAATTAACAAAATTTAAATGCAAAATCAATTTAGGGGCCAAGCAATGATCAAAAAGACATGGCTCATCAAAATCGGTTAAGATTTAACAAAGATAGAAGATTTCAAAATTTTTAAAAAAAATTTAAGGGGTATGTAAAAAGTAGCATATTTTGGATAAAATTTGAATTTTCCAAGTTAACAAAATTTAAATGCAGAATCAATTTAGGGGCCAAGCAATGATCAAAAAGACATGGCTCATCAAAATCGGTTAAGATTTGACTAAGATAGAAGATATCGAAATTTTTGAAAAAATGTTAAGGGGTAAGTATGTAAAAAGTAGACAATTTTGGAAAAAATTTGAATTTTCCAAATGAACAAAATTTAAATGCAGAATCAATTAAGAGGCCAAGCAATGATCAAAATGACATGGCTCATCAAAATCGGTTAATATTTGACTAAGATAGAAGATATCAAAATTTTTGAAAAAATGCTTGAATTCACATTTAGTATTTTAGTAAACACAGGGTAACTGAGATTTGACTATTTCAATTGTTTCAACAATTTCACAGTCTGTTTAAATAATTTGATTTGTTTACAGTGCATAAACTTTTTCATTATGTAACTATTTTCAGCTTTTCTTATTGAACTATCTTACAATAAATTTATGAATGTTTTATACTAATATCAGACTTTTAATTTGAAAGTATTAATTTAGTATACACATTATTCACATCCGTTGCGTCATTGAGGATGTTGGCATCTGTTGGCTGTAACATCTCCGCATTCGTGTCTTCACTTGTCTCCTCCGCCGACTCTTCTTTCGACTCCTTTAAAGAATTAAGCTCAAGTAGAAGAGTCTCGAATTTTTCCTCAATAGTGCAGTTGTACATCCGATTCACTTTTAGCACATCCGACGGGGAAAATCCCAATCTCTGACCCATTCGAGAGCCTCTTGGCTTTTTCTGGGGGAAGAAGATATATAATAATTAAATTATAATTAAAAATTAATTTAAATAAAAATATAGTGGTAGAAAAGATGCATTTAAAATTTTACTGGTAGGAAAAATTTCAAGGTATATATTTTTACAATTATTTCTCAACTTTTGTGGAAAATATCAAAAAAGTTTCAATAGATTCAAAAAATAGTGCTAATAAAATGTAAACTAACTTTAAAGGGAATAATGTTCTCTGGAAAATCTTCATCAAATAAAATTTTGAAATTAGATTAATTGGGGAAAATAAGTAGGACTTACAATTGCCTTCATTGTGGGTAGACCGTTGCTGGAAAATGCATTGCGGGAATAGTGCATGACGCTGCCATAATCGTACTTCAAGCCAAAGTTCATTGTTTGATTCTCCTTGCGGAAGTTCTTTAAAAATCGATTGCGAATATTCCCCCGATTGATGACCACATATTCGTCCCGCTCCTCGCGATTCTGTTCGTGAAAGAAGCCCAGAGCGTGCATCAGTTCGTGGACGGCGGTGCCTAATTTCTTGAGACACGACGGAGTCTGCAGATTGATATCTTGTCCGCCTCCAATGCGACCCAGTGCCGACCAACAGCCGGACTTTTGGTTGCCGATGATAAGGTAATCGGCCTCATTGACACGTGGCACGAACCGGATGCAGGTGTGTTCGTGATACTCCTCCATGGCCGCATGGATGGCGGCGATTTGCTGATTCTCAAATGTACCCTTTATCACGAACGGTACAATGCCCCGGGGCCAGCGACTGGACATGGTGGGAGTACCGCTCCTCATCAGCTTACGAGTCCTTGGCACCAGGATGTCGCCCTCCAGGTAGCTGCCCAGCTCCTCAGGATTCACGCCATCCTTGTCCTCGCTATAGTTGTCCACCAATTCTGCAGTTAGATTCTGATCTGGTGTTCCATACAAATCCGTGCCCAAGGGTCTCAAGTCTATAATCTCGTCGGATATCAACGGCAAGGCCTCGATCCACGTTCCTCCCAAGACCAAAATAATTTGCACAAAAACTCTGTTCATTTTAAGCAGCTTGATTAGTTACAACTAAATTAAATTCACTTTGGAAGTTGCTTTTTATATCCAACACAATTTTTCTTATCAGCTCTTATCACTGGAATTTGAATTACAGCTTGACCCTCACTCACGATGTAATTGTAGCTTGACAATCTTAATCACAACTAATTAAAATAGTTTTTCGAGGGTATCTGGCAGTCGCGTTTACTCCTCACACTGACTTCCGCATTTTCTCAGTTTGTTTAAATAATTCACGTTGAACTTCTCACAATTATGGCCATAACCATAACCGATAAGACTTATCACTTTGACCTTTTTTAGCTTTATGGATTTACAAGTGTGAAGAAAACAACTTGACGAGTTCCCACTTGACTGTGATTTAGACCATTTGCGAATAGTCAGAACGTTTATAAGCCGGGTTAACAGACTCTAAGATAGCATGACCTTCGCATTAAATAGCTTAACTAATTGTAATTTAACCAGAGCAAATAACATTATGATTGCATGAACATCAAATAATAAAATAACTAAATGCTGAAATAATATAACAAACTTTTGCTTTTCTGAACTTATCAAATGTTGCAAATGAAAGTAGATAGAATAAGAGGGAAATGGAAAGAACTTGTTTAGAGAATCTATTATACAAAAATTTATTTTATCTTAAAGTTTTCCGAACTTATGAAATCTGCAATAAATAAATGGAATAAGAGGTGTCTAATTGTTTTTTGCGCATTGAAATAAGAAAAATGTGTCTTAAGAATTCTTAACTTTTTCCGAACTTTTTAAATGTTATGTGAAAATTAAAATCTAGTCTAATAAAATGATAAAGAAATTATATAAAGACTTCAGCTAATTGTTTATTGCTTAAATAATTTGATCAATTGAAAAATCATGCTAATCCTAAATTAAATAGGGATGTGATTTGGTAATGTTTTAAATAGTTGGTCGAGATTGTGTGGTGATTAGTAGATTCCTTTAGCAATTCCATTCTATTCGTTGGTCTTTTCTTCCTCTCCAGCTGTCTCTGTATCTCCAAGTCCTAATCCGTTGATGAGTCCACTGAGGAAACTGTCCACAATGGGATTTCCACCTGGCCTGACAGGAGCTGGAGCTGGCACAGGCATGCCAGGAGCAGGCATGCCAGGAGCAGGCATTCCAGGAGCAGGCATTCCAGGAGCAGGCATTCCAGGAGCAGGAACTCCAGGAGATCCACCCATGTAGCCGCAGTCATACATGCGATTCAGTTTTTCCACATCGAAGTCGGAGAAGCCATTGCGTTGACCCATTTGAGAGGCGCCATTTGCTTGCTGAAAGTGTAGCCAGGAAATTATTAACATGTGAAGGTCTTTAGAGGACTCTAGAGATCACTCACCATGGCCACAATTGTGGGCTGTCCGTTGGTGGAGAAGGCATTCGCCGAGTAGTGCATGACACTGCCATAATCGTAGGGAACTCCAAAGGCCTCGGTGCTCGCCGCCTTGTCAAAGTTGTTCTTGGCCGCGGATTGAATGTTTCTGTATTGAATGGCCACAAAGGCGTCACGTTCCATGCGATTCTGTTCGTGCAGGAAGCCCAGAGCATGCATCAGCTCATGGATGGCGGTTCCGGGACGGCCGAGGCAGCCGGGGGACTGAAGATTAACTTCCTGCTTGCCGCCCACGCGTCCAACGGATGACCAACAACCGGAGTTGCCGCTCACAATGGATATGTAATCCCGCTCGCCGGCATAGGGCACAAACCGAATGCAGGTGCGTCGGTGATACTGCTCAATGGCTCCCTGAATCGTTGCCCTGTCGCGGGCATTAAAGTTGCCCCGAATCTCGTAAGGCACAACGCCTTTGGGCCAGCGGGAACTCTGCGTGGTTAGACCGTTCTTCATAGTCAGCTCAGACTGTGGCACCAGGATGTCTCCCTCCAGATAGCTGCCCAGCTCCTCGGGATTCACTGCGTCCGTCTCGGCGCTGTAGTTGCTCACCAAACTGGCGGTCAACTCCTGATCCGGTTTACCAAACAAAGCGGCGCCATAGGAACTCAAGTCGATGATGTCCTTGTTATGGCCCGACGGCTCCTCGATTCCATTCTCGGGCAACTCAATGGCCTCCGTGTCGTCAATGTCATCGTAAAGGGAAAGTGGAACTCCCTGGACAAATGCCAGAGCCAATAATAAAATAAGGATTGATGATTTGCACATTTTGAATTCTTTGATGGATTGCTGTCTCAAGTTGGACTGTGCCAAGTTGTGGCCAGGAGTGGATTTATATACTCAAGACGTGCCCGCTTTTATCAGTTGATACATAAACATATTTCACCCAACAGACCTTCAGACGGGCCGTCGTCATCGTTGTTGTTGTTGTCGTCACACGTTTTTTTTTTTATTGCTGGACAAATATTTGGATAACGCTCACTCGAGTTCATATCAAATTCTATTGTATTTTCGGTTCGTTTTGTTTTTTTTTTTGGGTGCAAATTATTACCATAATGTATATCAGTAGTTTGTTAGCATATATGCAAAGTTTAATGACATTCTCTTAAGGTAGTTCTCTAGTTTCAGTTTTCGCACAATTCTGGTAACAATAACCGATAAGAGCAATCGCTGTGACCTTTCTCCTGGATTGATTTATATTCACAACTTTTTCATTGTATAATTCCGCTGTGATCTAGAGTGGAAACACTCGTGATCCACTTACAGGACTGTTAAGCGCGTTAAAGGAACATGACTTAAATTTACAACTTAAATTCGATGCTTATGAAATTTGTATATGAATCTTAACTCAGTCTAGCATACAATGATCTTAATTCAAACAATTCGCATACTTAAATACTGACAATGCATTTAAAACACAACACCACACAGCGGCAAACTTCAATTGAGTGTGGAAAGTACATTATTTGGTAAAAAATCCCATGCTTCTTTGGTTTTTTTTTCTCAATTCATTAGAACTATTGGAACAGCTGTGTAGTCTTTTAACCAAATTAGGTTCAAGTGCAAGTGACAGCAGAATGAAATTCTACGTTCAGTATGTCAAGTAATTGTTTTTCAAACAAAAGCTAAAAATTCACATATCTGTTTTGTATATTAAAGAATCAAAAAAAAAATTATATAAAATAAATAAGAAAGGGTAATATTTTTTTTAACGAAAATATATGAATTTTTGTCTCTACAAAAACAATTACTCAACATTTGGTAGTAAATAAATAAATGATTCATCTATAAAGATCCAACCTTGTGCGTGTGTGCTTTAGTTAAAATTTTCCTTAAGTATCCAAGCTCATCTCAACAACCATGTTTGAATCGGAATTGGAATTGGTATTATCGTTATCATTATCGTTATCATTATCATTATCGTTGTCATTATCATTATCGTTGTCATTGTCATTATCATTATCATTGGATGCCTCCTCCTCTTCATCGAATCGGAGATTCATCTTGACGCCATTCAGGTTAGCCGCATTTTGCAGTTGGCGACTGCTGGCCGTAATGGATTCCGTGACATCCCTTAAAGCAATGCTGCAAATATCGTTGATGGTCATTTCATCATCCATTAAATCCTCAATGCAATTCTTCAATATTGTCGAAGTTACAATGCAGTCACGATTTAGAGCCAAACTCTTGTGGAAATACTCTATGGCATCATCCAAATTGCCAATCAGAGAGTGCACAAAGCCAATGGCAGTGTATGTGGGTGCACTTTGAGGTTTCAACAATAAAGCCTGCAAGAAACAATTAAAACATAATTAATAATGTGAAAACAAAGGTTGTTATAAATATTAATAAATTAATTAAATATTAATATTTGATGCCCTTACAAAGCGCGGAGTCCCATTTTATAATAATGGTTACTATGCCAACTATATGAGATACCCTCAAAAATCAACAAAGTTATTTATAATATTTCATATTTACATATTGGAAATTGGTGAGCGCATCCTCGTATTTCTGAATTCTGCGTAGAGAGTGTCCCAGATTAACGAAAAGTGGCTCCCAGCGTGCAGAGATCTCCTCATTGTTCGTCTTGGCACGCTGTTTAATAATGTCCACGGTGCACTGGAAGATTGTGGCAGCTCCATCGTAATATTCATACTCGTATTTGATGACACCAAGCTCGTGCAACACATATACATCCATTGGCGCTATTGTCATGGCCTGCAAAAAGAACTTTTCAGCCAGCTCGAGATTCTTGGTCAATCCACATTCGACGCCAATGTAGAGCAGTGGCAGATGACATCCCCGCATCAGTTGAGTGGCCTTAAAATACGCCGCCATCGCCTGTTCGTGCTCATTCTCATTGGCAAAGGAGTGACCATAAGCCAGCCAGGCAGGTCCATAAAGGCGATCTAAGGATGTGGACTTCGAAAGGTAACGACGGGCAGGATCACTTTTGCCAATCATGTCGTAATAGCAGCCAACGCCATACCACGAAATCGCCTTGTCCGGATAGCGATCGACCAACTTGTGCGCCACATAAAACAGTCTATTGAAGTCGCCAATCTCAACCAGGCAGGCAATTTGAATGGTCAACGCATTGTTATGGAAAGGATCAATTTTAAGCAAGCTGAAAGTAGCAACAGTACAATAACAAAAGATTAAGATTATAACAAATAAAAAAGATTCAGAAAAAACGAATAGATAAATAAGAAACATACACATTTAAAATCTTGAGACACTGCTTGTAATCGCAGTCATAGAAACACTTTTCCGCCTCCGCAGCCATAAGATCTGTGCTGCGTTGTACGCGGGTTAAGCAATCGTTTAGAGGCATCAATGTGTCCACATCTTGTTCCCGCGATGCACGACGATTGGAGGCATCAAAGAGCGAACGTTGAGTCGTATCAATCATGGAGGAAGCACGCGACAGACTTGTCTGCAGTGAAAATGTCGGTGCTTTTAAGTCTTCCAGAACTCTGTCAATAAAAAAACAACATTAGTAAGGATCTAATCAAGCAGATAATAAACATTAATATTAGCAGAAAGTAAAATTTCCTAATTTTTTAATATTAAGCATTCTTAGTCCCATTAATTGATACTCACTTTTGGGCCGGAGACATGAATTGACTTGGCGTCACCTTGAGAGTTGCAGCCTTGGGGAATTGCGTATCGGATGAGCAAGTTTGTTGAACGCGCACCGTAAACTCCTTAATATACTTAAGGACATCGGGATTGACAATGGGAGAGATTTCCTCCGCATTACGTGCTGAGATTAGTTCATAGTACTTCTTCAATCTCGATTCGTAGAGCTTCAAAATGAATTTGGCGTCCGAATCGCTGGATTGTTGTGCCAGTGGCAAGTGGTGCATCAGCTCAAACTCTATAAAATTAAAGGAAAAAGAAATGCCAATTAGAAAGGGTTATACAAATGGATTATAGATAAATTTACCCTCCCAGGCCATCAGCATTTCATGTTGAACCAAGGCTTCCAATGCCTCAAAGCAGTAGATGGATTTGTGCAGGGCTTGCACATAGAAATCCATGGCCTGTCCGCGATTATCCAACGCCTCGTAGATTTTGCCTTTCATTAGATATATAGACGCAAGGAGTTCATTCCGATTGCTTTCCTCGCCGCCAAAGACGCTGTTGCTCTCCATGTGGCAATCATGAGTTGGATTTATTATGGACGTGCTCATTGTCTCCACGTCAACGTTCTGGATTATGATGGCCGCATCGTTAAACTCCTTGGCTGCAAACAGACTCTCCAGCAAAAGATTGAAACAAGGCAGCGAACTCTTCTCCAAATTGTAATGCTGAATTGTGTGCGCCGCCCGATGAAATTCGCCCAGCAGAAACATGCACTGCGATTGGTAGTAAACATCTCTCGGCTCGTTACCACTTAGCACGGCCACCTTCTCGGCCCAAAATAAAGCAGTCGAATATCGTCGCTGCAAGAATAAACAATTTTTTACACTTGTAAAATTTCATTTGCTTGCTTAAATTTTTTGTCGTCTTGCACTTACCATGTCTATGAACTGCTTAACCAATTTGCGATATTGCGCCAGATCAATATGATCGTTTGTTGTCTCGGTACTGCTATTTTCATTATCACCGGCCATTTTGAACACTAAAAATCAATATATTTTATTTTCCCAATTTGTTAGTTTGCTTCTGCCGGCAAGCGACTTTGTAAATTGAGTGGTCTGGCAACGCCACCGATTACAGCAGGTTTTGACATTCACACAATATATGATATATTTACGAATGATCTGGCAGCACCATTGAAGCACAGCTGATTTAACCATTCACAGAAGTTAATGTGAATGAGCGGGGAAATTAAATATCAAAGCAAGACACGAAATATTTTTTAAAATTTAATTTATATTATGTGTTTGATGTGGGGGAGTAGCTTAAAACTGTTTTTATAGCTGTTGTAATTAATTTAATATAGCACACTATATAATTTATGTTGGCAAACAAACATTTGCGGCGTTTGGCCAATTTCTTTGCAACTTGTCTGTTGTCCTCTTCACGGTTTGGGGCTGGGCTTGGGGTTAAGGATTGGCGCAGCAGCCAACATACATAGAGATTTTATTTGCTCTCTCTCAGCATCTGTCGACGCCTGGCTTCAGTGTATTTCGATTGCTCGTTAGGTGAGGTTATTGCATTTCTGACTTGAGCGGCAACCAAAAAAGAAAGTTAACAGTGCAAATAAACACTTCTTTTTTGTCGTTTTTAAAATATAGGAAATAAATACAACGCCTTCATCTTATAGCATATTTTTACAAGAGACTGCAAAACTACTCACGAACCAAATAAAAATATATTAATAAAAGAAATAAGAGCAACAACAGTAGTATAGTAAAATTAACGAAAAAACGTGTAAGGCATACAACAGAAATTGAAGTAACGGTTCCAAGCCAGATAGCAAAGTGTGAGTAAAAATGTGCTTTGCACGCATGCAATAGGACGAGAAACGGGAAGAGAAATTGAATATTGAATGCAAGTGCAAAATTTAAATGAAATTCAACAAATTTATGTGAACGACGCGTGCAAGAAAGTAAACATAAGCTGCTGCTATTGTAATTTTTTGGTATGTACACACCTACAAACATACGTACATATATATATACGTTCTAACGTTGAAACTTATTAGAAAAAAAATGCACAAAAAAATAGGTAAATGGGCCCGGCACAACAATTCGATGGCAAATTACATATAAAACACGTAGTGCGAAAACTGAGTCCAGAGAGTCTGAGTGTGTGTGTGTTCAAGAAGTCCCAAGACACAGGATTCTGTCTCAGCTGCATTTACCGTTAGTCAAATAATATGTTTGTCGACGAAAAAATACACACATATGTTCTTCGGTTTCAAAAATAGATACTCTGTGAATTTCATAATTTATTATTATTTATTTTGCTAAGAATTTTTTAAGCATCTTTCTTTGTTAAAACAATAACTTGACATACTGTATGCTCTCATCGAGTGCAGCTTCAATGCCCTTTTTAGTGCGTGTGTTGCTTTGCGTATTATTGTTGTTGCTGTTGGTGTGGCGTCGGTATATCAGCCTTCGTCACTGTCTTTTTACTACTTTCCACTTTCCGTTGTTCCGTTGAGCATTTTACGTCGCGCACGCCTTGCCATTGCCATACTCACGTCATTTGCCCAGCAGCAGCAGCAGCCCCAACTACAACAACAAATACTACTACTCTTTTACAACTGCGAATACGCACAGAGAGGAGCAGCAGCAGCAGCAGCAGCAACAACAACAACAACACGAGCTAGACCAATAGCAGCAACAAGACTAAGTAGATGTATAAGAAGAACAAAAACGAACCAAGAGCTCATTGTTGTTTTTGTTGTTGGTTTGCTGGTTGCGGCGTTTCATGCTCATTTCATGCTGATTTATGGTTCTAATAATAGCTTCGCTTCCTGTTTCTCAAAAGGATTACACCACGCACACACACACACACATATAGACATTATCAACACGTACTCAGGACTTCCTCCTCTTTCAAGTGCGCCCATGTCCATTTTAGGCGGCCAGAAAAAAAGGAGAAAATTAAAATAATTACGGAGAACGACAAAATTATGAAGCATTCGCTCGCATGAAAGCACTTCTAAAAGCGAAAGGGGAGGGAATGACGGAAATTGGTTAATTACAGTTATGTTTGCGGGGATACGCCTTGATCGATTTACACCGTTTAACGCTTTAGTAAGCTCATTTACAGAGTTTTGAATGGAGTGCGTACGTGTGTGTGTGTGTCCCAGCAAATTGTGTGTGTGTGTGCTTATGGGTGTTTCATTTGATTTTGAGGGATTAATATTAAAGTCATACACATTAGGGTAAGCATTAGAATCTAGTATAAATAGAACATGGAGAGGCTTTCCATTTGAATTGCGTTATTCCAAATTCAAATGAACCCAAGCCGCGTATTATAACTTAATTTTTTAAAATAGTATTTATTCAACATATGAATATTAAAATATATTTCTAAATTTTTTCTAAGTCACTTGAATTCAATTTTCTTAAATATTTAAATTCAAAATATTAATATAGAAATTATCACTAATATTATTTTGAAATTTAAAGTTAATCAGTTCTAATTTCTAACACATTGTAATCTTTGTTGCCTTGCTGACAATATATTTTGAAAAAATGTATTTAATTATTAAGCAGTGTAAAAATGACTTCAGGATTTTTTAAAGCGTTTTTCCAATTATATTTAAACAATAAATTTTCTTGGGATAAATAAATAAATAAAAATATATTATTGAGATTGAAATCTATTATCCATTTTATTTACATATGTATACACCAATATCGTTTGATATAGATTTATTTAATTTCTGGGTATTTATCTTGTCTATTTCCAGAGGGTACAAACAGAGGATTTGCATTATTCACGGAGAATAATGAATCGATGACCATTTGCGTTGTCAGCTGATACGGCCGCCGCATCTGGATGTTGTCTGTTGTCTGCCCAGTGTCAAGTGCCGAGTGCTGCCAAAATTCAGATTACCAACAACAGCAAGAACAACAACGGCAACTAGAAAACCATTTTGGCCAGCAAACATGTTTGCCTGAGGCCGGTTAGCCAACATTTTTGGGCAGCCGCATCATCAGGTCGAACCTTGCTCTTGCCTCCAGAAAGGACACGCTGCGCAGAGAGCGGCTAAAAAGAGAAAGACAGAGAAAGAGAAAGAGAGAGAGAGAGAGAGGTGACTGAAGAGAGCAGGAGAGCAAAAGCTGAGGCTTGAGAGCAATTGTTGTTGTTGTGTTGGCCAAAAGGAAGTGGCGACATCTGTTTTGCCGCTTTGTCAGCTTATCCGGCAGCCGATGCTATAGCCGAAGAGCAACGAGGACGAGGACGACACGACAGGGATAACGGGCAACGACAACAGCAACAGCAACGGCACGTGAAATACAAGTGTGGAAATTGGAATTTTTATTCAAAACAATGCCCCTGCTGCAACAGGTATGTAAATAATAATAAAACCCATTCGCACTCGCAGTCGTAATTGAGAACGCTCACGTACGACGACGACGACGACATCCCCCAAACTTGAGATGAGAGCGCATCAGCTGCTTCCACGCCCTACCCCCTAAACCCTGCCCCTTTTCCACATGATTTTCTGTTGCCACGTTGTGCACCTTCAAGTTTAGCTACTAACTGATTGTTGCTTCTGCCTGGTTGGATGGATGGATGGATGGATGGCTGTATGATCCTAATAAGATTAGCGCTTAACTTTATACGCCTCACAATGAGGCGGTGTCAACTTATGGGATGAGGGGGGAGGGGGGGGGGGAAGGGGAGGTTACCACCCCTACTTTCTACTTAGTTCAATGCAACACGGCCGACTCTTGTTGTCTGCGTTGCACATTATGAGCAGTTGAATTCGATTAAACTTGCGGTTCACTACTAGACAGTGCAACGCCTTCTTGTCACACTTGCCTCTTTGTGTGGCAGGTCCTTCGAGTCTGTCGTATGTGTGTGTGTGTGTGTGTGTGTGTGTGGGAAACGGGACATTTAATTGTACTCTTTGTTGCGTGATTTAATTTGCTGTGCTTTTAAATATTTGTAATTCATTTAAATTGAAATGAGATGATTTCATTCGAGCCAACAAAGTCCAGTTGATAAACGTAACTTAGACTCGACTCTTTTTTTTAAATGCCAAGTAGTAAAATAAAACTGAAGGACACCGCAGGGAAATCAATAGAATAACAATACGATTATTTCACAATATATTGCAATGCAAAAATAAAGGGGAACGCGACATCACAATACCCTGTACCAGTGTCGTTAGAAAGTCTCTTGAACATAAAAAATTACGGGCTATTAAAATTTAAGTAAATAAAGTAAATAAATATAGGTACTTGATCAGGTCTCCCTTCTTTTGCCTGTTATATATTTATTTGCAAAAAGTTAATCAAATATATCCCAATACAGGGTCTACAAATAATGATGACAAAGCAGATTACCGAGTATACATATAAAAATGACAGAGCACCACATTACGAGTACATTTTTGCTGCTGTCTCGGTAATAATATTTAAGAAGATTACGATGTCATTGCACACAACACAAGTATTTTTTATCAATGACATGTCTAACTATTGGATATTTCAAATAAATCCTACCTACATCCCCTTTCTCTCTGACGATCTCTAGAGTCTAGAATCTAGATTGATACAACAATTAAAGCTAATGGAGAATTTACATTTATTTCACAGCTGTTGCAATAACAATTGCCAATTTAAATGCCAGCTTTGAGGATATCCTTAAAATGTGACATACAAGTCAATGTTGTGTCAGTCCAGACAATTTGCACTAAGCCCAAATTGTCGCTTGTCTCCGTTGCTTCCGTGCCAATCCCTCCCCCTGCTTCACTCCCCCTGCACACACTGCTTAGTCAAGTGACACACATGTAATCATTATAATATGCTAGTAAATGTGGCTTGGCTTACGCACGTGTCTCCCCTTGCTGCCATGGCTTAAACGTTCCCAAAGTACTGCACAGTGGAAGAAAAAGCTAGATTAGCTTAAAATATTTTTAAATATCTTTAAAGGTAAATAAAGTAAAGAAAAAAACGTAAATCAGAGAAATATCAATGTTATCTTTCAGAAACTGTTTTGATTATTTGAAAGTTTTTTCTTTTTATAATTCAAAAAATAAAAAAAAATTATTTTTAATATTTATAATTTTATTTTTTTAACTATTCCAGGATGTTCATAGTATGAGATCCGAATATCAATATAAAAATGAAGAAAAATGTATAAATGTATAAAAGAGTTGTATATTTGAGTTACCAATGTAATAAGTACATGCTACTCTAGCCGTTTTGCCCACTGTGTGCCGTCTCCTTCTGCATTGTTGCATGCGTAAGCGTCTCATTTCCCTCGTTCTCTCTCTGTTCCTCTTTCTGTTTGGCATCCTTTTCTGTCATCCAGTCGAGCTACAAAGTTGCTCATTGTCGACTGTGACGAGCTCTGTCTATTGCTCATCATTCAGCCATTTGAGAACGGTAAGATGGAGCATGTGGCATGGGGCATGGGACATGTGGCATGAGGAAACATCCTCGGCCTGACAATGGGGACTGTGCATTTGTTACAATGTTTACACAAATATTTAAGGATAATCCGACGATTTCAAAGGGGTTATTATGCAATTTTTCTTCTCATTTTATTGCGGCTGCCAGAAAAAAAAATGAAAAGCAAACAAAAAAAATGGATAGGAAAAATAAGTAAATGCAAAATGTCAATTTTGTCGTGTAAGCGGCATTCCCATTGATGGGCCTTCAAGCGGATGGGTTGGGCCAAAGGGGGGCAACTTTGCCATTGTTATTGTCTTCATATAAAAATGCATATTTATATATGTACATAGATACTCTCTCTCTCTCTCTTGCATATTTATTTTGTTTGCTGGTAATGTCTAAAAAGCGACTCCTTCATGCGGTAATGCTTCCTGGTCTCTTCTGTCCTGCCCATGTGGCGTATACTTTATATTTCTCATTTCCTTTTGCCCGTCGCTTTATTTATATGTATTTATGTAATATATTTTATTTATGTGCCATTGGCCTGCTGTTAAAAATGCCTATAAATTAAGTACATTTGTCGTTTGTTCAACATTTTATTTGCAAAGTTTTTGCTCTCTGTTCAACGACTGATCCCCGCTGTGACACAGTTATTTAACAGCATTCGAAAAAGACTCAACAATCATCACTGTATTCAAATAGAATTGTAATACGACAACTGCAATGCATATCCAAATTTATGAACTTTTCAAAAGCTGAGGAATTCATGTGAATATTAAATTCTGCCTTGTATAAACTTTTGAATTTGAAAACTGAAAAGATTAAATGATTTGAAGAAATCAGTTACAAAAAAAAAAAATTAATTTAACGCTGTACAAAATCGATATAATAGAAGTCTAAATTTCATTATCCTTCGAATGCTTGCACAAATAATTAATTTTATTAATTTTAATTGATAGTTTATTAATTATGGTATTATTGAATGAATATTATTTTTAATAATAATATTTTTGTGACCATTTGAGCCACGAGCAATGCCGATTTACACCCTCAAATAGCATTTGAATTGAAATCCGTCAAATTTGTTGACTGCAATTGCCAGTTATTCAGTTATTAGCCATTCAACTCGATTCTTGAATCTTGTTTCTCTAGGGGAAAATCATTGACATTACACTTACAAAACGAAATGAGACGAAACGAAGCCAAAATGAATGGGAAATCATTTTAAAAGCAAAGCATTTACAGATACTTGTAAAATATACAATTGCATATATATATGTATATATGCAAATACATATACATATGTATTTGTGTGTTTGCTTCTTTAACAATAGACTGCCAGCCTGACAGCTTAGCGTCTATCGCGTTGGCGTTGTCGTTGGCCAGTGGAATGTCTTGGAATGCCTTGTCGCGTCCTCATCCTTCATCCTTCGTCCTTCGTCCTGCTTCAGCCGCGTGCTCTCGTGCAAATGGCAAAAGTACAAGACGGCGGTCGACGAAGTCCTCACAATGGCGGTGAATGTCGCCCCGAGGCACATCATTAAAATGTCGATACCAAGCAAATCACACGCCCAGCCAGAGGGATAACAAATACACAAATAAATCTAGTAAGAGAAATTATTTTCCTTGCGCCAAAGATTTAATACTCTTCCTGGCGATTGTTGGCTTACAAAAAAATATTGTGTAATATATAGGAAAGTTAAGCGAATTATTCCATTTATAGATCTTCTTCAAAAGAGTTTCACTTATTAATGTTAAAATATCTTGAGTGACGAAAAGTTGTTAATACTTTGTTTTACATTTCGATCGCTTGATTCTTTGATAGCTATTTGATATAGTAATATGCATTTTTTTATACCGATTCCGCTTAATACCGATACTACTTAATGCTTAATCCTTTTTATTGTATATGTATTTCTAAAAATCCCCTTTTCATGCGTTAGAAACATTGTGAGAAAATTGTAATACGCTCCGCAAGGGTATTAAAAAATGCGACGCGTTTTGCGGTGAGGCGTCTGAGGTTGCCACAAGGGGGATGGGGGTGGGGGTTGGGTAAGGATAAGGGTAGTGCCCGAGAGGGGTGAGTGAGGGGGTTGCACTGGATGCAGTGGTTGTAATATGAGCCGCTGGCATTAAAAATTGCAAAAATTCAATTGAATTTACTTTAGCAGACATCTAGCATTAAATGCATGAATCCATGCGTGGGCGTGGCCAATAGAGGGTGTGAGGGGTGGGAGAGGACAAGGGGAAGGGGAAGGGGAAGGGATGGGGACTGATACAATGCTGCTGCTGTGTTATCATTAAAAGCGAGCAAAAATGCAGCCAAAGAAAATACGAGGCAAAATGTGCAAAAACAATAAATGCAACCACAAAAGGCCAACACCCAAAGCGGAGTTTGTTGTTCTTGTTGCTGTTGTTTTTTTTTTTAAATAGGCATGAAAAAGTTTTTCATTCACCAAATAAAACAAAGTAAAAACACTGCGAGGCGGCTACATTGAACGACTCTAAGATATCCTGCAGGCAATTGTCTTCTTACATATTTCAGTTTAAGCAATTTAGAATTAAGTTTATTTATTTAAACTTAATTGTCGACAAAAATTCATTATACACACAAAACTAATATAAACAATTAAATTCTATATTTCAAAATTTAATTTGCAATGCTTTGTAATATTTAGCGAATTTAAGACTGAAAAGATCTAACGAAATTGACAAGAGAATAAATAAAAGAAAAAGTTTTAGCTGTTACGTTGCCTGAACTGTTTCTAATAATTACTTGTTGCTGTGTTGGTCAAGTGCCTGCTGTTGGCCAAGTTAACTGGCCATTTGCATGGTCGGCATTTGGCCTACGCACTGGCAACGCTGCAACAAATATGCATCATACGCCCCGTGGTGCGATGACTTGCACAGATAATACAACGTTGGGCAAAAAAGCGCGTGTTTTATTTCCACTTAGCACTCACACACACACACACACACACACTCCTCTCTCCCGACCACCGACACTCACACACACACACACACACACACATACGCATATTGAATGCCTGTTGACGGCTGTTTAAAAAATTGTCTTTTCTCTACCTATCTCCCACTCTGTGTCGCTGTCTCTGCTGCAGACTCCATGCCGCTCTCTCTCTCTCTCTCCCTCTCTCTCTGTCGCTCTCTCTTGTTCCTTCTGTCTCCCACGCGTTGTAGTCAGTGAAACAATAACAACGACTGAGGCACAACAAAGCGCACAGGCATCGGAAATGTTGCCGTTGAAACTGAAATGTCGCTACACTCCTCTGTCTCTCTGTCTGTCTGTCTCTCTGTCTGTCTGTCTCTCCGTCCGTCCGTCCGTCTGTCTGTCTGTCGTCCTTCTGCTGCTGCTGCTGCTGTCGTCGCCCATGTAAACGGGACGCTGCTCTGTCGGGGAGTTGCTTGAATTACGATATTGTTGTTATTAAATGGATGCATGCAACAGAGGCAGGCAACGGAGGAGGAGGAGGCAACGTTTGCTTCTGCTCTTGCTGCATCTGTTTGATAGTTCATTCAAGGCGTCATTTAATGCTTTGCATTCATACAGCAACAATATACACAATAACTGCGTATGTGTGGCAGCCACACACACACACACACACACATACACTTACAATATGCAACTTGTATGCGTGTCAAAGCAAAGCACAAATCAAGTGCTGCCTGATGAAATGACATTTAACATGAGGCAACTCAATTTAATTTGCCCCATGCTGCAACTTGCAGCAGCTGCAGCGGCAACTGCAACCAGGGATGACTTGAAAAATATTATCCGAGAAATGAATGAGAAAATCTTAGATATACTCATATCTTGAAAACAGGATCAACTTATATTTTCAACATAAAATAACAACTTAATTTCCAGTTTTATTTGAATTCGCAGACTAACGTTGAATTTAAATTCGTTTAAATATAAATAAAAGTTATTTTTTATTTAAAATGTACAGACTAAATTTGACTTTAAATTCTTAATATATAAATAAAAGTTATTCTTTTATTTAAAATATACAGACTAAATTTGACTTTAAATTCTTAATATATAAATAAAAATTATTTTTGTATTTAAAATGTACAGACTAAATTTGACTTTAAATTCTTAATATATAAATAAAAGTTATTCTTATATTTTAATTCACAGACTAACTCTGAATTTAAATTCTTAATATATAAATAAAAGTTATTCTTATATTTTAATTCACAGACTAACTCTGAATTTAAATTCTTAATATATAAATAAAAGTTATTTTTTTATTTAAAATATACAGACTAAATTTGACTTTAAATTCTTAATATATAAATAAAAGTTATTTTTTTATTTAAAATGTACAGACTAAATTTGACTTTAAATTCTTAATATATAAATAAAAGTTATTCTTATATTTTAATTCACAGACTAACTCTGAATTTAAATTCTTAATATATAAATAAAAGTTATTCTTATATTTTAATTCACAGACTAACTCTGAATTTAAATTCTTAATATATAAATAAAAGTTATTCTTTTATTTAAATTCACAGACTAAATTTGACTTTAAATTCTTAATATATAAATAAAAATTATTTTTTTATTTAAAATGTACAGACTAAATTTGACTTTAAATTCTTAATATATAAATAAAAGTTATTCTTATATTTTAATTCACAGACTAACTCTGAATTTAAATTCTTAATATATAAATAAAAGTTATTCTTATATTTTAATTCACAGACTAACTCTGAATTTAAATTCTTAATATATAAATAAAAGTTATTTTTTTATTTAAAATATACAGACTAAATTTGACTTTAAATTCTTAATATATAAATAAAAGTTATTTTTTTATTTAAAATGTACAGACTAAATTTGACTTTAAATTCTTAATATATAAATAAAAGTTATTCTTTTATTTTAATTCACAGACTAACTCTGAATTGAAATTCTTAATATATAAATAAAAATTATTTTTTTATTTAAAATGTACAGACTAAATTTGACTTTAAATTCTTAATATATAAATAAAAGTTATTCTTTTATTTAAATTCACAGACTAACTCTGAATTAAAATTCTTAGTAAAAAAGTTTAAAGCAATTTTTTATTTTTATAACAAAAAATGTCAAATAAAAGTAGAAAGCACATACCTTAAATTGAGTTCCTTCCTATAGGATGTCTTTGATCCCTGGTTGCAGCTGCAACAGCAACTGGCTGGTAGTCGATTGTGTTGCATACTTGTAGGCACTGTAATTACGTGCCGCTGCCACTTGCAACCTGCAGGCATTTGAATCCGTTTACCATTCAATCGATTTTGCCTGAATCTAGTTGGATTATGTCCTTGTGATTTGCCAGAGCACAGACTTTTTAATTTGCAATATTAAACGCTCAATTGTTGGCCCAAAAGAGAAAGCCAAGTTAGTCAAGAAAGGCTGCTCAGATATCATCATAATAACAAGGCACAAGTAATTGCTTAGCTCAAGTGATGATTACACTGTTCAACAGGCAAAAAGTAACTCAGAGATATTGTGAAATCTGCGTAGAGAATTTGTCAATTATTTAAAACTAAAGACTTTTTAAATTTTATTATTGGCGCATTGCTTTAATAGGTATTAAATAACAAGTTACAAGCCAAATTATGAAAACAAAAATATATTGCTTTATATTTTTTTCTAACTTTCTTATAAAACAAAAAACCAATTAAGATATAGAGGACTTTAAATTCCAAGGTTGGTGTTCAAAAGATGTCAACACGATCAAGTAATAAACTTGGAAATTATTCAAGAAACAATTTTACCCGACATTAATAGACGTTTAAGAACAGAGTATTAAATAAAACAAATAGTTTATAATTTATGAAATGAGCTTAGCAAACAGAATGACCTAGTTAAGGTACTCTATTGTGTACAGTAAAATCCCATAAACTAGGAAATTGAATACGACAAAAAATCTGAACCTCTTGACGACGTCTTCGACTTGGACTTCGAATCGGACTTTGGACATTTACGCCAAGCCCCAAAGATGTTCCATTCCTGGCGCATTTGCTGTTGTCCTTTGTTTGTCTTTGACGTCAAGGATTTCTCCAAATTTGTTGTGGTTGTTATTGTTGTTGTTGTTGTTGTACTTGACTCCACGCTGATTCTGATTGCCACATGAAAATATTTGAAATCTCTGTCTCACTCTCTCTCTCTCTCTACACATTCGAGAAGAAGGAGATGAAGAATAAGCATTGAGCACTATAACTCAGTATGTAGTTATTTATCCAGTGTCCATTCTGGCTTGGCTTCTGTACATTTCCATCTAACATCTTCATCTCATCTCATCTCAGCTCATGTTTTTTTTTTTTGGCAAGCGCTTGACTGACTTTGGAATGTTCTGGCCTGCATTTTAGTGCATACACATGTGCGGGGAATGGGAGACGGAGGCGAAGTGGGAGGAGAAGTTGGTGGAGGAGGGATCGAGACGAGGGTCTCCGTTGGCTGTTTGAGAAAATTACAAGTTTCCGCTTTCAGAAGTCTTACAAATTATTATGTTTGCATCGTTTACAACACTTATTAGATGTTGTTGCCATTGGTTTTGTTATTGTCGTTGTTGTTGTTGTCGTGGCTACCCAGGGAGATTTTGGCCTGGCCAAAAGGGTTTGACATTAAAATTTGATGGCATGTAGTGATAAGCGTTCGATGACGATGTCGTTGTCGTTGTCGTCCATGCTTCGATTCAATGCGATTCGATGCGATTCGATTCAGTTGGATCCTTTCTCCAGTGACCAGAGCAGCGCAAAAGGTTAATGCACAGTTGTAATTTTTTATGGCCGATTACATGTTGCAACTACTTGTACTTGGAGAACTTGCAACTGGCAACCGGCAGCTTGGGAACACTGGCAGTCCATAAAGAATAAAAGTTATTGGCAAATACATTTGAATTTACTTTGCGTCATTTTATAGCCTCTGACGTGGCATGTTTAAATTTAAACTCTTCTCAATCTGTACATAATACTTTAATAGCTTCATCTTGCATACTATTTAAGCAATGAAAGTCATCTCTAAATAATGCTTATTTACAATGAAAAATCCTCATATTCACATTTTATAGATAAATAGAAAATCGATACTAGTGTAAAATATAAATTGAATACATTCCGATTAAAATAAAACTAAAATGATTAGATGTTATTATTTAAAATACAAATTGAATACATTTCAATTAAAATTAAATTTAAAACTATTCGATTTTATTATTTCACTTTAAATTTGGCTCGTGGTATGATTAAAAATACCATTGATTTAAAATAAACTTTCAATGACTTTTGATTCAAAAAAAAATTAAATTTTAATTGCTATTCAATAATTTACTATTCAGATTTCAAATTCATATTTTTATTCAGATGAGAAAACAGTTATTTATTTTTTAAATCAACAAAAAGGATTATTTTAATATAAGTAGTTAATATCTCAATAATGATTTAGTTAAAAATTTAATGAGTATCTTTTTCCTTAAAGGTTTCTTCTAAACTTAAACTTAAACTAAACTTAAGCTTAGATCCTTGGAAAAGCGTTCATTAATAGTTGGGCTAAATATAAAACATAAGCAACCCCAACTATGCGTATTTAGTTTCTTTTGGCTTTGTCACTTCCGGCAGCGACAGTTCTCGCCTTTCGTTTGACCTTTCGTTTGTGTGTGTGTGTGTGTGCGAGTGTGTGTGTTTTTTGAGGGGGGAGACGGGAAGATAAAAAGGCAGGAAAACGTGGCCTCGGCATTAGAGAATGGCTTGAAGACTACGAGAATATTTGTAATTTGCATTCATTGACGTCGCTTTTTATAGCTCTGATGTGCGAGGCTGAACCAACTGTGAAATCTCCATGCGAGGCGAACACTAATAGCACACACTGTAGAAATGTGTAAATGTGGTAAATGTGTCAACAGGCTACGACAATGCCGCATTTCAGCCAGAAATGCTTGTCCAGTAGCCCAGTCTACACATTGACTGGTTGTGTGTCTTCCTGTGTGTGTGTGTATGTGTGTGTGTGGGTGTACGTGTGTGTGTGCGTATGTGTGTGGATGCGTGTGTGAATATGTGCGAGTGCGGATGCTCATGCCATTTCCGACTTTTCACGTACCTTCATCAAGTTGTCATTCAATTTTTAAATCCATTGCAAGTTTTGTACTTAACATAGTTGTGACAAGTTGACAAAAAGTCAGTATGCCTCGTTGTATGTTGGCTGACTTCCATTTAGGACTTGCCACATGTGTTAAACCTGCCCAGAGTAGAGTACTCGACACTTCTCAACAACTTGAATTTAAGACTTGCAACAAAATTGAGACACTAAATTGTTACACAAATTTACCTATTACTCTAATGAGAGTCTCTACAACATTTTGATGATGCAGCTGTATAAATAAATAATACATTTTATAAATTGTTTTTATACCTTACACCTTATCTAATTATAGTTAGTCCGATATTCAATCGGAGAACCTTTTAATCTTAGCCAACAGAACAACTCTTGTCTTGAAACCGGATTAAAACCTCAATAATATTTGTATAATAAAATGGTCAAAATACATCGATCAAGATTTGGCCAATCTATTCAAATCAAAAGCATGCTATGTACAAAAAATCAGTGAACATTTTTTCAGTTTTTGGCTTAGATTTTAAAGAAAATAAGTTGAAATAAGGTCAAAAGCACTTTTTTACCCTAATTTTATCACCTAGAGTCGATTTAAAGACTAAAACAAAGATTTAAAATTTTTGAAATTTTTCGAAAAATGTAAAGGGGTAACACTGTAAAAATCGACAAATTTTCGAAAATAATTTTTTGTCTCAGAATCATAAAATTTAAATGCAAAGTTGAAGTAGGGTTAATTTTATGAAAAATAAGACATTCCGCATTGAAATGGGATGAGTCTTGATAAAGTTGTGCTTGTTGAAAGTCCAAAGAGTTGACATTTCTCATATATGGATCAAATTTAAGATTTAACATTTTTGATAATTTTCATAAAATTTAAAGGGGTAACTATGCAAAATTTTCGAAAGAAATGAATTTTTCAAAATTATCATTTCAAAAAAACATCCCTTTTGAAAATCCATCAAGATTTGACAAATCTATACAAATTTAAAGAATACCGTGTATAAATCAGGGAACATTTTGAGTTTTTGGCTTAGAATTTTAAGGAAAAATGTGGAAACTAGTTCAAAAGTACTTTTTTACCCTAATTTTATCACCTAGAGTCGATTTAAAGACTAAAACAAAGATTTAAAATTTTTGAAAATTTTCAAAAAATGTAACACTGTAAAAATCGACAAATTTTGGGAAAAAAATTTTTGACTCAGAATCATAAAATTTAAATGCAGAGTTAAAGTAGGGTTAATTTTATGAAAAATAAGACATTCCGCATGGAAATGGGATGAGTCTTGATAAAGTTGTGCTTGATGAAAGTCCAAAGAGTCAACATTTCTCATATATGGATCATTTACAATATAATTGACACATTGTGATACACAAGCTTTTTTTTTGATGAGCTATCTCAACCAATTGTACAGAGCATACATCTGAGATGGTCATATTTGAATTGACCAAAAAGTTTGGTTCAAATCGGACTACTAGATGTATCTATAACATACCAAAAATCCATTTTTCGAGAACCTAAATGTAACTAACCGAAAGGGTAACTGAAACCAATACTCGTTTCGGTTAATATCTTTGTAGTGATTAATAAGAGTTTCATCAAAATATAAGTTAATTAAATAATGTTATATATTCATTATCATTAACCAAACATACGAAACAAGAGTTCAGTTTGACGGAGGGGATTAAAATATTTGGCTGAGTGTTGACTGTATTACTTGCTTTCTCTCTCTCTCTCCCACGCTCTGTGTGCTGCTGCATTAATTAAAAAAATAGCAAAAAATATAAATATTAATGTGAATGTATATAAATTTTAAGTGATATCTTTTTGGAGACAAGTGTTCAATAAGAACACAGTTGTTTCCTCTGTTAACTTTGCTACTGTCACTACCTTTCTCTCTCTCTCTCTCTCTCTCTCTCTGTCACTGGCCGTTCTCGTGCTCTTTCTGTCTCTGTCCATGGATTAATGCTACGTAATGAGTTGTACGCCATTTTGCGCTAAATTGTTTGGTGAGTGCCTGATAACAATATTTGCACTAATTTGGCATTTTTAAGTGTGCTCAACTGACACTTGATGCGCTTTTAATTGCGCCAAACACTCGAGTGTACTTTTGTCCTGACAGTAAGAGACAGAGAGAGAGTGTAAGAGAGATAGAGAGAGACAGAACATGACTGTAACTGTAACTGTGACTGTGACTATGACTATGTTGTAGGTGTCATTGTGAGTGTGTCCTCGTGTGCGGTTGTCTTGCCAACTTGGCAACGTTGTTGCAAGAAATGCAAAAGATAAACGATTCATTAGTTGCCACAATAGTTTCGGCTGACTTTAATGGCGGTGCAACAATTCATGTTGCAGCTGCACAACCAATACTTGCAACTTGCAACTTGCAACACTTTATCGCACAAGTTTTTCACTCACTTTCACCGCTTTTATGACAATTGCAAAGAAATGTCATCATTATTAATTTGATTTTATTTCGATTGTCCTTACAGTACGAGGCATCCGATTGCAGCGCTGCCAACGGCGGCAACAACAACATGCGGGCTTTGAGCGGCGCCACCTCCACTGATTTACTGCAGAAGCATTCGATTAGCTCGCTCCTGGAGCAGCATCAACACCAGCAACAGCAACACCAGCAACAGCAACACCTTCAACAGCAACAACATCTACAACAGCAACAACATCAGCTGCTGCAGCATCCGGATCTGCTGGGCAGACGAGGCGATGCCAACGATGGACTTATATCATTCATAAATGGTGCGTATCTGACCCTTAAAATAATTATTATAATAAGAACAACTTAGTTGTCTTCAACACTCCTAAATCTGTGTACGCTTTCACATCACAAAGTACTATAAAAGTTATTGCACTTTTGTTACAATATAAAATAGAAATTTAAAAGTCAACTTCAGAATTTTAAAAAGGTTTTTTTTTTAATTAAATAAAATTGTATTTTTATTGCGCACCAGAGTTAAAAATAAAACAGCAAGAAAACTTATTTTCAGGTCTTTGAAGATTTGATACCCTTGCAAATGACTGTATATGTATTTAATTGCTAGATGCTATAATTTGATTTGTTTTAAAATAATATTATTATATGTATAGTAAAATTAAGT